>OW569403.1:112325564-112715564 GCA_937654795.1 Cistogaster globosa
TTTCAAGTGTGATCAGCTGATTAAGTTTTTCTCAATTTATACTGTATATTACAACTGTACTGGTTTGTGTATTTGGTAAATTGTTATTAGTGACATCTGTTAACAAGTAGATAATCTCAACACCAATTAACATAATAAGAAACATGAGCTGTTCAGCATTAAACTGCAAAATTTTGGATAGTAATGTAACCATTATTGTCTGTTGGTTGTGTGAAAATTCATATCACGCCAAATGTACTGATATCCCCATTCGTGTTGCTGACGTTTTAGCTGAAAATAAAGGTTTACGATGGTGCTGTTCAAACTGCAAGAAAACTGATGTTGATTTTTATAAATTTTTTAAATCAAATCGCGATAAGTTCGATGAAATTAAAAAAGAATTTATTTCACTGTCGAAAAAACTAGAGAAATATGAAGATATGTTTGAAGACTTTAAGTTGATCGACAAGTTATGTTCTGCTAATTCCCCGACTCAATCATCACCAAAACGTAGGAAGTCCGCTAGAAATGTTACTAAGTTAAATCAACCGCAAATCCCGATACCGACTGGTTCCAAAAACAATAAATCAGAACAGAATATTTTATCTTCCGTTAACGATAACACAATGACTCCTGCCTTAGTTGTGCCATCATTATCCGTTGTAAACAATACAAACAATATTTCTAATAATGATAATTCAAATGCCATCAAACCACTTGTGGTAATACCATCAAATAAAAAGTCTGTTTTTGTATCTCGTTTTGCTTTCGAAACAACTGTTGATGACATTGAATATTACATCAAATCTAAACTTAACTTTGAAGCCGATATTTTAACTAGAAAGTTTACTTATTCCCAGCCTAGAAGTATTACGTCATTTAAAATAACAGTTTCGCTTGATATATATGATCAAATCGTCAACCCTCATTTTTGGCCGGCAAATACTCTAGTTCGAGAATATGTATACAGAGAAAACCGAAGAATAGATAACATGGTTCGCATTTCGACAAATAAAAATAACAATTCAAAAAACTAGACCTTGTTTCCGATTTACAAATATCTGTTTTATATCAAAATGTCCGTGGATTAAACTCTAAATTATCCAAACTGTATGTAGAAAGTTTTGGTTTTACACAACATGCAATCATTTTAACTGAAACCTGGTTGAGCAAAAAAGTTTTTAATGCTGAATTACTCTGTAATGATTATAATATCTTTAGACTTGATAGAAAAACTGATACGATTGGTGGAGGTGTTCTCATAGCTATCTCTTCGCTATTTTCATCGGAAGAAATTAAAATTGAAAATCAACAAGGAATTGAATTTGTTTGCGTAGTGATGAAGGTTGGTCATAAAAATATTTATATAACATGTTCCTACATCCCTCCATGTTCTGATCAATTGATCTATACTGAACATACAAAATCAATTCAAAAAGTTATTTCTAAGGCGTACCCAGATGACCACATTCTTGTGTTTGGCGATTTTAACCTCCCATCAATAGAGTGGACATACTTAACTGATGGTTTTTATTTTATACAAACTAAAGCAAGCGACTGGATTGATAATTTTATAAATAATTTATCTGATTTATGTTTATATCAAATAAATGGAATTCGCAATTCCCATGATAAGCTGCTTGATTTAGTATTTGTAAACGAACCGGCTGGATATTTAATAAAACGTGTTGATCCTATAACACTACCCGAGGACCCTTATCATCCAACTATAGAACTTAATTTTTGTATACCATCTAGCTATCAACGTAAAGTTAGAAAAACTTTGATTAGAACTTTTTGCTTTAAACGTACTGATTATAACACTCTAAACCAGTATTTATACAATACGAACTGGTTGGATTTACTATCTGTACCTAATGGCTCTCCCGATTCTATTAATGCAATGGTGAGCTTATTTAATAAAACCATCTTTGGATATTTTAAGGACTGCGTTCCTATAGTCTTGGTCAAAAAATATTCTGGACCCCCATGGAGTTCTAAACTGTTGGCACGAATCAAAAATAAGAAAAATAAACTATACAGAATTTTTAAAACAACTGGTTTAGTAACAGATTATGGAAAATATTCTAGAGCTCGTGCTGAATACAACTTATTAAATACTGAATTATATAAGATATACCTAAACAATATGAAACTCAATTTTCAGAGAGAACCAAAATATTTTTATAAGTTCGTTAACTCAAAACGATTAGTAAGTGAATACCCAACTGTTATGAAATACTTAAATAATGATTCTGCCGACGATTTCGTCATAAGTAATATGTTTGCTGATTTCTTTAGCACCACTTACTCTGACGTTCAATACGATAACTCAAGTGATTATCCTTTTCCGATGACTCAAATTCAGCCAATATCATTTTTACCTATACATACAGCTGATATCATGAACAATTTAAATAATTTCAAGTCTTCATTCAACTCTGGTCCTGATGGTATTCCTAGCAGCCTATTAATTAATTGTGCACATGCTTTGGCGCCGCCGCTAACTATAATGTTTAACATTTCACTTAAATACGGCTTTTTTCCCGATTTATGGAAAGAGTCGTACATTATTCCGTTATTTAAATCAGGAAATAAGTCAAGTATTGTGAACTACAGAGGAATTGTAAAACTAAGTGCGATCCCCAAGTTATTCGAAAAATGTCTTACTTATGCCTTGTGTCATCAAGTTGCAACACTAATGACACCTTGTCAACATGGCTTTCGTCAAGGATGCTCAACAATAACAAATCTGCTACAACTTTCAAGCGAAGTTATCCAAGGATTCACTATTGGTCAACACATAGATGTAATTTACACTGATTTTAGTAAAGCGTTCGACAAAGTTAACCATGTTTTATTATTAAAAAAACTTCATTTAATGGGCTTCACCAAAAAACTGTTTGAACTGGATAAGCTCATATCTAACTGGCAGATACCAACGAGTGTGCTTCAAAACATCCATATCTAAATATATTATTGTAAAATCTGGTGTTCCTCAAGGTAGCCATCTCGGTCCAATTTTATTTACACTTTTCATCAATGATTTACCTACTGCTATCAAATTTTCAAATGTTCTAATATACGCTGATGACGTAAAAATTTTTCATAATTACAACAACTTTGACAACCACAATTCTCTCCAACAGGATCTAGACAGCTTTTTTGTTTGGTGCACGATGAACTTGATGGAGTTTAATTTAAACAAGTGCAAACATATGCACTTTTCCAGAAGAGTTGATACACACAATCCGTTCTTTTTTGATGGTTATCAGTTGGAAATTGTTGATTCGATCCTTGATTTGGGTATTTTATTAGATGCTAAATTAAACTTTAGTCAACATATTGCTATGATATCAAATAAAGCCCGTGGGGTACTTGCTTTCATCAAACGTTGGGCCAAGGAATTCACTGATATTCATATCACCAAGCAGCTTTATACATCTTTAGTAAGGCCAATTTTAGAATATGGATCCGTTGTTTGGGACCCACAGTATATCGTGCATAGTAATAAAATTAAGTCTGTTCAAAAACAATTTCTGTTATTTTGCTTACGAAATATGTACCGAAATAATTTTTCCAATTTACCGTCATATAAAACCAGACTTGCTGAAATTGGGCTACCGTCTCTACAAAGCCGAAGAACTATGATTAATGTTACGTTTTTGTTTAATTTGATTACTGGAGATGTTTGTTCGGAGTTCCTTATGGGAAACTTATACTTCAACATTCCTGTACGTCCAACCAGAAATTTTAAACCAATTTACATTCAATTTGTTCGCCATAATTATGCCAATGATGAGCCCTTTAGAAGAATTTGTTGCGATTTTAACAATCTTTATAGTTTTATTGATTTTTCTCTAAATGTAAACACTATTAAACGCAACATAATATTGTTTTTAAATACTTAATTTAAATGTAATTTTTGGTAATGTTTTAAATTGTAAAAAACTATATGTATGTATACCAGTCTGTAAGGATTTTTTCCATAGACTCAGATAATAAAAAAAAAAAAAAATCGTACACACAATATTCTGTTCAAAACCAGCCTGTACATATTATTCTTTTAATACACGTACGTGAATGTGCTACTGTAGCTATTCTTTGTGTACGTGTACGACTAAAAACGTACACGAAAGACAGAGAATTTTGAGTGTATTTTATTTTCAGTACGTGTACGGAAAAAAAAATACATGAAGAAATGAAAATAATTTCGTGTACGGAAAAAACGTACATGCAAAATAAAAATAACTGCGTGTACGAACGGCAAAAAAGTACATGTGCGATAGACAACAAATTATCCATTAGCAATCGGAAAAACCTATTAAATGCAAATGAAAACAATTGTTTTATTTAGTTTAAAAACCTGATTTATATTTACTTATATTGATATAATATTTTATTTATTTTATAAATTAATTATTTAATTTAATTTATAAATAAAATATTTACATATAGGAATTTTTTGTTTCTGACAAAATTAAACTCTGTTTTCTATTTAAGGTTTGAGCAGTCGAGCAAGTTAAAGTTTAATTTTGTTAGTAATATATTAGAAATAGATTTTTTTTAAAGCAAGTGGTCAAGACTGTAGCAAGTGCACTAAATGCACGTTCTACAGATACCTGTGCTGCAGGTACAGCAAGTACCACTTCGTTAAGCTGGCTTAATTTAGAACTGTGTTGACAATTTTGTTTCCAATATTCCAATGCGTTGTAATCAAAGGGTTGCATTGGTTTTTCACATAAAGCAAGTAGTTCTGTTTTTAAGTGATAATTTTGATTTTGTGTTGTTAAATGCGATGTATTTAGGAGTAGGTTGACATATTGTGCTAGTTTAGAGTGTGCAGTACTTGACGTATTTGGAAGTAGAACATTCGTCATTTTCTTCTTGCGAAGATGTCGAATACGATATCTTTTTTGCCATCCATCTAGCATGACTGATTGCACCTGTTAAGGGCAGGCTCGTTTGCCTTCCTCAATAGTTAAATTAAGGATAACTTAATGATCACTAAGTTATTTGGTGCCTTTAATTATCCAGGTGGTACCAGGATAATGTTGCTAAGCTCGTTTTCCTTGTAGAATTGTCCAGGTGAACCCCCAAGACAAATATAACTAAGAAAAGAGTGTGAACACAACGACTGACAACATGTAAATGACAAACTTTATTAGGAATTCTTTTGTTTTAAAAAAAAAGAAGATACAGAAAAGTAAAAAGAAAAATGCAATAGTTTAAAAACAATAAACTTAATTTTAAACACGCCAAAAAGCGTTCATAATTTTCTGTACTTAATTCTTTTCCCACAATTAGCAAAAAAAAAAAATTGTGTTTTATTAAATATTTTAAAATTATTTTCCCAATGTAAGGCAGTGTAGTACAGAGATTGTATTACACAACTGTTTGACTGGTAATTAAAATAGGCAAATTATTTTCCCACTATTAGTCCGTGCAGAGGTGATATTAAATTTTACAAATACCTGGTTACTTGAACAGGTACATGCAAATTTTATTCTAACAAAAAATAAATTTAGGGTTTAATTCTATAAAGACTTGTTTTTATTTTGCTATTAAAATAAAAAAAAATCATAAAGAATTAACATATTGCGACCCAAAGGGGATCTGCAACATAAATTGGAAGTGCAAATGAACGATTTTCGGCGAGTATTACTAAAGTGGCTTAAGGTGTTGGTTCCAAGGAGATATTCCATGTATACCTTGGTGACGGCTGTGGTGCTGCGAATAATGGTTTGAGTCTGCTTTTTAGTATTTGTTTTGGTATTAGGCTAATTATCAGTAAGACAATTAGAGCCAGGCTCACATAGCTGATGGTTAAACGTGAACCTTATGATGTATTGTTGCTGTTGGTAACTCTTCTGCCTGCAATCGGGTTATGTTTCCAATAGTTGAAAGGTATGGCAGGGGTTGTTTTAGCTTCTTCACACTTTGTACTAAATGGGAGAATGATATCCCATTGCTTGCATCGTTTTTTGTTGTGCATCCTGCTAATGCACGCCAGTTCCTTCCAATAATTGAGAACTACTTTCTCCTTTACATACATAGTTGCGAGCAGCCACTGGCTCTTTTTGTAAAGTTTGTACCATACAGTTTTGCTGCCATTTAACTCCATGTTGCAAGTTGAGTCAGATTTATTATTGAATAAATGAATTTCATAGCGACAGATTGGAGAACCTTTATAATATGTAGCTTGTATGTTCGGACATAAAAAGGTATCGTGCTCAAGTGTATTGCAGTCCAGGGGGTAAGTATTATCCATAGGGAAATATTTGTTCCGATGAGCGTTGAGAGCCATAATTTTAGAAGTTGGTATGACAGCAAGTAAAGAATTATTTATAAGATGCGGAACCGGCGTAATATTAAATAAATCGTATTCATTCTGATGTGATAATGGGATGGTTAAGGTGCAGATAATGTGTTGGTTTGAAATTGCTGCGTGGGCTGTCACTATACCATACAAATGAATGATATCTGTGACTGATAAAATAAAATCAGCTGGAAGGTTTGCTTTTATATTGTCAACTTCAGCAGAAAATTGTTGTGGAGTTAGTAGAATTGGGCTTATTCGACCATGATAAGTGTCAGCTTTGATCATGGAGCAATGCATTTTTTGCAAATTATCAGTAATAATAAGTAATTGGACGCTTAGAGAGAGGATGATCTGCGATCGATGATTATTGTCATTATTTGTCAAGTTCACGAGTTGGCCTATTTTGAAATTGACTTTTTCGAAGGTGGTTTGCGTACGGTTTTCAGATTGCTTCATAAGATTAAGAGTAGAATCTAGAAACGACGTTTGATTCTGCAGAAGACTATGCAAGTAGTCTTTATTAGATTTCATATTTTTAATAGTATTGGTCACTTTTTCTGCATATCTTGAATCAAGGACTCCAAACAAGGAATTCGCTATGTTCCAAACGATGTCTATTGATCCTCGCTTTTTTCTTCTTGTGAGTCCTTCTAGACCAGACTCCATTTCGTTCTTGACATTTTGGAAATGGGTTAGTAGACCATCGCAATGATTAAAGAAGGAAGCGTTATTGCAGGCCTTTTTCAAGGCAGATGTTCCCTTAATTAAAAGCTGCAATTCTTTATAGAAAGGTGACAGTTCAAATTCAATAAGAAGTTTCCATTTTTCTATAATTGGTTTAACTTGACCAATATTTTCAAACTGTAAGCCAGGATTGCTAGTGATCTGCAAAAGCTACTTGTTGCCATACAACAAATAGAAAGAATAGTGCTAGGAGCATCAACAGGCTTGTTAGGGATAAAGAACAACGTTTTCGCGGTGGTGCACCATTATTTGCGTCATTTGGAGAAATGATTCTCTGATGCCGTTAGGTGTTTTGACAACTCCGTCTGTACCGGGATATATATCGATTATCTTTCCGAGACGCCATGTCATGACTGGTGAGTTTTCCTTTATTATGACTATGGTTCCTAGTGGCAGATTCTGGCACTTAGCTTGCCATTTATTCCGTTGCTGAAGCTCGTTGAGATATTTCTGGGACCACTGTTTTTAAAATTGATGTTTTATTTGCGATACTAATTCCCATCGTTTAGCAAGTGTTTTTGAAGTTGATTGTGCAGTTGCGTCAACTTCTACCGTGAGGGGTTCACCGATCAAGAAATGACAAGGCGTGAGTGCAGCCTCGTCATTTGGACTGCTTGACAATGGTGCAGTTGGTCTTGAATTGAGAATTGCTTCGACTTCTATTATCACTGTTTCCATTTCTTCATAAGTCAGAGATGCATATGCTATTTCCTTTACCAGTAACCGTTTGGCGGATTTGACTGCAGCTTCCTACAGTTCACCCAAATGCGGGGCTCGAGGCGGAATAAATTGGAAGCTGATGCTTCTACTGGTACACTCTTGCTGGATATTGTCTTGAGCAGTAGAGAGAATAACGCAGTTGACAACTCTGCTAGTCGATTCCGCGCTCCCACAAAATTGGTTGCGTTTTTACAATAAAGATGCTGACAGTGACCTCTTCGACCTATAAATCTCTTAAGAGCCCCAATGAAGGCATCGGTAATAAGGTCCGCTACAAGTTTTAGGTGAATTGCTTTTGTCACAAAGCAACAGAAAAGCACAATGTACGCCTTTTGGGGTCGTTTTCCTCTAGATTTTAAATAAACCCATATCAGGCCGCAGTAGTTAACTCCTTCATTAATAAACGGTCGCGCTGGCGTATTAAGTATGTAAAATGTTTATATTATCAGACTTAATCTTATTATTTTATTTGAGGAATTGCTAAGCTTATTTAGAATGCTGCACTTAGCTGCAGACACTTTTTAATTCACTCCTGCACTGTTTAAGGTGCTGGATTAGAATATAGAGAAAACACCTTACTATTAAGAATAACAAATGTTTTTCTGATTTTATTGACAATTTACATCCAGTATTTATACAAAAATCTTTAGTCATAATTCTACATTACAATTGCTTAAATGATTGATAATATTACAGTTTGGTTATTGATAATTTCTATTTCAGTTGCTTAAGTGGTTCAATGTGTTTTTGTGTCAAGTATTTTGTTACTTTTGTGTGGTCTGTTTCCTTTAACTGTTTGTCTGCTTTTTGTTGTGTGAATTATGTTTCGTCATATTTGTGTGGTCTGTTTCTTCTAGCTGTTTGACCGTTCAGGGTTTTAAATATCAAAGAAGTAAAGTTATTAATTGCTGTGACAATTATAGTGTGTTCCCTTATAATAAGTACACTACACCATCGCCCTCAAGATTAAATTTATGAATGTAATGAAATAAATTGAATCTTAAAATATGTACTAATATTAATTAATTATTCTAGAGTAAATATAGGTATTTAATATTATGTGGTAATACGTATAGTTATGTGTATATTTGTAGATTATTCGCAATTCTTATTATAGAATATTCATATTATTCATTAGGTTTATATAATTTAAGTATATTATTATGATACATTTTTTCTAGATTATCTACTTTTAATACAGAATTTACTCCTAGTCTTTTTATTATTTTATAAGGTCCCTTATATGGGCTTTGATTCTTTTTTCTGGATTCTCCTTTTATTAATACTAGATCTCCTATCCTAAAATTACTAGTATTTGTATTTCTGTCATAAACTTGTTTTGATTTCTGTTTAGCTAAATCTACTAATTTCTTAGCGTTTTCTAATGATCTCTGAAGTCTTATTTTAATTTCATTAGCGTAATTTTCTATATCATAACATATATTTGTGTTTTGTATATTGTGTGTTGGTAATGTTGCTAATTTCCCATATATAAGTTCGTAGGGTGAGTAGTCAGTGTCAACATTTGGTACTGTATTGTATGCAAATGCGTAATATGGAATCCATTTGTCCCATTCATAATCATCCACAAAATTTAACAAATATTCATTTAAAACGCGATGATTACGTTCAACAGAACCTATTGACTGATGGTGATAGGGTGCTGAAAATTTCTGTTCTATATTAAGTAAATTGCAAACTTCTTTTATTAATTCATTGTTAAATTCAGTGCCTCTATCTGATTTTAATGTTTTAAAGAATCCGTATTTTAAAATAAATTGTTCAACTAATGTCTTAGCGATACTTTTAGCATCTTTTGTTTCGATTGGATGTGCTACAACATACTTAGTTAGTTCGCATTGCATCGTTAGAATATATCTGTAACCATTTGACATTCGCAAAGGCCCTACTGTATCTATTTCTATTGTCTCAAAACTACTTTTAGGAGTTTCAGTTATAACCATTCTTTCCTTAATATGTTTCGTTATTTTGTTCCTCGTACATTTGTCGCATTTGTTAATATAATCTCTAACCATTTTTCGCATGTTCTTCCATACATACCGTTGTTTCAATTTAAGTACTGCCTTTCTAATACCAAAGTGTCCTGAAATTGGAGAATTGTGGAACTCTTTTATAATGTTCATTTGCAGTTTTCTATCTCTAATATGTTGTAATGGTTTATACAATATAATATTCAATTCGTAATTCTTATATTTATTTGTTTTCAATATTTTCCGGTGAACGTCATTGTAAGTTTTATTCAAATATTCAATTGATATGAGCTCAAAAATTTTATCTTCGCATGATAGAGCGAGATTCTTTATATTCTGCTTTTGCATATAAATTATTAATTTCTCTAGAGACAAAACGTATTTTGCTAGATCTTCATCAACATTTATTACAAAGCTATTATCTGTATTTTCTATGGAACCACATTTATATCCATTTTTTCTATTCATACCGGTTTTAATAATATTAAATTTTAATTCGTAAATATTTTTTATATCTCTTAAAGATGTACATTCCCACATATGAGTATCTATATGTTGGCCTTGGGATATGTCACTTTCGTTATTTTCCATTACTTTATTGCTTATTTTATTTGCCGTCATTCCACGTGTTGTTACTAAGATTTCAGATGGTTCCGTATTGTCATCTTCTATTTGTATCATATTTTTCAAAGTGTCAGAATCTAGTTTTATCCTCGATAAAGCGTCAGCGTTAGTGTTTATCTTCCCTTTTTTATAAATAATTTCAAAGTCATGGTCTGATAAGTCTATTCGTATTCTAGTTAGTTTTGACGAAGGATTTCTGTGAGTAAAAAGTGAAACGAGTGGTCTATGATCAGTTACAACAATAAATTTTCTACCGAACAAATAAGGTCTAAAAAATTCTATTCCCCAGTGTATCGCTAGTAGCTCTTTTTCTATTACTGGCTTGTTCAAATCATGTTTTCCTAAAGTTTTGCTTGCATAAGAAATTGGTAAATCCTGTCCTATCTCTCCTTGTGATAGCACAGCTCCCAATGCATAATTTGATGCATCTGTGGTTAATATGAATGGTTTTCCAAAATCTGGGTATTTTAATATTGGTGCGGTAATTAGTTTTCTCTTTAGCGTATCAAAAGCTTGTTGACATTCATGCGTCCACTGGAATTCCTTTCCTTTTTTCGTTTGGTCGTTTAGACATTTTGTGATTTCCGCAAAGTTTTTTATAAAACGTCTGTAGTAATTGCAGAATGCAACGAATCTCTTAACTTCATTTTTGTCCTTTGGAATCGGATATTGTTCGATGGTCTTATTTTTTGAAGGGTCCGTACGTATTCCGTCTTTTGTTATCTGGTGCCCTAAGTAAATTACTTCCGATTTAAAAATACACATTTTGAAGCATTTAGTTTCAAATTATATTTTGACAAACGTTCAAATACTCTTATCAGATTATCATTATGGTGTTTCAAGCTACATCCAAACACAATAATATCATCTACATACAAGAAAGCTTTAGAGTCTAGTCCACTTAGTGCTATTGTTAACATTCTTTGGAAACTATTTGATGAAATATTTAAACCAAATGGCAATCTTTTAAACTGATAATGTCCATTACTAGTTGAAAAAGCTGTTAAATGTCTTGAATTTTTCTCTAAGTTAATTTGATGGAATGAGCTAGTCATATCTAAGGTTGAAAAATACTTAGCTCTTCCAAGACGATCTAAAACATCTTCCAGTCTTGTCAACGGGAATTTGTCGTTTACTATCTTCTTGTTTAACTGTCGAAAGTCAACTACTAATCTTCATTTTTCTTTTCCCTTTTCACTCTTTTTTGGAACCACTAATAATGGTGAATTATATGCACTGTCTGATGGTTCTATTATGTCATCATCTAGTAATTGTTTTACTTGACTGTTTATTTCATCATACTGTGTGTGAGGTAGTCTATAATTTTTTATATATACTGGTGTATTATCAGAAACTTTTAATGTCTGTGTATAAAAATTATTTGTAGTCAACGTCTCTCCTTCTAAATGAAAAATGTCTTGATAATTTTTAAAAATTTCTGTCAATTCCTTTCTACCTCTAATATCTTCAGTGTCAATTCTAAGGATGTCAAGAAGTCTTCTTAATCTGTCCGGATCATGTTTTTTTTTAGGTTTATATGACTGTTTTATCAATGTGTAATTCTTCAATGGTTCTATTTCAAAGTTTATATTTTTCAATGTTACGTTATCATCTGTTGTGTTCAATATTTTGACGTGACAGTTACCATTTCCTGGTACTATTGTGTTGCTAATAAATACGCCCGGTTGAATCTCCTTATTAAGAACGATACTATCTTCGCAAATATCCAGATTTATATGATGAATAGTCTCTGATCGTTTTTCTACTTTTATACAATAGTCTTTGTTTAAACGTGATTTCATAGGTATGATTATATCCTCATCTTTCAAGGTAAGTGCTAGTGTGAATGTTTCATAATCAATTTTGCATAGAAATTTCGAAAAGAAATCTCGTCCTAAAATTCCGTCTGTTGGTATGGGAAGTTTCTTGTTAACTATATGAAATTTATGTTTTTCTTTTATATTATTAATGTTAAAACTTAATTCTGATGTTCCCAGAGAGTTAGTCTTTTCTGTAGTTATGCCTGTAAAACTAAGTGATCCTTCCTTGTCAATATGTATAGCATTCTCGTTTAATTTATCTACTTTGCATAAAGAGATATCAGCTCCTGTGTCTACTAAAAATGTAAGTGTTAAATCCTTCTCCAAAATTAAATCTATGAAATTTGATTTGTTATTTAAAATCTGAAAAATATTATCTAGTCTTACTGTTGTTTCTCCGGAAAATGAGTTTATATATTTCCTTGACCCATATCTGGATTTTGGCAGTTTTCCTGAACGCAGTGTATATTCCGTTGGTCTTGAAAATATCTATTCCGATCATTTCCGTTATGATTGCGGTTGTTATGACTATTACCATATCTATTATTAGTCGTATAGTTCCTTCGATTGTTGTTATAATTATTGCCTTGATTACCTAAATAGTTGTTGGTATGACGTGGTGGTCTGCTATTATTATTATTGTTGATATTACTATTGCCACTCCTCTTTTTATTATGACTATTACTATTATTTGACCAATTGTTGCTACCGAAGTTTTTATTATTATTTGGGTAATAATTATTTTGTCTATTATAATTGTTGCCAAAGTTCCCTGACTTGTTTTTTCTGTAGTTATTGTTCGAGAAATATAAAATTCTTTCTGAGCTACTAGAAAATTCTTTTTCTAATTCCAAAGCTAACTGAAGTGCTTCGTTAAGTTCTTTCGGTCTGGAAGCGAAAACTGTCGGTTTGAGTTCTCCTTTCAAACCATTCTTAAATACGTTTAAAGCATAGCTATTGTTCAATTGTTTTATGGTGTCAGCTTGTGTTGTACTACAATTCTGTATTTCCTTAATTTGTAGCTCATTTAATTCTGTTACTAGATCTAGAATTTTTTCATGGTAAGTGTTTATACTCATGCTTTTCTGTGAAATAGTACTAAGAGTAGCCTGAATTTGTGAAGCTGTTTTTGTTGATTTATACCTATTAGATAAAATATTTTTTAATTCTGTGAATGTCTTGGGTACTGATATTCCTACCGATGCTCTTACTAAAGTACTTAATTTTGCGTTGTATACAAAAGATATTAAAATCTTCTTCTGTTCTGTTTCCAACGTATTGTTGACTAGTTCAACGATAGTAAGAAAAGAATTCAATTCTTTGTAGTTTCCTGTGAATTCAGGGATAACTTTTATGGCTGTTTCTAAATTGAAGTTTGCCATATTTACTAGGTGTTGTTTTTTAGATACTAGTGCTTGCTCAAACAATGATTTTGCTGTATCGTAATATTTATTAAATTTTTCTACGGCTTTCTGATTGTCCTCTGTCTCTAGTTTTGTGTTATATTCTGAAAATTCTTGTTTTAGTAATTGTATATCTTTTAATTTAGATATCAATGTCTCTTCTGTGTATCCCCTAATTCCTGTTTTCTTAAAATTTTTGATTAAAGTTTCTATTTTACTTATAATTGTGTCCATTTAGATACATATGTACATTTTATATATTTATTTATTTTTTGTTTGTTTTTAAACCTGTACTACAGCTTTTTTCTGAATATAGTTTTTAAAGTACTTATTAACTTTAATTATTATAAATACAATTACAATCATACAAAAAATAAAAAATGCGTCTAGTTTAATTGTTGTGCCAAAGTCCATATTGTTTTCTTCTTTGTTATTGTTGTTGATTGTTATGGTTTCTTGTTGTTTTGATTTTGATTTTTGGTTCCCCATTTAACTGTTGTAGTTTTATATACAGGTGTCTTTTCTCTTGCCCGTATGTTAATCCAATTAGACGTAGAAGTTCCTTCCTTTGCTTCTTAATTTGGAGTTTCTTACCACCCCTTCTGGACTTCTTCTTCACCACCGGTTGTTTTACTTCTTTTTGTTTTTGTTGCCTTTCTTTGTACTCTTGAATTGTTATCGGCTTTGGTCCACAGTTTTTTGGTGCGGGTATATATCTAGGACAGTTTATGACTTTTCCCTCTGGCTCATATTCTTCTAGAGACTGCTCGTATTTGGAAAAAATTTTGTCAATATCTTCCCTTGTGGGAGGATTGTCTTGCAAGGACATTAAATCAAAGATTAAAAAATAAAATTGTTGGCTCGAAATTGCAGGATCGCCATATTAAGTATGTAAAATGTTTATATTATCAGACTTAATCTTATTATTTTATTTGAGGAATTGCTAAGCTTATTTAGAATGCTGCACTTAGCTGCAGACACTTTTTAATTCACTCCTGCACTGTTTAAGGTGCTGGATTAGAATATAGAGAAAACACCTTACTATTAAGAATAACAAATGTTTTTCTGA
Organism: Cistogaster globosa; assembly: GCA_937654795.1. NCBI lineage: Eukaryota > Metazoa > Arthropoda > Insecta > Diptera > Tachinidae > Cistogaster > Cistogaster globosa. The sequence goes on from OW569403.1 coordinate 112,340,237, forward strand.
TTTTATTGACAATTTACATCCAGTATTTATACAAAAATCTTTAGTCATAATTCTACATTACAATTGCTTAAATGATTGATAATATTACAGTTTGGTTATTGATAATTTCTATTTCAGTTGCTTAAGTGGTTCAATGTGTTTTTGTGTCAAGTATTTTGTTACTTTTGTGTGGTCTGTTTCTTTTAACTGTTTGTCTGCTTTTTGTTGTGTGAATTATGTTTCGTCATATTTGTGTGGTCTGTTTCTTCTAGCTGTTTGACCGTTCAGGGTTTTAAATATCAAAGAAGTAAAGTTATTAATTGCTGTGACAAGTATAGTGTGTTCCCTTATAATAAGTACACTACAGGCGTTATTCTTCCTTCTAGTAAATTTCTTATGATCTGCTGAAGGAGTTTTGGTTTCGATCTTACACATGGAACACATTTATGAATAGTTTCTCGAGCCAGGTATCTGCCTTTTATGGACCAACAACGTTGTCTCACGGTAGCAAGGAGTGCGCTAGGACTGCAATGTTTATTTTTCTTGTGTATCGACTCAAATATCAGTCTGATTATTTTATTATTATAGGGCAGTAGCATAGGATGTTTGGCATCAAAAGATAATGTTCATCTAAAAATGGTAATAAGCTTTTAATCTGGGTCGATGCTTTAAGTCTCTTTGCCGTTGTAGCTGCTGAATGTCTTCTCTGAATGTACACTGTTGGGTAATTCGAGCAATGGTGACAAGGGCGTCGTGAAGTTCGAAAGGTGTCAGATTTCGCTGGGTTTGCAGTTCTGCCTTGATAGTTTTGGCGTTTTTGATAAATCTGAGGATATATTCCATGATTTGTTGATGCGTATTCAACGAATTTCTGTGGTTGATGCTGTGCAGAAAGTTTTTATTATTGACGGCAACCAGTGAATTATAAGGATTTTGTTTCTGTTCACTGATCGTCACATCAGAGCTTAAACAAAACGAAGGAGGCCAATGTTTCTCGTCTCCATGAGGAAAGAGTGGCCAATATATCCAGTTGGTTGTATGCTGTAACTGATGTGGATCCAGGCCTCTAGAAAATATGTCTGTTGGATTATTTTTAGAACTAAGACTATTTTTTAATCAGTCCAGTAGAATGTGGGCGTCGTATTTATATCCAGATCCAGCTTGACCTTTGAACTGTTTGCTGTTTGAGAGGGGCTAAAAGCGATTTCGCACATAGCAAGTATACGATGACCGTTGCATTTGGTAAAAGTGTTCTGACATATATTGCAGCTCCATATGGCTTATTTCCTTCAAGCATTTGATTGCCAGATATGGAGCTGGCCTAGTGCCATATGTGAGTGTATTCAATTTAAAATAACTGATGGCTTTAGAAGTATTATTTCGCGACAGAATTATCTGGTACTGACGATCTTTGGGGTGGATCAATATTTGTCGGTACATTTTTTCTATATCTGCAGTGAGCACAAAACGCGGCAACCGAAATCGTACAAGAACCGTAAACAGATTACTTTGTAGTGGTTGCCCGGTATGCAAAATATCGTTTAATGATTTCCTTGATGCTGCTTTTGCAGAAGCATAGAAGACCACCCTAAGTTTATCCAAAAAGATATATTGTGTTTCATTAAATATTTTAAAATTATTAAGGCAGTGTAGTACAGGGATTGTATTAAATAACTGTCTCGCTGGTAATTTAAATAGGCAAATTATTTTCCCACTATTAGTCAGTGCAGAAGTGATCTTAAACTTTACAAATACCTGGTTACTTGAACAGGTACGTGCAAATTTTATTCTAGTCTTGAATTATGCTGACGCAGAAAATCTCACGCTTTGCTTGACAAATAAGGGAAATAACAAAAAATAAATTTATAGTTTAATTCCATAAAGATTTGTTTTTATTTTGCTATAAAAATAAAAAAATCATAAAGAATTAACATCACCTAAATCTGAAATTTTATAATTTTGAATATTTAATTTCTATATATGTATTTCTGTCAAGTAGTTTGCATTTGATTTGATCTTCAATGAAATTAATACCTTCCTTAATATTAATAGAAAAATATACCGCAACGTCTGGGTCTATCAATCCACATTTCTTTCTTTCATGCTTAAGCCCACGCTGAGCCCACGTTTGCGAAACTTATCGAATAAGTTAATTTTCGGTTCGGATGTATTTCGCTCTACTGTTACCTGGAAGCAGCTACAGCCGATAATGCCATTATATAATGACGACATGCGAAATGTATTAATTCTCTATTAAGTTTTTTTTAAGTGTAACGGAGCCTCCTATTGATATACTTTTAGCATGTTTCTACGACAAAACGAAACATTTGCTTCGCTCTTCGAATATTGATCGCGAAGCATACCGTTTACAAGACACATACTACATGCTTCGATTTGACTTCTGCACAAAAACTGAAACAATATGCAAATAATTTGTCCTTAATTTTTTTCTTTTTTAATTTATTACATTTTACAATATAATTAAATTATTTCTATTTTATTTTACATACATATTCACACACCACTTACAAATTGCTTTACTCTTTTTGTTTACATTTCATACAGCTAGTTCAGATAAACTTGCGATTAAATTAGAGAAGATAAAAATTGTTCATGCTTCGCAAGTAAATTCAAACTGAATCGTCTCAAAACATAGTGCTTTGCTCTCAATATTTTGTATGGCGAAGCACGTTGATTCACACATGATTTGGCTGTGATTCAAGAATGAGAGAGCGAAGCAAGAATATTGGGCTCCGTGGAAACATAGTATTATGTTGCTCGCATTGGTATCAAAACAAATTGCCATACAGCAATATATAACATTATATTATACATTCCAGTCTATCAGTACTGGATAAACGGTATCTGCTTCAGTGACACCACTTTGCCTAGAAACTTCTAGAATTTTTAGCAGTTAAATGTTTCTACAAGAGGATAAAGTAAATAAAATTTATGCAATGTTCAAAATCCAAAAGCCTTTGCAAGTTTAAGAACCCGTTGACATGCAAATTAAATAGAACTTGACGCCTCTGAATAATGTTATTTAATCTCGTTCATCTGAACAGTTACGAAAAGCTTTGTAAATCGTTACATTAATACAGAAAATACCTTATTCGTTTTTTTTTTAAATTCCAATTTTATACATATTTCGATAAATGATTCTCTAATGCACCACTTAAAGATTAAAAAAGTTGTAACAGTATTATATTGCCTAGAGAATTTTATTATTATTAAAATTTATTGAAAATCAACTTAAAATATATAAGGTATGAGATTTTACTTAAAAGTACTACAACAATTACAAACTACATAATTAAATATAAGAAACTTTTAAAAAGACAGGGTTAAGGAAAAGCTTATTTCAAAACACCTTATACAAACTGAAAAGTTATAATGAAATTTGTTTAACCAATCACCAACTTAGATTCTTTCTTTCCAAAAGTCTTTGTGATTGCTTAGTAAATTTCTTCTATATTAAAAATTAGACGATCTGCATTTTTTGTTAAATGACAGCGTCCAGTCCCTTACAAATGAACTATCATTTTATGTTTAAAATTTGAATGTAGTATGTCAGTGAAGAATCTACGGGGAAGGTTTGAAGCTTCTTTGTATGAGTTTTAGTACTTTTGTCATACCAGGCTTGGCAACCATAAGTCAATAGCGGTCGGATACACATCAGGTATAACAAAATCTTGTTTTTTATGTTAAGTTTTGATCTCCTGTTCAGTAAAGGATACAGTGTGCAACCACATTAATTGACTTGTCACACATGTATTTGATATGTTGCTTAAACAAAAGTTTTTCATCTATAATTATACCTAAATATTTAACATTTTCACTAATAGAAATGAAATGGGAGTACAACTTTTGTGAAGGATGATAGCTTGTGTTTTGTTATCGTTAACTTTAATTTACCATTTATTAAAGTATTTTTGGCTTGAGTTTACAGCCTATTGCATTCTCTTGACTATTACGTTTGACACCTTGCCGCAACATATGAAAGCACTGTCGTCAGCATAAAACGCTGCTTCTTGATTTCTGTGAATATTTATATCCGAGGTATATAAAGGTGTGTTTACATTATGTGTACAAGTCATATGGAATGTCAGATTTTCCATATGTAAATCAACACACATAATGTAAACCTCATGAAACATAACATAACATTTTTTATTTAGAGCACGCTTTATTTGATATGTAAATCCTTATGACAACAGATGTTTTCAGTGATGCTAACTTTTACTTTTAAAAATTCCACTTGAAATACTGAGACGATAAAAGCGAGAGTTTAAAAAAATTTTTAATTTTTGTTGTTATAAGGTCTGTTCAGTAACTTTACTAGCAATAACTAGCAACGAAAGAGTAAAACAGAAATTTTCAAAATTATTCTTCCAAATGTAAAGAAGTAAATGAACGCTTTACTAGCAAAAATTAGCAAAAAAATTGTTGTGTCGGGAATGATATGTAAGATTTAAAAACTGTACGGTATGATCGCTAAATAATCCCTTTTTTAAAGAAAATGTACTAACAACAAAGGTCACCAAAAGCCAGGAAACTGATAACCACACAAAAAAATTTAAAATAATACTTCATTTAAAGCAAAATATTTACATAAAATGTTCTACTTTCTTTTAATTATTAGGTAATTTTCAAATGCGTTTATGATGTTTAAGCGCACTTTTTTCTGCACAAGTTCTAAAAAACATTTTTATTATTATTGTGATTTAGATGTAAAAATATTTATGCATATTAAAGATATTTTATATAACTTATTGATAATTATACATTGATAATTATACAAAGTAAAATTTAATACTCTTTTTAAAACATTTCATTGAATGTTTCATCAACAACAACAACTTTTAATTCTAAAAATAATACCAACACTTGCAAAGCTCGAAGACTCTAAACCAAATATCTGTTCCTTTACTGTTATTTGCTGTGTACTTCCTTAGCAAAATTTAAGCAAAATACCAAAATAATATTTTTTTATTCTTTTAATTGCCAAATACTTGTATTTTCTTTAATCTTACAAAAATTTTCTTTTATCAGACTTTTTTAAAGTGAATTTTTTTGTAAACTAAATTAAGAAGCAGCTGTTTGCCTAATTCTTGCTAGTAGAAATTTTAATAGCCAAAACTTGCAACAAATTTTTTCGCTCTCACATTTTTACAATTTTTAGTTACTGAACAGACCTATAATCGCCTAACTAGTAATATACAGGCATTTCCACGAATACGACAAACACGTCACCCAAACTCAGCGCCCAGGCGCATTGAACAGGTGACTGCATCATGCGGTCAACATATGTTTTAGCTTTTACGTGTATTTTGTTTTTATAAAATTTTCTGAGCTGTCAAAAACTTTTAGCAATATGTGTATATGGATTTGTGAAAAATAAGAAAGCAACTAAATATATAGTGAAATACATACACACATATTGCCAGACGTTTTTGACAGCTCAAAAGTTTTTACAAAAACAAATTACACGTAAAAGTTAATGCATTCACCTGGTGTCAATGCGCCTTGCTCATCGCTAAAGCATAAAGTGAAAAATGAATTAAAATCTAAATTATTGCCCTTATTACCGCCTTTTTGGTATTTTTTTTCTTGGTGAAAGTGTACTTTAAAAATCATGATCACTTTTTTTGGTGCGACGAATATTTAACAATTATTTTTAAGTATTTGTATGTATGTAAAGGAAAAAAATTAATAATTTTAAATTTTACATGTAAATTACATGTAAATAATTTAAACAAACTTCAGCAAACATCCTAAAAATGAAATTGTTTACAACAAACCTTTCTTCAATGGGTATTTTTGAAATGTTTTTCTATTTTACAACTTATCAATAACACTTACGTGCTTATGCATGAACAATGAGCACGAATTGTATGTTACATAGTTGCCTAATTAAGGCAATTAACAATTTAAAATGTAAAAATACATTGGTAAAATGTACTTTATACAAACTACGCCACGCATCTGAGAACTTGTAGTTTCGAGCTCGTGTTTTTAAAAACGAACTTAGCCAAGTACCTAAGTGCGGACCTCCAATATATATTATAGCAATTTATATAAGGAAAGACAGTCTTGCGCTTAAACTTAAATTGTAAAGTTCTAAATAGCTATCGCAAAAAAAGATTTATTAGTTGATATCACTGTTTTTAGTATTTATGTTCAATTTTTTAGCTTTTGTTATGTTTATACGATTAATATAAGCTCAGTTTATGGAGTTTTTTTTGTTATAAAATAATTATACTCAGCTTTTAGAGCTTTAATTAAATTAAACTTAAACGATTATTCACTAATTCGAGTTTATTAAACTTAATATACGATAATAATTTTACCAATTTAAGTTACGGACAAAAACTATCGTATCAAATACTAACGACGGATCTAAACTTGAAAAGTTCAAAATTAGAATGAAAATGTCGGTATTGCGGTACCTTTTATAAATCGATTTTCAGAAGTTTTTGAATATGCTAGAAGTTCCTATTAACTACATCTACTTTTGGAATCGCATTTATTTTACAGCTGTTAGTCAGTGAAGGTGCTTAAAAATTTGTGTGTCTTTTGGTTGCTTTTCGTTCTGATTTCTTGTTTTTGTTTTGTTGTTTTAAGGTTTTGTAGAACCTTCTTGCTTTGTTAACAGACACAATAAGGCATTTCATTTCACTTTCATAGTGAAAATTATTTTTTATGACCTACATTAAGCATTTTCGCAACAATATAAAAATGGTGGCAATGGATATTATGGATCCGCAATGGATCTCAAAGAAGGTGAAAGTATTAAAGCACGGGGTAGGCCGGAAAGTATACACAGCGTCGGGTAAAGAATTCAGTAGCAGGCAAAGAGCCTGTAGGACGGTTAAGGTCCCTAGACGTTAGAAATAGAGAAACCTTGCTGGAATCGCCCTCTTGTTAAAAGTACAAGTAAAACAAAAAGTCAATAATAGAACAATACTGTTGTCATGACAACAGAATAATATTTACTGTTATTTTATTGGGGCATTTGCTAATCTGTTTCCTTATTACCTGAATTATACAGATTCAACAAACAACTCAACGTTAATTTCGGCAGTGTAGTCTCAACAGCGCAAAAAACTCAGCTTTGAAAGCCAATCAACCTAAATGAGCATCACGGGATGTACAGTGGATACAAACGATTTGTAGACTGGAATATTATCGTACTTATATAAAGGTTAGTGGAAGGTTCTAGATTGTTATAATATTGAAGGATCTGGCAACTTGTAGTTGTTTATTTTATAAATAATTTTAGTGCTTGTGGGTAACAACTTATCAAAGAAATGCTGAAACAACTTAAGTGGGTGACAAAGACTAAAATGGTTGAGTAAAATTCTGTGAAACAATTACGAAAACAAATAAGGAAAAAAAAACCAACAACAGTTTGGTGCCACATTTATCCAATCTTAAAATTTTTTGCCATTATCTAGTTTCGATAAATCGTTGTTAAAATTTTTATTTATAAAATAATTTAAAAAATCTTCAATAAATTTAGCGAAATATATTGTTGCGAAGATGCTTTATTTAGGTTATAAAAAGAAATAAAAATAATTGTCACCGACAAAGTAAAACGAAATGACCTATTGTGTCTGTTTACAAAGCCAGAAGTTTCTACAAAAACTTCTTAATCACAAAACAAAAACAACTCACTTAAAGCAAAAAAAAATAAACGCAACACACAACTACACAAACACCTACATTGCATAACGACCAATAAAAATACAGCATGTATAATAAATTCAAAATAATAAATAATAATAATAAAGGTTCTAAAATCAAGTAACAATCATCATGTCTCAGGATAAATGCGTTGTAAAGAACAATATTGAATCAACAAAGCAAAAAACAATAAAAACTCGACAAGTTTTTTTATTTTATCAACTTGGCAATAAATAAAGACTTTCTAGTTTTGAATACAAAATTTGGGTAAAATCCACTGATGAGCTTTATAAACAGTAGTGAAATGGTCATATGGATATGCTTTCCCCGTAGTAATACATTTCATTTAGTAGTTTTAAATAATAAATATTTCATGAGAATATAATAAAATATTTATATTTGAAGGAATCTAGCACGATTAAAGTAAATTATTATAAAAAAGATTACGAATAATAAGTTTTCATATCTTTCAACATCTTTAAAAGATGTTCCACTTTACATCTGTCGATTATTTTAGTGTCACCACTAGAAAATTTTTTATAATCAACTAATATTACTTGGTAACATTGAGCTTAAAAAAATCGGCATTTTTACTAAAATAAAAACGGTAAATAAAAAACATGTAATAAAAAAAATATTTTAATTTTATTTTTTATTAATTTTTTTTTTTTATTTTGGACATTTTCCCGCAAAATGTTCCATAGCGGCTCCTAAAAATAAGTAGTAGTAGTAGTAGTAGTAAATCATTATTATTTCATTATATTATATATAAATAATAAAAATATAAAATAAATTTACATACGGCCTTGACATTGTCGTCAGCCGAAAAAGTGGGCATAATATAAAAAATTTTAGGATATGTATAAAAATCTTAATGGTTGTATTCATTTATTAAAGAAGTTCTGTACAATAAAGCATTAATAATATATTTTGCTAAATTTTCCCAATTAAAAAGTTCTCCATATAGTAATTTCACAAAATCCTCTTCTAATATTGTTATAGCATGAAACTGTTGGAATCTGACGAAATTCCAAACAGGTCATCGGCATAGGAAATGTTGTAAAGATTCAATTTCTCTTGTATTGCATAAGGAGCATTCTTTATTTGTGCTTGTTGAAAATCGTGTACCATTTCGATTTATTAGGTCACATCTAGCTTTTAAGATATACATATGTTATATATTTTTGGTAAAGTAGTGTCGGGATATATAGTTGTCCTGCTGCAAATTGTAAATTTTTGTAAAATGTTTGGCTTTGAGATGCTCTTAGGAGGCGTTCGTTATGATACTTCATTTCCAGACTAGTTAACAAATAGCTTTGATTTTCGCGCCATTGATTTGATGCTACACTTGTTTGCCAATGCATGTTAAAGCCACTTCCTTGCGCTTAATTTATGTGGAAGACGTGACGAATTTAATTTAAAAAGTGTATGATATAAATAGTTTAAGCTCAATTTAAATGTATACAAATGGCAGTCTTGTAAGCCATTAAGACATAGTTTGGGGTGAAATTTGGTAGTTTTAGGATACGCCTAATAAAATATCTTTGCAGTTTATCCACCTCTTCAAAGTGCATACATCCCCAAATTTGGGCCCCATATGATTGTACGGAACGACTTACAGCTTCAAATAACCGATATTTCGTTTCAAAAGAAATATGGTTTTTGTTCAGCAGTGCGTTCCACGTAACATTTATGCTATTTTTTGCGGCAGTATTTCTATTTAGTATGTGCTTTGTGAATGTTATTTTTGGTTGGAGTATCATTCCTAAATAGTCACATTCGTTGACTATTTCCATTTTTCACGGTAAGATAATCTACCTCCATTCCTGAATACCATTATTTTTGATTTTGTTAGGTTTACTTCGAGGTTCCATAAGTCGCAGTATTCTTATAATCTTTTAATCATTTTCTGCAACTTATCTACTTACTCTGCCAATATCACAATATCATATGCATATAAAAGGAGCCTAATATTCAGTTCATCAATTGCGACGCCTCCGCCTAAATATTCATCTAAATCTTATATCTTATATACAGGGAAAATAATAGGGGAGATAGCAAACAACACTGCTTAACGCTTGAATACGTTTCAAACGGTTCTGAAAGTTCAGTTCCATTCCAAACTGCTGTACATTTTTGAGTAAATGCTATATAAAAAGCTTACCAATTTTGTGGATACACCAAAACAGTTTAACTTGAACATAAGAGATTGGCGATGAACTTTATCGAAAGCCGCTTTAAAATCTATGAAAAATGCATACAGCTTAATATTCATTGATGATAGATCTTTTATCAGCAAGGATGCATAACTGATTGGATGGGGTAATTGTGCTGGATTCAATAAATCTCTAAAGAATGATCTAAATTCCGATCTAGGGACATTTGTACTTGATGCGTGTGGTTGGTTGCGTATATCTCTTATTAATTTCCACCAGGTTTTGCTATCTTTGCCCAATTCAATTTTAATTGACTTTCTTTACAGATTTCTTTGTACTTTATGTTTGCTGATAAATATTTTTGCTTATTAACGCCATTATTATATTTTTTATAAGTTTTTAACATTTTAAATGACATTTGAAAATGTGAAAACGCTAACATTTCCAATTGAACCATGGCACACAAATCATAAACGGAATCTCCTACCCTGCTTATGTATGTAAAATGTCCATTTTCATCACCCTTAATGGCTCCGTTTAGTACTACTAAACCATAGTCATCACATAACTCCATAAACTTCTTTCCCTTGCCATTAATGATCTTATCTTGTGATTTTCTTCTTCCTAAATAGGCAGGACACCAACTCTGTACCTCCTCTTCTACCATCTGTTGCATTTCGCTAATTCTTACATTAAGGTTTCCAACTACCAACGCATTTTCAGCACCATTCTCAACAAAAAACTTTTCTACTACTCCAAAATCTTCTTCCCAGTTTGCACCACGTAAATATAAAGTATAAATATAAGTACTTATTGAAATAATCATAGTGTATTGTGACCTACAAACACACTTATGTCTACTAAAAGTTTTTCTTCATATTCTTCTTCCAGAATGTTCTTCCATTATTCCATTAGTCATAATTAGTCCAATACTAATATTAAAAATCGAATTTATAATTATTGTGTCGTGTAAGAAAAAAGTAAGTTTGTAAAAAGATAAGATTAAATTTGTGTTAAATTTATGCTAAGTTATTAAGATATTGTTTGTAAGTGCCTAAGTTTAAAATACCGCCAAAAGTTTAATTTTCTTTTGCCTTTGGTGTTATTAGGAAAGTTGATTTTGAAAGGAAAAGGAACATAAGAACATTTTTTTGAGTTAAAATATATACTTCAGGTTTAGTGTTGCCAAAACCCATCTAAGAGGGGAGTTGCGATCAAGCTGTCATGATAGACGGATGTAAATCACGGCTGAAATTTCTTTTTCGTTTATTCTTGCTTAACTTTTTTGCATATCTACATTCTTGTGTTAAAGTGTTGTTAATAAATTCCAAGAGAAATAGACTCTTATTAAAAATCAAAAACATAATTTAATCATGAGTGAGCGTAATGCTCCATACTCATTATTTAAAAACAGTGACAAAAATAATACAAATGATATGTCTACTGACAAATCAACAGTAGAGAGTTTAGGTAAAAGAAAAAATATTACAAAACTTGAATCATTACCGAAACATTTAAAAAATAATTATTGGGCACTTCTTGCCGATGGAAAAAATTGTAATAATGAAATAATACAACAATTTAAAAAACATGTGCAAGATAAAGAAGAACCTACAACAACTCAAAGTGTAACAAGTAATTCTCCGACTAGCGAAAACATCAACAACAATAGCAATGATGAGCGTACGAAAGCTAATCAAAATAAAAAAACACCTCCACTCTATATATTTGATGTGGATCCTAATGCTCTTATAGAATTCGTGAAGAAAGGTCTTAATATAAATGATTTCAAAATAAGAGAATACAATAATAATAAAATTCAACTTCTCACTTCATCTATAGAGGATTACTCTAAAATAAGAGCGTATTTACTCGAAACCAAAACTAAATTTTTCACCTTCACTCCGAAAAATCTAAAAACAAAAACATTTTTATTAAAGGGCTTAACTGCCAATATGGATCCCAACTTAATATTAAATGAATTAAAAAAAAATGAAAACGAAAATCTGAAATTTATTAAGGTCATTCCTTTTACAACTAAAAGGGCTATTGCTAACAACCATAATTTACCAATCTACATGGTTCAAATAAATGAAGATAGTAAAGTTAACGAGCTCAAATCAATTAAGGGGCTACTGTATCGTTGCATACATTGGGAAGGTTTAAGAAAATCAGAGATAGCACAATGTAGAAATTGCCAAAGCTTCTTACATAGCGCTTCAAATTGCTATTTACCACGTAGGTGTGTCAAATGTAAAGAAAACCACGAAATTGGAAAATGTTTGCTACAAGATGTTCCTATAAACGAAAGGGAGAAACTTTTTTGTGTTTTATGCAACAATAATGGGCATCCAGCATCGTATAAAGGCTGTCCAAAATACAAAGAACTTCAACAAAAGTTAAGGGTTAAAAAACAACAATTGTCGGATAAAAGAATGAAAACTTCACCAGTTATTGTTAATGATAATTTAAGCTATGCTAACATATTAAGAAATAATTTTACAACACAAAATGTCAATCCAAACGATACAATTAGTAATATATTGGAAAAACTTAATAATTCAGTTCAGGCCTTATCAAATCAAATTATAAATTTGAACAAACAATTACAAATACAAACATCTAGAATAGATACACTTTTCTCTATTCTAGAAGCTTAAATACTAATCATGGCTGAAATAATTGTAAAAGAATTAAATATTATCCACATAAATGTAAATTCTCTAATTAAGTTAAATAGAAGATATAACCTTAGTGGATTCTTAAATAACCACAATCCAGATTTAGTTCTAATTAACGAAACAAAACTTAATTCCAAACACAAGCTATATTTTGAAAACTATAATTTTATACGAAATGATAGAAAGGACGCTAAGATGGGGGGAGGAACAGGAATACTGATTAAGAAAGGTCTAAAATTTATTCACCACAAAAATTTAAACTTTTTTAGACACTTAGAGACATCAGTGGTAAAAATACCAATTTTTCCAAATAAGACGCTTTTCATTATAGCCGCCTATTACCCTTCCGGAAATAACTGCAGTTTTTTTAAATCTGATCTTTTAAATCTCTTCCAATCACTTAATCTCGAAAATACAGAAAATTATTACATTTTAGCCGGTGACTTGAATTGCAAACATATTGGCTGGAAAAACTCAGCGTCAAACACTAAAGGGAATCATTTAAAAGAATGGATCGAGGATTATGAAATCAGATACAGATGTAAACTATGTGCAACTTGTAGTCCATCATACCCACGGTGCAATTCTTATCTAGACGTATGCATATTTGATTCGAGACTAGTTATTCATAGGATCAATGATTCTATAAATTGCTTAGAGACACTTGATTACGATAGTGACCACGACGCAGTTAAAATTAAATTATTAGGTGTGGAAAATGAGCACCCATTTTCTCTCTTTAAGGAATCTTCCACGACAATACTTAATTTTAAAAAGACGAATTGGAACAAGTTCCAAAAAACATTGTTAAGAGAGACGACTGATAATGTAATAATTCCGGGTGATAGGAATCTAAGTAACAGCGAAATAGATTTTTATTTGCGTGAATTAAACAACTATATTGTAAGAGCTATGGATATTGTTGTTCCAAAATATAAAACTCATGATTCGACTGAAAAATTCGTCAACTCGACTATTAAGAAACTACAAGGAGAGAAGAGCAAAATTCTATCCTTAATTAAACGTTATAATAGATTAGAAATAATTTTAACACAAGCGGAAGTAAGATTACTTAAAGTGAAATTGAAGTTAATTAGAAAGCTTCTAAACGATAATTTTATAATTTCAGTAAATAAGTATTTCCAAGCCAGACTTGCGTCATTAACCCCAAAAGACCCTTCGAAGATGTTTGGTGAAGTTAGAAAACAGTTTAGGATAGCACGGCCTTTTGAAATAGACACTCTAAGAATTCCTTTACGGGATGAAAGATTAATAAGAAACGCTGGCATTGATCACTTAGAATTAGAAAAGAAAGATGACAACTACATGATTTACGGCGAAGAGCAAAACTTAAATATAGTTGGTTCATTTTTAGAATCGGTTCACTCTTTTAAGGAGATTGACCCTGATAATTTAGTACATCTGGAGATCAATCGTTGTTTCAATGACTTTTTGGAGGAAAAAATTCAATATGAACAGCATTTCTCAACCTTGACAACCTTTTCAATGTCACGAAGAGCAGATGACTTAAAAGAATCCCAACTAAATAACATTTTTATACCAAAAGACAAAGTTTTGTCAATCTTTAAAAAATTAAGGCCAAAACTGTCATCAGGTGTTGATAATCTTCCTAACGTTGTATTGCGCAAATTGCCTGATAATCTAATATTCAAATACGGACTTCTTTTTAATAATATGTTGAACAATGCTTACTTTCCTAGGTCTTGGAAGCATGCTAAAGTAATAATTTTACCAAAGAAAGATAAGGATACGACAAATCCAAAAAATTTTCGTGCAGTTAGTTTGCTTCCAAACATCAGCAAAGTATTTGAAGTTTGTATGAATATTAACATCGTAAAATTTTGCGAAGACAATAATTTAGTGAGTGATAGACAATTTGGTTTTAAATACAAGCACTCAACAATTCATGCAATTCATTTACTAGTTTCAAATATTCAATGGAATTTAAATAGATCGTTATATACAGGGGCGTGCTTAGTAGATTTTGAAAAAGCCTTTGACAGTATTTGGATTCCGGGCCTTATTTATAAATTACTTAAATATAAATTCCCAAAACATTTTATAATCCTTATACATAATATGCTCAATAATAAAACCTTTACTGTTTATGGAAAAGATACAGTTGGCACTATGAAATTTACAATAGTAAATGGACTGCAACAGGGAACTGTGAATTCTCCAATATTATTTAACTTATACCTACTTGATTTATTAGACAAAATAGAAAATATTATAGCTTTCGCAGATGATATTACTATATATCATGCCGATAATACTGTAGAAGGAATTAATAGTGCTTTGCAAAATAAATTTTTAATAATTGAAAAATATTCAAAAGATTGGCACATGAATATTAATTTAAATAAATGTGAATCTATTCTTTTTAGGCCACCGATTGGGAAATGTAATAACAATATAAGAAGAAACTGGAAATCGTTTGGTATTAGATCCATGAATAATATAAGCATCCCAGTAAAACAGACTGTTAGGCTATTAGGGATTGAATTAGATAAATTTCTATACTTTAACAATCACATAAACCTGCAACTTATTAAAGCTAGGAAAGCATTATTTTCGTATAAAAGATTATTTTTTTCAAAATATATACAACCAAGGGTTAAAATTAGTATGTACCAGTATTTAATTAGACCAATTTTATCATATGGCTGCCAAATATGGTTTAATATTTGCCCTTCGTATATGGAAAAAATACGCATATTCGAAAGAAAATGCCTCAGATGTAGTACTTCATTATACAGGTCAAAAAGTAGTAACTACAAGAAATATATATCAAACAAAATCCTGTATGAAAAAGCCGAAGTATCTAGATTTGATAATTTTATTATTCACATTATAAGAGATCATATTCTAAGCAGTACCAGTACCACTGTGAATAATCTAATATTAGCTCCTTACTACGTTGACGAGGAGTACATTTCTAAAACACTTGAAAATGGATTCATTCCACCTGAAGCATTTCCTTTTCTTGATAAACATGGTTTTATTCAAAACGAAGAAGGTATTCCTATATTTTATCATATTTATAGAAGATCAAATATAAAATCAGTAAATTGTAATGAACTAACACCTGAAAACTGTCGCTTTGACAGAAGTATTTATTTGGAAGATAAAAATATTAAACCTAATTTAAATCCTAATAAATATTGGTGGCTTACCCAATAATAATCCTTTGATTTTAACCCTTGACTTTATCTTTTATTCTCAACAATAAAAAAGTAAGATTTTTAAATTTTTTTTTTTGCTTACAATTAAAAACATATCAAAACTGCCATGTACATATATAATATCAAAATAACAGAAAAATTAACTTTATTATTAATAGAAATTATACTTGAGAGCTCTATAAAATGGGACTTTGTATATCAATAAGTATCAATATACTTTTTGTTTATTTTGAGTTTGTAACTTTTTCTCTAATGTATAATAAATAAACATCTACAAAAACACAAAAAAAAAAAACCCATCTAAGAGAGCTCATTTAGGTAGCGTTAAGTAAGGAATTACTCGTTAGATTCGAAACTTCTTATAAAGTTTTTTTATTTTATTTCCGGATTTCTTTCCTCGTCAAGGCAGAAGAAGATTTTATTTGTAGGCGTTAAATTTCATTTCCGTATTTTTGACATTTTTTTGGTTGTCTAAACAGAATGTTATTTTTTTTTGTTTTCAAAAAAAATTTTTTTTTTTATTTTAAGTAAGGTAAAAGATTTATATATGTATATATATATATATATATATATATATATATATATATATATATATATATATATATATATATATATATATATTTGTTTATTTATATTTTATCTATTTTAAGAATAGTTTTAACTAAATGTTTGGTGGGTGAAACACAAAAACATCAAACACGAACACAAAAGAATGTTATAATTGTGTATACATGCTCCAATGTTCACGTTTAATGCTGAGAGTAGCACTTTTAAAAATATGAATTCTTTTGTTTGTGGAATTTAAGTTATTACATAAAAAAAGCATTCTCGTCAGGCTAGTGACACAATCAATATTAAAGAGCCAAAATAAATTTGAAAAAGTAAAAAAAAGAATGTTGCGTATGCAAAAGTGCAGTGAATAATCAACAAAAACAACAGCAAGAATAAAAAAAAATAAATGCACAAGAAATCAGACAACAATTTTAAACATAAAATACATTTATACTCAAATTTCAAATTAACAAAACATTTGCTGCTTAAAATCAATCAGTGTTTAAAAATGTTAAACAAAGAATATTTTTTTTCTTTAAAACAAACTTCACGCTGTTTACAAAATAAATACTTTAAACCAGTTGCAATTAAAAAAACTAGTGTTTTTTATTAATGAAACATTGAACAAAAAAAAATCATAAGTAAAGCACAAAATGTTTTTAGCACCACATTAATAAAAAAAAGTTGTTTGTTAATTTGAAATATTCCAAGTGAGATTTTGTAAAAAAGTTTTTTTATTTTTAACTTTATATGTACTAGTGCAATTAAATGTTAAACAAAAAAAATCCAAAGTCTTAAGCTTTATTTGGTTTCCTAACTTTCGGTGCTATAAGTCAGTTGCCACAGTCGGAAAGGATTTAAAATCAACCAAAACTGTATTGCCAAATTTTATTGCTGGAGGGTCGCTTGGGAATCGCAGGATATTTATTCTTTTATTACCGGCTGTGTCAAATGTTGGAGTTGTTGTGTTAAAAAGAAGAACTCTGTTTTATTTATTAATTTTATTTATGTATCCTGCAGTGTCCCGTAGGAATTTCAGGTTATAACTATTTGTTTTAACTTCAAATTTACAACTCCATTTCTTAATAATTCTTAATCACTATTTATACTAAATTCAGTCAACAATAAAAACTCAGCCATACAGGAGCTCTTGATTTAAATAAATATAAAAAAATATAATTTTAAAAAGTCAATATTTTCAAAAAAATAAAAATAATAAGATTCAAATTGAAATAAAAATTTAATTCAATTAAAAATAGTGTCAATAAGGAACCATTGATCTGTGAAGAACAATCTAGCTACCATTATCAGTCAGAAGAGTGTTCCAATCAAAAGTGATAATAATATTTTCAAACAATAAAAATGAATGAACCGCCTGATCGTCGTGGGATTTTGTGCCCATCGATCACATTTGATAAAAGTAAAACACTTAGTGTAATATCACCTGGTGATAAATTTTTAGTTATGGAAAGGATTGACAGCAATGATAATTTATCTAATGTGTCACCGTTTTTAATCAAGAAGGTAATTGACAATGTAGTAGAAGGTGAAGTGAAGCAATGCAAAAAGTTAATGAGTGGTACCATACTCATTCAAACTAAAACATGCGTACAAGCCTCCAAGCTCGTTCAACTCACGTCTCTATCTCCGGATATAAAAATCAATATTAGGAAACACCCTGGATTAAATTTCGCGAAAGGAGTAATATATTCCAATGATCTACGTGGCATAGAACAATCTGAAATTCTAATGGAGCTAAAACAACAAAATGTTATATATGTAAAAAAAATCTTAAAGAAACTTGAAGACAAGTTAATTGAAACCGGACTGGTCGTAATTACTTTTGCTTCCACTACATTACCTTCTGATATCGCCATCGGCTATGAAAAGATAAGGGTTCGACCTTACATTCCTCTTCCACTCAAATGTAAAAACTGTCAACAATATGGTCATTTGGCTAAAATATGTAAAAATCAAAAGCTTTGCGCAAATTGTTCTAATGTTTCCCATGTTAATGAAGAACTTAACGAAAAATGCCATATGCAAGCCTCATGCATTAACTGTAAAATTAACCACATGGAAAATTGCAACCACACAACATACGACAAAGGCTGTCCCATCTTCTTGAAGGAAAAAGAAATCCAATTAATTTCTATTCTTGAAAAAGTAGGAAAGAAAAAAGCTGCGGCTATTTACAAAAACAGACACTCGCAACAAAACACTACTTACTCAACAATAGTCAAAAGAAACGTCGAAGAAAAACCATCAACTTCTACCAACCTACCTCCACCTCCATCAGTTAATACAAGCATCAAACCAACCCTTATAAAAGATTGCTCGGACATCATTAGTGATATTGACTTATCACTATCTGAAATGGAAACGGACCAACAAAGCAATTCATCTCAAACCGCCAAGGGTAATCAACCAATAATTTTACCTAAAAACATTTCAAAAAAACTAAGAGATAAAATTAAGCAAACAACCCGAAAGTCTAAAGGAACAGTTAAAAAATGATTTATTTAAGTATACTCAATAACTCTCAAACATTTGTAGTGAACTGGCGTCTCTGTTGGTGCCTTGCCTTGCACAGGGGGAACTGGGTGAAATCCACTCTAATCCCTTTCCGTGTGTGGCTTGGCCCCTGCAGTCACGTTGGTTTACCACATCTGGGCCCTGATTTTGCTTTAAAAACTAATTTAATTATTTTTATTTTTCTTCTTAATGTTACAGCAAATACTAACAAATACCCCTTCCACCTTTTCCTACTTAATCCAATACAGTACTTACAAATAACTACATCATCTATACCTTTTAACCTTTTTGCTATCTATGACCTCTATACCAGAAGCTCTTTCTTTTATTTATTATCGCGCACCCGCACTTCTCTTTTATACCAGAAATGTATTTTTAATATACTTCGGTCCGCACTAATTGAAACATGTAAAGTCGTGAAAACTCTTATTAACTTAATAAGTCCTCCCTCTTTTATACAGAGTAAAAATACTAGCAGTAAATACAGCTCTCTCTCTCTCTCTTAGAGATTTTCTTAAACCCAGACTTCACATAACAAACCTTTACAAAACTTGGACAAGAAACAAATACACAATCTTATACGGACAGGATGGTCAGCTGGGCATTAACCAATTTTTCTTTATTACTCATAGAGAAAATTTTGTTATTATCAACTGCCTTACATATGTGAACGCAATAAAGCCTACTGCTTTATATTTTATTCTTTTATGCTTCTTCTGTCTTCTTCTAACCAGTTTTGCTAATAAAAATTACAAAAATTATAAGAGATTTAATTATAAATATAAATATCGATTATCAAAAATAATAAAAGTGGAAATCCAAACGCCTATTTTAATCATGAAATTTAATTTTTTTTCAATCAAACCTGCGCTGTTCAACCTTTCCTATAAAAATACACATTTTAGTTTCCCTCACAATAAACTAAAATATATTTTGAAACCTGAATAATGACACTGAAAATTTTGCAGTGGAATATGAACGGCTATCTGAACAATTGTAATCAGTAAGCATTCGCCAAAACTCATATGTCTACAAGAGACTCATATACATTCACTAACTCATTTTCCCACCCCCATAAACTACAATTCCTATGTTTTAAACACGTCTGTTACAAGATACGGAGGGATAGCCATATTAGCACACAAATCTCTGCAACAAAAATATATTAATGTAGTTTCTAACTCTTTTGACACAATCTGTCTTGAAATTATATCTAAAATTAAATTCAAATTATTTAACGTTTATATAAGTCCTGCAACGAGCTTCAGTGAACAAAATTTGGAAAATACTCTTAGATCAGATATACCAGCATTTATTGTCGGCGATTTTAATAGTCCTCATCGAAATTGGGGTTCTGCTGCCAATAGCAGTAGAGGCAATATATTGGCTAGG
Organism: Cistogaster globosa; assembly: GCA_937654795.1. Lineage (NCBI taxonomy): Eukaryota > Metazoa > Arthropoda > Insecta > Diptera > Tachinidae > Cistogaster > Cistogaster globosa. Next base: position 112,360,424 of record OW569403.1, read on the forward strand.
TATATAATCAATTCTGATTTAATTCTCCTAAATGATAAATCTCCTACTCATTTAAATATCTATGGCACATTTTCATATATCGACCTTTCATTCTGCTCTCCTATCTTTTCTCCCCAAGTTACATGGATGACGGAAGAGAATCTGTTTGGAAGTGATCACTTCCCGAATCTTATCTCCCTGTTTTCACAACCCACAGTTAGGCCGCCAACAATACCCAAATTTAGGACAAAGTTCGCGAATTGGACTAAATTACAAAACCATTGTCTAATCAACAATACAGTAAAAACTGTCGTGAGCCACATTAATAAAGAAACCGCAAACATATGTAGGATAATTCTGCAATCTGCTAACATTTCGATTCCTCAGACAAAAACAAAACCTAAAAAAGTTCCATGGTGGAACAATGATCTTGAAAAACTTAAAAAAGAAAAGAACAGACTTTGGCTACTATTCAAGAGAAACATGATTCAAACTAACTTACTTAGCTACAAAAAAGCAAATGCAATATATAAAAAAAAAATAATAATATTAAAAAAAGCATCAATTTTAAATCTCACCTCTTCAATTACCCCCAATACTTCCACAGAAAAAATATGGGCAAACGTTCGCAGCTTTACGGGGTATAAAGCTAATCAGGGAATACACTGCGTTTCCTTCCTATCCCATCCGAACATAATGATGAATGGCTCAAAAGAAATAGACAATGAGTTCGGGAAATACTGGTCCAGATTATCTGATGATTCTAACTTTTCAAACAACTTCAAAACAAAGAAAACAAATGCAGTAATTGAATTTTTATCAATTGTCGCTTCTCCAGAGGCACTAAAGATGGAATTTAAAATTACATACATAGAACTTACATCTACACTGAAGAAGCTAAACGGCAAAACTCCAGGTATGGATAGAATTTCGTACCCAATGTTAAAAGCGCTTCCTACCCAACTTAAGAAACGTATTTTAAACTTATATAACAACATTTTTACTAATTATATTCCACAGCAATTTAAAAATTCAGTTGTTATCCCAATTTTGAAACCCGGCAAAGATAAAACAATTATTAGTTCATATCGACCTATATCTTTAAACTCATGCCTATCTAAAGTCCTAGATAAAATAGTTGCCAACAGGCTGTGGTGGTTTGTAACTGAGAACAAACTGCTTGATAGCCGGCAATATGGTTTCAGAAAGGGGTGTTCAACAATTGATAGTCTACTATATGTAGACTATCAAATTGCCAACTGCCTCTCGCTACGAAAACACATTACCATTGTATCACTTGATTTTGAGCGCGCTTTTGAAAAGATAGGCATACACTCGGTATTAGATCAATTGATGGTATGGAAAGTGGGACAAAACATTATTAGGTACGTTGCTAGCTTTATGTCTAAGAGAAAAATCGTAGTACGTATTAGAAACCAATACTCCCAAATATTCCCATTACACAATGGAATCCCACAAGGTTCCCCGTTGTCTGTAATTTTATTTCTTATAGCATTTAATAAACTATGCTCCGTTATTGCAATTCACAAAGAAATTGATTTTTGCGCATACGCTGATGATTTTAATCTAATTATTAAATCTCCCCGTATTAAGAGACTAGCACTTAACCTCGACAGTATATTTAACGACATTAATAATTGGTGCGACTACTCCGGAGCATCTATCTCCAACACAAAATGTAAATATATACACATCTGTAGACTAAAGGATTGTAAATGCGTAATTAATTCATCACTTGTAAACATTTCTAAAGTAGAAGCTCTGCGTCTACTGGGTATATATATAAACAAACGCTACAACTGGGACAGTCATATAGAACATCTTCAAAGTTCCCTTTCTTACCGCTTAAACATTCTTAAATGTCTAGCCAACAAAAAGTGGAGCTGTAACCAATGCAGTCTGATTTCAATAGCGAAATCCCTAATATTTTCTAAAATAAATTATGGTTTGCAATTCTTTGGATTCGCTTCTAAAACAAAATTAAACAAAATTAATACTATTATAAACTCCTGCATAAGAACTTCACTTGGAGCTCTTTGCTCTACACCAACTGCAAACTTACGTTTCGAAGCCAACATCAGGTCCTTACAAACTCAAAGAGATATTCTTGTTACTAAGTTATTTCGTACAATGATATACAATAATGAAAATCCACTCAACCAAATAATTAAAAAAATAAAACGTTCAAGAAAAGTTCCGAAAATTCCCTCTGTATTATACAAAATAATAGAAAACTGTAAAAAACTTGAAATACCCACTAAACTGAACTCAAATAAAATTAAATCTTTCCCACCCTGGATATTTGACACTGGCCTCATTGATACCTCACTACACTATGCATCGAAAAAAAAAACACAGACCCTGCTCAATACAGAAAAATATTTGCAAGTCTGAAGGATAAGTTATCTGACCACATTTTTTTGTTTACAGACGGCTCTAAGAGGGAGACCTCTGTCTCATACAGTGTCACCTCTGAGAACACGGTTTTAAAAGTCTCTAATCTTAAGATACATAGTTCAATTTTTTCAGCAGAAATCATTGCGATTTATGAAGCTGTAATCTATACTAAAAGTCAGGCAACAGGAAAATACGCAATCTGTACGGACTCTCTTGCCTCTATAAAATCTATTTGTAACATATTAAACAGCCAATATTATGCTTCTGCTATTAGAAAAATAATGGTTGAAAGAGCTCCAAATATAAAATTAGTCTGGGTCCCAGGGCATACCAATATCAAAGGGAATGATTTTGCGGATTTCGCTGCGAAATTCCCTGATAAGCAACCCTTAATTGAAACAATTAATTTAAATCGTAGAGATATTGAGAAACAAATTGTTAATTACTTCACTTTAAAATATATTGAAAATATTTATAATTCCTGCTCCAGATGGTATCAACTTGCTAATCCCAATAAATTAACTATTTTCGACTATTTAACTGATTATGGCAAAAAGGTAAAAAGAATAGATTCCATCAAATTTCTGCGGCTTAGATTGGGCCACACGATACTGACACACGGAATATTTTTTGATTCTAATTTTAATCCAATTTGTAATTGCAATATAAACTTTCCAACAACGCCACAACATTACTTGTGCGACTGCCCGCTGTTAAACAATGAAAGAAATTCAACATTTTTAAACTCTAATCCTATTTTCACCTTATCCCACCCTTCAATTGACAATATCATTTTACTAACAAATTTTCTGAAGAAAACCAACTTGTATAATATAATATAACTAGAATTATTAATAACACAAAGAACTGTAACTATACATTCATAAATATTTTGTATACAACATACATATATATATATAAATATATATATATATATAAATATATATATATATATATATATATATATATATATATATATATATATATATATATATATATATATATAGTCAATCTTTTATATAACATTTGAGCTGAAGGCCTGCGTTGCTATTGCTCTTATTTTCTTATCTTGTAATTTTAATTATAAGATAATCAAATTAATAAATTAATAATAAATAAATAATATTTATACTAAATTCTTAACGTTAAAAATGCTGATTAAACAGAACCAGCATTTCTAAAAATAAATAATTTAAATAAATAAAGTGCTGACTTGCCAAAAAAGAGTCACATTTCATTAGTACATTAGTATATATTTATTAATTTTGATTTACTTATAAATAAAGCTTAAAAGTACGAGGCTGCCTCTCAACAGCACATGTGCAATTATTAGAGAGGATGAATTTCTATGCCAACACATGCAATCAAAATTTAATTCAAATGCTTAAAAATGTTAATGCGAGTTTTCTCTTCTATACACTATGCAGCAACCTTCCCGAATAAGTGCCGTGTGTGGGCAGGAAAAATCTCAGCTAACCTTAAAAGGATCTGGCATCCTAAAAATATCACCACATTGTACACTTAAGTTCGTCTCAATCACCATCAAGGCTCATCAAACTGTCTCCACATCTCTTCAGACATCTTACACGTAATGAGCAACATAAGTAACATCATCTTTCCGAATGAAGTTAAATTTGAACGTATTCGCAACAAGGTCTATGTTGACCAAATTAAAAACATCTCCGAAATACAGAGCAAATTACACCAGAAGTTATCTGCGGAATTTCCATCACAAATTAAACATATAAAATATCACCACGGGACCATTGCCTACGTTGCACTCGTTCTCGCCATCATAATCAGCATGAGGATTGTCTGGTAAAAGGCACGCGGTAACAGAATGAAACCAAATCAACAAACCCCACGTCCAGCACCACGTCCAGCACCACGTCTACACCCTTCAACTCCAGAATTTGAAGTATCAGTATTTTAAATTTAAATTTCTACGATATATAAATAAGAACAATATAAAGTTGTCGCATTTGTAATTTTGTTGAGCACGGCTCAACGGCGGGTGTATGTTCAAACTCTCACAATGAATTTCTTTCATATGTACATAAATGCGTTTATATAAATCTAGTAATAGATTAATACGAACATATTTACATATATATACCTGCACGAAATTATTACTTTAAACTACTGGTTTTATGAATTTTCTTTATTTATGCATTCTTTGCTATTTTTAATTTTTAATTTGCATTACTCTACTCTAATTTCTGTTATTTACCTTAATTTAACAGCAACCTTGAAATTCTGTTTAAGTTCATTGTGATTTTTGCTTACATTGTTTTGCATTGTCTGGAGTATCATGTTTCCTCTAGGAACTTCCGCTGGCAGAAGTAAAATTATATTATAAAAAACATTTATATGCAAATATATTATTAATGAATAAAATAAAAACAGTTTATTGCAAGTCAGCAATAAATAAGTATTTAAGGCATCAATTAAATGTAATAAAGCAGAATAAATTTAACTAACAAAAAGGGCAGTGGTATTATTCCACCAAGATAACCAAGTTCAATTACTTGCGTTATTTCTAACCTACACAATAACCAAGTTCAAGTGCTTGTGTTATTACTAACCTACACGATAACCAATTTTAAGTTCCGGTGATTCCGCCCGGACAAAGCAATCATCGACCAGCAAACTAGCTGAGTCCATACAGCATGATTATGGCTGACTTCTAAAATGTAATAATACAAAGCTTGTATACAGGTTTGCGGCGTATTTAGATCTTGTACATACATATGTATACAAAGTTGCGAAACAAAGCATCAATGTAGAAGCTGATACGCTAGCTGCTCGTTTCTGATACTTGTTTGCGACGTTTTGCAATGGTGTGCATTGTAAATATTTTGTACCACGGCATTATGAAACACAATACACTGTTCGAATAAAAAGCAACTGACGTTTTGGAGGTCAGCCTAAACTTCAGTTATCAAGTATTGTATTAACGCAGGTCATAATTTTTTTTTCGAACAATTCAACTGAAAAGAACTATAGAACCTATTCTAGATTATGGAAATAAACTAAAGTCTTTAATTCGCAAGTTCAGAAAACAGCATTATATTGCAATGTTTGATAGTGCCAGCACCCAAAACATATGGAGAAATTTAACGGATTTAACGAATACAGGCTGCCTTCCAAAATGTATTAATACAAAGTTTGTATACAGTTTTGCTGCAGTATTTAGATCTTGTACATAAACAAAGTTGGTAACCAAAGCATCAATTTAGAAAGTCATGCTCGGTTTAACGTTTCTAATACTTGTCTGGAATAGTATGCATTGTATACATTTAGTACCACGGCATTACGAAACTCAATACATTATTCGAATACAAAGCAACTAACGTCTTAGAAGTGAGCCATAATGTCGTTCCTCCATCATATGACTCCAAGTTTGGGTGGACACTTGATAGGTTTCCTTTTCAAATTTTTTATATGTGGAAGACCTACTTTATTCTTTTTTGCAAATTAAAACAAATTCTGTAATGGTTGATAGATTTCCTATTAAGTTTATTAAATGGTTCTTTCCTACATTACCAAGCCCCCTCCTGCATTTCTTAAATACGATAATTATTACTTACAAATAGCGCAATAAATGGAAACTTCCTGAGTCTTTCCTATTCAAGGAAATCCTAAAAAGGAATGTGATGGTGTGTTTCGACCAATAAGTATACTACCTACAATCTCTAAGATTAAGGAACACATCCTTAAGTGTTAATTGATATAATATTGTTACGAACGCCAGTTGTTGTTGTCCGTATGAGCGTGGTAAGAAAACAGAAGGTGAAATAGTTACTTGTACCACCATTGGGTTTGTATTGAATAATACGACAATAAGCTAACACAAGTTGAGCAACCCCAATGGCTGCGTTGGTAGAGGTGCGTGCTGTAAAACAGAAGATCGTGAGTTCGAGCCCATCTTCAGACATGACTACAGAGGAAGGAATAATAATTGTGTAAGGCAGTTTAAAATTAAGAAAACTGCAGTACAAACCTCCCGGAAAGAGAAAGACAACTATTGTGTGAAGCCTTCGCTAGATAAATTAGTGAAGACGTGTCTATTTAATAAAAGTAGTAGTAGATAGTTGTCAAGACGACCTTTATAAGAAAGAGAAAAGTTCCAGTTGCTAGCGGAAGAAAGTAACAAAACGATTACAGTGTACGGCAGGTGTTAAGTTGTGGCTATTGGATTAGTAGGGATGACTGGGTCAGGTGTAAAGCAAGGTGGAGAGATCTAGGTATGGTTGAGGTTACTAAACAAGGCATCGAGTAGTTCATGTCTCGCCGGAGAAGTGTAACGTGGATGGCTGCGTTTTTAACAACGCATGTTTAGTAAATACGACACCATAGGATCCTAAAAACGGGTTGGATCAGGGTCAAGTATGTAGCCAATATAGAGCCATAAAAAGTTAAGAAAATATCGAATTTATAATGTGCCATAGTGGTATTTACAATCAAAAGAATCCGTACATTTATCCAAAAAAGGGATAAACGTAACAATATTTATCTAAGGAAAACTTGATTTCTTTTTGTCAGTATGCATATAGAGATAGACAAAATACTTCAGCCATGCTTTTAGGTATAACTGATACTATAAGAGAAAATTTAAATGAAAAAAAAAACTGCATAATGGTATCTCTTAATCTTTCTAAAGCATTTGATCGCTTGGATCATAGCATTCATATTACCAAACTTGCAGACAAGTTTATTTTTTCCATAATGACGTGTAAACTAATTAATTTCTTCTTACATAATAGATCTTAGTTCATTAAAGTGCATAGCCCTAATTCTGCCGTTATTTTTATTTATTATGGGGTACTCCACGGTTTCATTCTCAGTCCCATTTTATTTCTTCTTTATTTAAATGACTGTAGACTGCTTTGACTTCAATATACATATGTAAAGCTTTTATTTTTGCTGATGGCATTAAGCCCTTATTTGGTAGCAATAAAGATTTTCCTAATATAATAAACTTTATAATTGGTAAGTGTTAAAAAAATTATAGCAATTTTGTTTAAAACTAAACATAAAGTGTTATTTACCCAAGCAATAAAATTAACAATGTTAGTATTACTAACGTTCCCTCTATCAAAAGCCTTGGACTCATAATTGATCACTATCTTAACTTTTATGAACATATTGATACTATATCTGTTCGAGTTTCATATGGACTCGCGAGGCTTTACCACTGCGGTTTACACCTCCCAATTAGAACCAGATATATCCTTAGTTATACTTTACTGATGTCACATTTAAACTATTGCATTGGTTCACTGGGGTACAACATACGAAAAATAGTTAAGAATAGAATTATAAGGTTTTTTATTGCATTGAATATCGAGATCATACCACGGTGTATGTCAAAATAAGAAATTTGTTGTTATTTTATTTTCTGACAACATTTTTAAAAAGCTTATCTATGCATGTATGTGTATATTTATGTAAATATACAATACATCAATTTATTGATCACATGTTTTCAAACTAGTGCTAATTTTGTTTCTAGTTTTATCTAGAAAGCACATTGATTACAACATTTAAACAAACTAAATACTCATTGGGTAATATTATTTCTCTAGTAGTGGGTTACTGGAGATATACCTTTGGCTGTCTAGTAGTGAACCAACAAATAAAATATTTTGTTTTTTAAATAAACTCTTTATTTATTTCTAATATACAATATTCACCCTTATCGTGGTTGGCGTTTTTGTGGCGAAAGTTACTTGTTTTAAAAAAGTTTTGTAATAGATTGAAGATAGCTCGTAACAGTTCTCATTAATATATTTAAAAATTGTCGTAGTCGAAGTACACCTATGGCAAATATGATAGGGGTGATTATTTAATTCATTTAAAAACTCAACACTTGTATTTTAGTTTTTTTAATCACGAGATAAACGTCTTGTAGGCAAAAAAAAAAAAAAATTAAAAGAATTGAATGAAATAAAAATAACAGTAGTTCAGCGCTGTTGATGATTGCGTCATAGGATCCTACATCATCCTCCGGCATGGAGAAGGTTCACCTGAACCTTAAAGGTATTAGTACCGGTCTTCCGCTCATGGTTGTTCTAGGCTTTGCGACGTTTCGCAGTACATTTGCTATCGGAATGAGATCAGTTTGTTTAACTTCAGGGTCGAGATTATTGGTGTTGGAAATTTGCTCTGCTGTATTGCTAAACGGCAAAATTTCAGTTGACATGTCATGTGTGTTATTGGTCGTAGCTGGTGGATCGTGAATTCTTAGATTCTCGTTGTGATTATCTATTATATATATGGTATATAGTATGACTGGTAAATGTTCTACCCACCTTGCTAGGCTGTAACAAAAATCGCTGTCTTCAGTAAACGATGGAATTTTGTGGTACGCAAATGTCTTGTGCCGATCGTTTGCATCGATTCCGCAAAGATAGCTGATTCGAATTGCCGACCTCTATCGCATGCGATTTGTGCCGGGATACCAAAACGACAAATCCACTGGGATAAATTGGCTTTTACGACCACTTCAGCAGACATGTCGGGAATCGGAATAGCCTCTGGCTACCTTATGAAACGTGCGTTGTCAATCGTATAAAGGGAATAGACCTACTATGTCGATGTTTATATGTGGGAATCGCTCTTTTGGAGGTTCGTACCTTGCAATTTTCGATTGGGTGTGCCGTTGTATCTTTGCCCTTTGACACTGCAAACAACTTCAAACAAGGTTGGCGCAGTCTTTGCGAATACCAGGCCAACAAAATCTGCATGTTACCATTTTCGTGGCCGCGCGTACGCCTGGGTGTGACAAATTGTATAACGTGGCTAAAACTTGTATACGAAATTATTTCGAAATGTAGGGGCGAACGTGAGATGTCGTTGTATTGCATAATATTTGACCGCTCCAGCCTGTTATGGAAAATAGTTTCAGTTTTAATGAATTTGTGTTGACTTGAGGGTTCTTGCAAAGTTGCTGAAGCTGTTTGTCATTTTTTTGAGCCAGGGCCACGTGAGTATAGTCAATGATTTCATTAACGGAATTGATACGAGAGAGAGAGTATCTACTGTAGCGTTTGCTAGGCCAGGAGTATATCTTAGTCGGTGGTAAACTGACTTATATAATCAAGTTGTCTTAAACGACGGAGTGCGGCTTTCTCCAATTTTTGTTTAAAGGCGAATGTCAGGACGGTGGTCCGTAACTATGTAGCAGTTTCGTCCTTCGATCATATAACGAAAGTGACAAACGGTTTGATACATGGCTACCAGCTCACGGTCGTACGTTGAATAGCGCTGCTGCGTTTTTTCAATTTTCTTGAGTAAAACGCCAAAGGCTGCAGGTTCCCATCAATTTCCTGATGTAGAGCAGCGCCTACTGTCGCATCGGATGCGTCAACATACAAGGCTAGCTAAAAATCGGCTGCAGGATGTGCCAAGAGCGCGGACTTTATCAGTTCGTTTTTACAGCGTTCGAAAGCGGCGTCGGAATTCGGGTTTTATTTTAAGACAGATCGGTCGTTTTTTCCTTTCCCAACGATTAGTTGTTGCAGCTGTATTTGATAGGAAATATCATAAGGCAGGAACTTCCCTTAAAAGTTTACCATGGGGATAAATCGTTTAAGTTCTTGAGCCATTTTGGGGTTGGGGAAATTCTTGATGTCATCAACTTTTTCCGAACTCACCTTTTTGTAAATTAATTACCAGATATTTATCGCGTAAGCGGCGAAAAACCCGCTCAAGATCGGAGCAGTGCTGCTCAATCGAAGTCGAGGCTATGCAAATGTCGTCGATATATGGGAAAACAAAGTCCAATCCTCGTAGCACTTCGTTTATAAGCCGTTGGAACGTTTGGGTATCAGCATTGCAATGCCCAAACGTCATATATCTAAATTCCAAAAGACCGAATGGCGTACTGATGGTGGTCTTTGGGCTATCATCCGGGTGGATCGGCACTTGAAGGAAAGCTTTCTGCAAATTTATTTTTAAAAATTTTCTTACCTCTTACGTTTTTTGAGAAGTCTGTTAAAAATGGTAGAGTGTAACGATTAGGTAGCATCATGTGCAGAGAACTTGACCAGTTACTTTAAGACGGTTGACATTTGCCGGTTTTTAATAAAAAGTTAAAATGTCTTTTAGCTGTCACAAGTTTCTCTTAACAGAGCCGTTGAGGTCGACTAAATACTGGTCGCGCTGTCGTTTTAGTTCTATACACAACACTTGATTTCGTTGCTGAACCACAAGGCGCTAGCTAAGTTATTTCCGGGAATTGTTTCAACACTGCTGTAAAGAGAGCGTCTGTGTTATGCGTTTTAATGAAAGGTGCTTTTCTGATAGTAACGGATGCAATTTTCGATTGGTGTTTTCCATTGGTGTTATCGATGAGTCGGTTACGCCGCAGGTAGATCAGTAAGTAGTGGTGTTTAAAGAAGTCGGAACCGATTATTGATGAAGTAGCGTTGGCGATAACAAACGACCAGCAATAGTCGGGATGATTGTCGAGATTGTATTTTATTTGTTGGCGGCAAACAGTGACAAGGCAGTTGGGCGGACATCCGATGACTTTGCAGATAACGGAAAGATAAAAACATCTACACCACTATCTATCAGAAAAATTTTTTTGATTACTTATCCATAATTTGCAGGCGAAACAATTGGCGCTTATGAGGGTAGCTTTCGCCAAACTCCCTTCACGGCCTTACGAGTCAGTTTGAAGACGATGAGGCACTCGTGGACATTACGACATTTCCTGTCATTTCTGGCGTATTTTTTTATGATACCAGCATACATCACTCTTTGCATTTGCAACGTACACAGGGTGACTTGGCGAGCGTTGGTTTACGGGAGAGTGAACGTGATCGTGTCGAAAATTCTGTAAACCGTTTGCGAAGGTTGGCGATAGCCTCGTCTAGTCCTTTAATTTCGTTTGCCGGTTGCTGTTTCGATTTATTTGGTTGGAAACCATTGCGTAAATGACAAAGTCAGCAATTTTTGTGAATTCGCCAGCAGCACTAGTTAGCGCGGCTACGACATTTAGAGCAAATTCTGGCAGACGCTTTATCCACAAGCCTTTTAAGGCTGCCTCTACCGGCAACACGCCACATCTCAAAATAAAGGTCGGAGGGTTTTTTATCACCTAGCGGAAGCTCCAAAAGAAGAAAGCAAAAATTATAGTGCTCTATAAATTTTGTTTTCATATACTCGTATCGATTGGTAAGTGGCATGGAAGCGATTATGTCAGCCAGTTGCGAAATTACATTGGGGTCGAGCGCTGCAAGTACAGTTGCTGTTTTTTGCTAATCGGCTACGATGCTTCAATGTTCGTGTTTGTTATCTGTGGGACTGGCAATCGAGCGTACACAGCGGAAATGTTGTGGGCCGGAGGTTCATGTTAAACTTGTAGCTGCAGCACCTTCCATCGGAAACCCATTGTCACATGCATCGCTTGTCATGGCGAAAAAATATGGCAGCATGACTATTACAAATGGCCGAAAAAAACAAAAAAAATTTTACGAAGGAGAAAATCCTGTTGTAATAAACGTTCGGGGTCAATAAACTCTTTATTTATTTCTAATATAAAAATATTATTTAATTCATTTAAAAACTCTACCCTTGTATTTCAGTTTTTTTTAATCACGAGGTACAAGTCTTGTAGGCAAAAGAAATGAATGAAATAAAAGTGGCAGTAGTTCAGTAATGTTGAATGGTTGAGTAAGTTGGCATTCAGTATCTATGATTACTCATTTAGCTGAACCTAGGCATAGGGTGCCACATACCGTTACTTTACAAATAATAATTAAAACTGCAAACAAAGGAATCTGATCAATTAATTGACTTTTTGACGTAAGTAGCTTATGACCCTCAATCGGCAGACTTAAATGCGATCAACTATGCATGGGTTGAGATCAGGCGTGCAATATCTAATGCTCTTAATGACTATTCTACGTCAAGGATTTATGAATAAGATTTCGAAATGCATGGAAAAACATAAGTAGAGACTTATGTAGGAATTCAAATATAAATATTTCGTGATATTCTCATGCAATATTTGGCAATAGATTTAAGACTTTCTAGTTTTGAATACAAAATTTGGATAAAATCCACTGATAAGCTATATGAGCAGTAGCGAAGTGGCCATATGGATATGCTTTCCCCACAGTAAAACATTTTATTTTGTAGTTTAAAATAATAAACATTTCATGAAATTAAATTAATTAAATATAATGCACAACGTGATGTACCGTATGCAAAATAATATATGGCACTTAAGTTGGTCTACCAACAGGGTAACGACCCAAACCATATTAGCAAATTGGCAAAGGTGAGGTTTAAAAACAATTAGATTGTTTTTATGAACCATAACACGGGGCTGACATTAAAAGAATCGTTTCAGAGAAGAGGCCATCAAATTCAACTGATTTGTGGAGTGTTGCGCAAGATGCGCGGCTACAAATCTCCTTAGATCGATACCAACATCTTTTTGACTTCATCCCATGCAAATGTGCTGTAGTCGTACAAAATAAAGGCTACTCAACCAAATATTAATTAAATGTATGTGTTTTTTTTTTTTACTTCTATCTGTTTTATTTGTCATGATGTGGTTCAATATTTCCATTATTTTGAACAGCGAATTTTGATTTGAATTTTGTTAAATACATATACATATTCTTGAAATAATCTATTAGAAATTTAAGAAATATTTAATTAGTAATTTTAGTGTAATATTTTTTTTTAATCCTATAAATTCTTTTAATAATGTGGCCACTCCTATTTTTATGCACACAACTGTATATAAAACATTTCTTTTTTGTCCTATTGAAGAATCTGTATACATATGCCATTACGTACATTGCTTTAAAAAAAGAAGAAAATCGTTCAAGTACGTCTTTGAAGTCTGAAAAATACGAAAAATCACTCGAAGTAATTTGACCTCTAACTCGACTTAGGCAGGTTGGTTAGCTCACCCACAGATTGGGGGCCATTATGTGAGTGAACTTTTAAGCCACTTTGGCCCAAACCACCACAGATTGTTGGTTATTAGGTTCGCTGGATAAAGACCACGACTGGTTAAGTCCGCAGGATTCAAATCCATTTGTAGAATTCTACAATTTGTGTTATTTTGGAAACTCTGTTTGCCACAAAAGTTAACCAATTACAAGGCGGCTTTGATAGCCATGACAAAATAATAGCAAAATCCGTCTGACAGAAAATTGTGTACTTTCCGACATCTAGCCAAGAAAATAGGCTTTAAATCGCTTCGGATAAAAGAACTTCACCACAAAGCTCAAGTCTGGGGTTAGACAACGTTTTAATAGTAGCTACCTAAGTTTTATACGATATTAAATGTGTAAGAACGGAATCGTTTGTGGATATTCGGACGTATAATAAAATCCTGGAATTTGACTTTAGCATTTGGGATATAATTACTCCATCGAGGAATACGAATTCATTGATTGGTAGGATAATTTCCTCCAAACGATTCTCACTGGTTAATTGCTTCAGGTGTAATAACTTTATCCCGGTAATTCCATCCATCCATATCCTTTGAACCAGTATTTTACATAGAGCTAACCAACCAGGGGGATCAAAAAGATTGGCTATTCTGGATAGCACTTCGATTTTCGTGTACTCTGTTAAATCCTGGAAATGACTTGCAACAATAAAATATTCATCCAAACAAGCGTTCATCCGTATTTCTGTTTTTGCCGAAGTACTATCCATAAATTTTAAGTTTTCATGTAGCAAGTGATCTTGTGGAATGTCGATTATATATATCTAATCTCGGCCTTAGAGTGGGCACGTACACAGATTTTCGAATTATTAAACTGGATGCTGGATGGATAGTCTAAACATCATTAGCTTTCTGAATTACAGTTCGAATATTACAGTATGGAGCACAATTATTCGGAAAGCGGTTGTATTTACTTCGAAATCACGTAATCAATCATCCCGGAGGTGAATTTTTTAGTACGGTGTATGTTTGTGTTCTACTAAAATTTGCCTTTATATAAAAAAACCAAAAAAATACGCCACTTTAGGATCAGTAACAGTAGATCGTTTTGTAAACTTGGCCCGGTGTAATAAAGATTTTAAACTTAAATCATTTTTGGATGAAGCAGACGCATTGTTGAGAAGAGTATATTAAAATCTTCATCAAACCCCTTTTATATACATATTTAAATTTACTCTAATTTGTATTAAAAAATAATCATTAAATAATTATATTTAGTCAATTATCATTAGGCATTCTTTATACGTAGTTGAATTGAAATTCTTATGTATGTATGTTTAAATATTGGCAGATATGTAAGAAGAGATGGTCATAAAAATAAATACTGATTTTAAAACCAGTAATAATCATTTCTTCTCTCTCCAATTTTTTATACTTTATCATGAATTAAAATAAATATATAGAAATAATACTAATGTAAAAGGGAAAGAGAATAAAAGTAACTGTTCTGTTTTTTTATATTTTTCTTATGAATGAATTTAGTAATTTAGTGATAAGTTATTATTAATCTTTGAGATTTCATTAAATAAACACTTGCTTTAAAATAAAACGGAATCATAGAAAATACACAGTATAACAAATTATTTATAATTAAGACATAGAACTGGGACATTTTTATCTATATTTTTCTAAGTCCGTAATCATTGGTGCCAAAACCCGGGAATTTTCTTTGGTTTCCAAATAATTTCTTGGAGAGGAAAACCTGAAGTTATTTTACAAATTGGTGAAGTTTGGTAAGATGATAAAGATGAAGTTTTTGTGGATTTTGAAAGATCATTTAATTATTAAATTTTACTAAAGTGAAATAACGTGAGATTTTCTCTTTTTTTTTTTTGTTTATGTTAAATTTTGCTTAAAGATTATAACCTCTGTGTCCTAAAATAGTGGTTATACAATATTGATGAATATTTGCAAAATAAAGCTACACAGTAAATTTCATGGAAATTTCTTCTATAATTTATTAATTTAAATTTCCAACACGCGTTGAATTTTAACTGTTCTCAATATTATTTGTACAACTGTACATTTTGCAAAAAATCTTTTAAGCATGAGAACTTCGTAAGAATTATGAATTCACGCAACGTGGTTTATTTGAAACTAACCTATAAAATTTTAAAATCTTATATCAAATTTTAAAATCATATTTAAAAATGGCGGATTTGACGTGACTTATTAGGCATGATAAAACGACTTTATGAACGATTTGTATCCAAAGATAACTCGGAAAAGACACGTGGTTACATCGAGTCTCTAACTACGAAGCTGTTTCAGTTTGTTTCAGACATTTAAGCATAAACATGAAGAGATCGTAAAACTCATTCGTGAGTCAGTTTTGAACATTTCTGGTGTCCCCTATATAGCAGAGGAATCTTATTTTGAATGTTTAGAACTATATTTCATGTTCAAGGGTAACCTGTTGGAAAGTTCACCAACTGACGCTTCTCGCTCCCCCTTGGGTAGTACCTTTGCACCTTTGCCGGCTGCGCCTGCGGACATATCTACTAATATAGATGCAAGGCTGCCAAAATTTTCTATTCCCAAATTCTCATGGGAATATATTGATTGGATTCCTTTTAGGGATATTTACTTTTCGTTAGTACACAACAATCTGTCCCTTTCTAGGATTAAAAAATTTTATTACTTAAAGTGCACTCTTACTGGAGAGGCAGCTTCTCTTATTAAGACCATTTCTACTACAGAAGCAAACTATGATTCAGCTTGGAATATTTTAGAGACAAGGTATCATAATAAGCGGGCTATAGTGAGTACTCTAGTTCAAAAGCTTTTAAATATTCCCAAATGTGACGGAAGTTTTCAGAGCATTAAATCCTTGCTGAATACTACTCAGGAGTATATTTCCTCTTTAGGTAACGTAGACGTTGACACATCTACTTGGGATGCGATGTTAGTATTTTTACTTTGTCAGAAACTTGATTTTCAGACTAGACGGGAATGGGAACGTTCATTGAAGTCTTCGACAGAGGTTCCAAGTCATGCGGAAATGTTCACTTTTCTGGAACAAACCTTCAGATCATTAGAGTCAATAATGAACTTGTACTTTTATCTACTAAAAGCTGTCAAGAGGTTAAATTAAAGAACAAAAAAAGAACATTTTCTCATAACAATAATATATCTAAACCAAAACCAATTTCTTGTTTATTTTGTTTGAAGAATCAGTACCTTTCACAGTGCTATACATTTGTAGCATTATCTCTCAAGTCCAAGAACGAGTTTTTGATAAATGCAAATATTTGCAAAAATTGTTTATCTGAGGATCACGTTCATGGTAACTGTTCTAGCTTGAACAGATGTGGTATCTGTAAGAAATCACACCATACAATATTGCAAGTAGATGAACCTGTATCTGTACAGAATTCTAATATTTCCCCATTATTACCAATAACATCTAACAGTATGAAAAACAACGTAGTAGCTACCAATAACTCACACAGTTTCACAACGTTCTGTTATATACTATTAGACTGTTTGTTCGTTCTAAAAAGGGATTTATTTCACTAAGGGCTATATTAGACCCTGGTTCGCAGGGGACGTTGATTTCTGAAAATGCTGTTCAACTTTTACGTCTGCCTAGGCAAAAAACGCATTATAAGGTAGTTGGGGTGGGAACTGAGCGCGAGAGTATATCGAACTACTCAGTTGATCTTGATCTATTTACGATGAAAAAGCAAGCGGCCCTATCTTGCACTGCCTTAGTACTATCGAATATTTCTTCATATAAATCAAATTATAGTTCAAAAAATCTTTCCTTGCCAAAACTCTATAATGGTAAATTAGCAGATCCGTTTTATTATCGGGCTGACCCAATTGACATAATGCTGGGCTCCGACATATGCTTTAAGATTAAAATTCCCACTGAATCCTTTGCTTATGACAACTTATTTTTCCAGAATACACTTTTCCGATGGGTTTTTTCTGGACCATCAGAACCCATAACTTCAAACCAAGTTACTTTTCATAACGTTAATTTAGATAACCTTCTACGGTCTTTCTGGGAGCAAGAGGAAATAAGTGCAGTAAGAGATTTATCCAATAAAGAACTTGCCTGTGAGAATTATTTCAAAGCTACAACTTGGCGTGATTCAACCGGCCGTTATATTGTTAATTTACCGTTTAGGTCTTTTTTGCAAATTGGTATTATGCCAAAGCTTCACAATAATATGATCGGTGCTTTTAAACGATTTAAACAGCTTGAAATTTCATTTTCTAACAATTTATCATTTTCAGAAAGTTATAAAAATTTTATGCACGAATATGAGTTACTAGATCATATGTCTAAAATCGGCACATATCCTAATAGTTTTGATGTTAATTCCTATTTTTTGCCACATCATGGCGTTTTTAAGGAAGACAGCACTACTACAAAATTGAGGGTAGTCTTTGATGGCAGTAGCCATATTGAAGGGCAGAAATGTTTGAACGAGGAACTTTGCCCAGGCCCGGCACTACAAAATGATTTATCTAAAATTTTGAACGGATGGAGGTTACATAGAATTGGGTTTGGCGCAGATATCGAGAAAATGTTTAGGCAAGTTAAAGTTAGTCCTGAACATCGCGAATTTCAGAAAATTTTCTGGCGATTTAACCCGCTTGACGAAATTTCTATTTATGAGCTGCATACGGTGACCTACGGACAACGTCAGCATCATTTCTGTCGATTCGTGCTCTGCAGCAGCTGGCCTCCGAATATAAGCATGAATTTCCAGATGAATCGGAAATATTAGTTTCTGCTTCATATGTTGATGACATCATTTCTGGCGCAGACTCTTTAGAAAGGGCAGTTACAACGGAATTTATGTAATTTGTTAGCAAAGGGTAGATGTAATCTTAGAAAGTGGATTACAAATTCAGTAGATTTATTACAAAAAATTTCAGATGAAAACAGGGAAAAGTCCTTAACTTTGAAATTTGATCGTGACAACGTGGTCAAGACGCTCGGGATTCAGTGGAATAGTACAACCGATTCATTTTCGTTTAATGTGAACATTGATGATTCCCGTCCAGTTACAAAAAGGACTATTTTGTACGATACTGCTCGATTATATGACCCGTTAGGCTTGTTGGCACCTAGTACTGTGATTGCTAAAACTTTATTTGAAAGCCTATGGGAAAATGGCTTAGATTGGGATGATAAGGTTCCTTATGAAATCGAACGAAAATGGATTAAATACAGATCTACTCTATCTTACTTTACGAACTTGAAAATTCCGAGATGGATACATTTTGTCAGTGGTTCAAGTATTGAACTTCACTGTTTTTGTGATGCGTCAACGTTGGCTTATGCCGGTGCTGTTTACGCCAGAATAATAACTACAAATGACATTCATGTTAGCCTTTTACGAGCAAAGTCTAAAATATCACCCATTAAAACTGTTTCAATACCAAGATTAGAACTATGTGCTACGACGCTGTTGGTGAAATTAACTAAAAAAGTAAGAGAATCCCTTTTAAATGTGAAGGTCGAAGGAATTTACTTCTGGACTGACAGCTCCACTGTTCTAGCTTGGATCAGAAAACCACTATCAAATTGGACGGTTTATGTGGCTAATAGGGTTGCTGAAATCCAACGTCTTAGTAATCCCATGCAATGGAAATATGTTCCATCTGATTTAAATCCTGTCGATTGTGCATCAAGAGAAATCTATCCACATGAGCTGATGGAGTGTAAAACATGGTGGAACGGCCTACAATATTTATATAAACCGTCAACAGCATGGCCTAATTCACTAAATATATTCGATACCTCTCAGGAAAAGAAAAAATCTTCTCAAGTTTTTGTTTCTGGAACTACATTTATTTCTAACAGGAAAACACTTGAGAAATATCAAGTTGAATATCCAAAATATTTGTATAATTTTTCTAAATTGAGAATATTGTTAAGAGTATTGGCTCTCTGCTACCGATTTATACATAATTCTACAGTTAGTCAAGTGGATAAAAACATGAGGGATGTCTCTGCTCTAAATGTAGCAACAATTAATAACACTTTAAACAGATTAATTAAAGTTACACAGTCCATAGACTTTCCGCAGGACGTTAGGAAACAAATTTTAAATGGTGATGTTAAATACAAATTCCTATTGAGACTTATGCCGTACATCGACAATGATGATGTTATTCGCGTGGGTGGGCGTTTACATAATTCAAACTTAGCTTACGATGTTAAGCATCCTATTCTCTTATCTAAGTATAACCCCCTTTCGAGACTCATAATACGAGAAGCACATGAAAATACTTTACACGGCGGAATTACCTTGACAATGTCTTACGTAAATAGAAAATATTAGATAATTTTGGATTTCAAGAAGCTAAAAAAATTATTGGTAATTGTGTTATTTGTTTCAAATATTCAGCAAAATCTGCCTGTCGGGTTATGGGAAACTTACCGCCCGTGCAATTAAATGTCACGAAACCTTTCAAGCACAGCGGTGTGGATTATGCTGGCCCAATTTCAGTAAAAAATACTACTCTTAGATCTGCTTTTATATCTAAAGGATATATCTGTTTGTTTATTTGTATGGTAACCAAGGCCCTTCATTTGGAGCTGGTATCTGAAATGACAACAAATTCGTTTTTAGCGGCCTTTCGTTGATTTGTGTCACGCAGAGGCATTTGTACGGATATTTATTCGAATTGCGGTACGAATTTTATAGGTGCATCGAAAGAGCTGCAGGTTCTTTTTAACCGAAATGTAAAATGCGTACCCGAAGATTTGCGAAAATCGTTACAATTATTTGGCACGGAATGGCACTTTATTCCACCTGCCTCTCCAAATTTTGGTGGCTTGTGGGAGGCAGGAGTGAAATCTGTTAAACATCATTTAAGGCGAGTCCTGCATGAGCGAATTCTTAGCTTTGAAGAACTGTCAACGCTACTTACCCAAATAGAAAGTTGTTTGAACTCGCGACCGCTCTGTCCGTTATCTTCTGATCCGTCTGATTTAGATGCCCTAACTCCTGCACATTTTTTAATAGGTGAGCCAACCAATTGTATTCAGGATGAGAGTCTACTAGACGTTAACATAAATCGACTTTCAC
Organism: Cistogaster globosa; assembly: GCA_937654795.1. Classification (NCBI taxonomy): domain Eukaryota; kingdom Metazoa; phylum Arthropoda; class Insecta; order Diptera; family Tachinidae; genus Cistogaster; species Cistogaster globosa. The sequence continues at coordinate 112,380,860 of OW569403.1, forward strand.
GATGGAAAATAATCGAAAAACTCAAACAACATTTCTGAAGGCGCTGGTATTTAGAATACCTTAATCGGATGGAGTCTCGTCCCAAATGGCTAACATCTAAACCTAATGCTAAAGTGAACGATCTTGTTCTTATTTGTAATGATCGTTGTGGCCCTGGCCAATGGTTAATGGGTCGCATTTATGAGGTACACCCTGGCCAAGACGGCAGGGTTCGGGTTGTATCTATAAACACTAAAGACAAAATTATTAAACGACAAATAACTAAAATTTGTTTTTTACCCACAGAATTTTCACCAAATTTATCTACATCAAGTGTTGAGTCTATAACCGATGAAAGGATGGACCCTGATCCTGGCGCTGTAGGTCAGAGCATAGCAAAGTCTAAAGACTTAACCAAAATACTCCCATCTTTAGGCCGCCCTTTCTGTTTCTTCTGTACAAGAACTGTTGTTGTTAGGGGGCGGTATGTTGAGAAGAGTATATTGAAAACTTCATCAAACCCCTTTTATAAACAAATTTAAATTTACTCTAATTTGTATTAAAAAATAATCATTAACATTAACAGTAACATATGCCATTCATTTTCGTTTCGCAGTAGACCAAGCCTTCAGGAAATTGGGGCTGTGAGAAAGCACATGGACGATACCCTTAATCGCGACCTTTTAGTAATTTCCGAATGGGGCCTGGCGAACAGGGTTCAGTTTAACGCTAATAAAACCCAGTGCTGTGTGCTTTCGCACAGGCGTACTGCTGAACATGCTACGTCATCTGTAATTATGGGTGATACATATATTAAGGAATCAGAAGCTCTCGATGTTCTTGGCATGAAAATTCAATGCGATGTTCGCTGGAACAAGCACATTTTTCATGTTGCAAAAGAAGCGTTCAAGTGCCTAGGTTTTCTGAAACGGTGTAAGAAATACTTCACTCCATCTGATCTCCTTACTATCTATGTCACCTTTATCAGACCGAAAATGGAATACAACTCTCATGTATGGGCCGGTGCTTCAAAGTTGTAACGTACAAGTGAATACATTTGTTTGCTGAAGTTGGATTTACTTAAATCTTATAAGAATTTTCTGTAGTTTAGGGCAAGACGGTTTAAGGATTTTAACTTCATTTATTGAGGATATTTAACATAGACGATTTGGGAGTTCTCGAATGAACTAGCTTACAGTCTGCTTAGGGTGGGTTCTTGTCTGCCAATATCCCGTAATCACCTAAACTAACTTGTACTTGGATACATAATAAATTATAAACTCCCTTGCCCCTGTCGCCGGAATACAAGCTACATAAACATGAATAAAGCCTTTAATATAATACTTTCGGAAAACTATAAGTGCTCAAATTGTAGATTTTAGGGTACCCATGATGTTTGTTTGGGTCCAGCGCCTCATGACCCTCCCTACCAAATGTTTCAGTGGCAATAATTTTGCTGAAACCCGAAATTAGTTACATCCTAACGCATATTACATCCGTAAGAAAAAAAATTGTTTACACTTTCATAATTAAATAAAATTTATTCATATCTTCAAAATTCATCTTAAGACCTTTTGACATTATTTAAAAAAACTAAATTAGTAAAATTAAAATGACTCTATCACGCGAAAGACTTACGGTAATATCTAACGTCAAATCGTTGCTTATAACTATAAGTCTTTTGGTATTGAATACTTCCCATTTAATAAATAAAATACATGTATATAAATCAATAATAAAGATATGAAAATAAAGAGGCAAAAACAATATACGGGTATACAATGTTGCGAAACATTACTGAAACAATTAAGTTCGCTATGATTTCATTCATAAAAGCTATTGTTGTTGCTACTTTAATTCATTATCCAAAACGAAGAAAGAAGAAGAAAATAAAAAAATATGCAAGCAAGAAATACACAATAAATATTTGATCACTCACCAATTTTGTTGTTGATAAAAAAAAGATGATTACGCAGTTGACGTCTCCGAGGCCTCTTCGAACATGCTGCATCTTTAGGTGTCTTACAGTGATGTGCAATTTCGTGTTGCATGTTTTTCGTGGAATTGTATAATTGAAGTAATATTTGCAAATACTTAAATATATTAGGAACTATGACTTAGATAAATATTTTAATTTAAGTTACTGGAACCAATGGGTGGACACAAGAAAAAAACGTGTTAAGGAATCTAACTAGATGGTTTTAAGTAGAGTTAGTTTACAGATTAGAAGCTAATTTTGTGCAATAAAAAAAACATTAGCACTATACATTACTATAATGTAGTATGTGCAAGGAATTAGAGTAGTGGTAAGTTTGGTAAGGTAAAAATTTTGATTAGGTTACTATTGGTAGCAGATTTCGTAGAATAAGTATAACTAGATTATGATTAATGTTTGTGGTGTTGATATATAGAACCAGCATTAGTTAGTTTCTTTTGGTTTTGAACGCGGTTTTTCCTCGAAAGGCATTTCTTTTTTTAGCTGAATTTTGTGGAGTTTCTTCCTCATTCTCTGTTCTTTCAGATTTAGAGTGGTGTGCCAGTCACTTGAGGTTACCCTTAAAAATGAGGCGTGAGTTAGTTCTCTACCAGTTCGGTTCACAAGTAATGAAATATGCACGTGTGGGAAACCTTTGGATTTATATGTATCTTAGAAATATAAGATGCTGATGCACCTGAGTGCATCTGTTTCTGGGCCCGAAAAGATTTTTTTAAAGGGCTTGCTTATTACTTGGGAGCAGGAACGATCCTGGGTGGCAAAAATTGTTCGTATTAGATTTTATTTGTTCCCCTTTGTATTTGAATAGTTTTTTAACATACCTTTGAGATTATGCACTTTCCTTTTGCCACAATTTTTTAATATTTAGAAATGATTAAGCTACACGTGTCTTAAGTTTTTTTTTCTTTGCTGTTTTTTTTATATTATTTATGAATAGTTCTTACTCATTCGAGTTCTCAAAGTAAAAAGAAAGCTGAGTAGACAAAACCATGCTTTTGTGAATACGGTTATTTAAAATGAAACCAATTACTAGAGATCTATTAGCTATTGGTACTCAATTATTCTGTTACAGAGTTACCACTATAATCAGCAGTTAGTAATATCCTGCATGATCATGTAAAATGACGAAATGCAAATAATGTAAGTGTAAAAGTCAAATACTAGTCCGTTAAAACCATAATATTATAAACGTTATATATCATTTATTTATATTTTCATCCATATTTACCGCTAAATATTTATGTTTTTAATATAGTCATAAGCTTTCAAATGTTCTAATGTACTAGAAAATTAGGCCAATACAAAGTCTATTTTGGAGTTACTCGACCGCGTACAGGAGAGAGCGAAGAAACTCATCGGTGACAGTAGGGTATCCAGCTCTATTGACTCACTGGAGCATCGACCCAATGTTGGGTGTGTTTCACTGTTTTATCGTTACTACAACGGAATGTGCTCTTATGAAATCAGGGAACTTGTTCCTGAAAACCGTAATTTCATACGCGCAACGCGATCTGCATCAACAGCGCATTCCTTTGTGGTCGATTGGCCAGTGAATCGCACAACGCATTACAGAGAAAATTCGTTTTTTAGCCGAACACTTCGTATGTGGAATAAACTCCCTGCAGAGGTCTTTCCTGCCACTTTCAATGTGCAAAGATTCAAATCAAATGTTCACAAGCACTACTCCCTCTATCCCCCATCCCAAAACCTAATTTCCTAGTTCTGGCACAATGCATTGCATAAGTAGGGTCATCCCCTGAGTGCTGGTCCTAATTAAAAAAAAAAAAAAAGGGAAAGAGAAAGAGAATAAAAGTAACTGTTCTGTTTTTTTATATTTTTCTTATGAATAAATTTAGTAATTTAGTGATAAATTATTATTACTCTCTGAGCTTTCATTAAACACACACTTGCTTTAAAATAAAACGGAATCATAGAAAATACACAGTATAACAAATTCTTTATAATTAAGACATAGAACTGGGACATTTCTATCTATATTTTTCTAAGTCCGTAATCACGCATTAAATACCACACGAAGTTTGGCGACTACAGTTTCGTGCTTTATGACCGCACGATGTGTTAGATAGAAGATAGATAGGGTTAAGGGAATGACTAGGCGGCGGACCTTCGGCCAAGTGACCAGGATTTTCGTACTTTTAACGACTTTGTCGTATTGAATTTTTTAATCTTGATTTTGAATATATCTAGCTTCTTTACGGAAAAATGCTCAGAAAATGGGGAAAACCCATTTCGAAAGGAAGTGATACGATATATCGACTCTCCGAATATCATTTGACGAACTACAAGAAATAGGACCAGTCAATATCCAGCCAAAGATTGTTTCCTAAGCAGTTAGTGAATTGCAAACCTTGTGCCTAACCCTAGAAAATATAATGAATTCAAAACCAAATGCGTAGCAGCATTGATGCTGAAAGTTGGTACAAATATAATTATTTAGCCTGGAAATTCGGTCACATATTCGTGTGGGAGGAAGTTTAGGTAAATTTAAAAGCCGCTCAGAAATGAATCTACCTTTGGAGCCCGAATCATTAAGTGCTTGCGCCCAACACTTCAGGCTTTGATTAATAATATATACAACGGAAATTTCTAATTGAACATTTTTTGAGTTAGTTATGAAACACAATTGAACAACACTCGAACTTGGAGAACTAATGGACTGTTGGTTACTTGGATTTGATGTTAAAGGAGAATTGGGATTAAGCTTGAGGTTTCTGCTGATACACGGACTTGTAGTTTCTTAATGAAGGTGCGTATTAAAGTTTCCTATGCTGATATTACAGTTTACAGTTATGTATTTTGGAAAAGCAGTTCAAGCATAAACCTTCCTTCTCTATTTCGCTAAGTCTTTGGTTGTAAATCATATATGAGAATTTTAGTAATCTCCATATAAGATGATTTTCCTTTGGGCACAGTTGACATTTTAGAATGAAAATGTTAGCTTGAAAATTATTTAACCTATTTTCTTTTGATTGTGAACTATTTTTGGTCTTGATGCCACGTTCTTTAAGACATACGGAACTACAAATTTTAGAAACAGTTATAAAGTCCGATAGCGGTTGGTTAGAAATATATGTAACTCAGACCACTTAGGAATAGCCGTTTTGTTATTTATTCGATGTTCCCATAGTGTCAATGTGATCTCAGGAAGATGGCTACTACAAATAAATATAATTATTGGATCCCAGCCTTAGACGTCGATGTTATAACGATACTAGCTTAATAAAGACCCAATTAAAAAATGAGTTGGCTACTATAAGATACAATTCTCAATGTGAATTGCTAGAATTACGGTACCTATATCGACGACTCCTAAGAAAATTTCTTTCACAAAATTATGACAGAAACAAAACTGTTGTTCGCTTATCCGTAATTTACAAATAATATATATATATACAAATAATTATAATATAATAATAATAATAATAATAATATATATATATATATATATATATATATATATATATATATATATATATTTATGTAAATATATATATTCCTTTTTTAAGTGAACTCTTGATCATAATTAAAAAAAAATTATTCATACGTAAAGATAATATTTAAACTACACCTAATAACTTGTGCACACGAATGTGTACAGAAATGCCGAAATTGCCGAAGCCCTATTACAATCTGGATAATTATAGATAAAATTTTATAAGAAAAAATGAATTAAACTTCTACTCAAAAAAAAAGTTGATTCCAAAAAAACCCTTGGCAAACTGATTGGCTGGGATTGCCGATTCACTTTTTCAATTTTTGTTCTCTGTCGCCCGCTTTATTTTTTAAATTTTTTTCGATATTTCTTTTTTATTTTTGTAAGACTTAGAAATATCTTTCTTTTTTTTTTTTTATCTAAATTTTGTTCTTAACCCTTTCAATAACTTAAATTCTTTCCATTTTAATTTTGTTTTTAACCCTTCTGCATCTCTTGGATATGTACCCGTCATATTTAATGTAGAAAATTTATCTGTTTTGTTGGCAATTTATACACAATATAGTCATGTGTTTATTGCAAATAAATTTTTAACAATAGTCACATTTAGAAAAATACTTATTAGAATTTCTTTGATGTTGATAGAAAAAACACCGCTTTCGTTTATTTGGTAAATTACTGGACAATTGTGAATTTGTATTATTTTGTTTAGAACATTTTGGGGTACCTGTGCGATCATTTTGTTCCTGAATATTTTTAACAAGATTTCTTGCTGATGGCCATGTGGAAAACCTTTCTTCGTAAAATATGCTGCTTTGTCAGCTGATCTATCAAATCTACCAAATACAGCCTGCGTCTGAAATTTGTATTGAAATTCCCGGCAGAAATCATATTAGTCATTATTATTTTAAAGTTATATGCTGATCAATCTTTTATATTTGAAAATAAGGCAACAGGCCATCGCTTGGTCATGGGCTTACATGTGTAATTAGCAACTAGTTGCTCAAGCGCATCGACTCCAGCTTTCGTTTATTTGTAATAGTGTATTATTTTAGTTTTTTTGTCATCATCTAGAATCGTTTCAGAGAAGAGGCCGTCAAATTCGACCATGAGCGGTTATCGAAGCTATTTTTACCAAGGCCGTTTTCGAAAGGATCAGGGTATTTTAAAGGAGGATAAGTATCAACGATGATTTCGAGGTCGAAGTTGAAGAACCTGCTTTGATTGGTTTCAGCTCGGTGGCATTCCTAAATCTAGATAAAACTCTGCTTCCTTTTTTCTTATGTAAGCGTCTCTGGAGTAACTTTTTTTGAACGAGATCGCTTGGACAACATATCCCTTGCTGATCGTGGGTGAACGTTGAGCAGCGTATGTTGAAACCTTAAATGATGCTTGCATCAATGCTTCGAAAAGCAAGTGCCTTGTGAATGGTCAGGCGCAAGACAATTTTTACAATATTTGTTTTTATTAACTGTACAAATGCCTTGTATATTTCTGGAAAAAAATTGAGTGAACTTTTTACTTTGATGAACAAAGGGAGATTTTTGGCATGTTTCACTAAAAGAAAAGGAAAAAAGTATAAGACGGAAAATAGAAAAAAAGGGAAACCGTCAATTAGGATGAGCTTGGCAAAACGATAAGTTTGACGAATGGCCGCGTTATTAAACCTCGTAGCGCAAAAACATCGACTACACGTATACGATTTTCAGAGCCTGTGTAAACCTTTTTGGCCCTTCCAAGCCGCCATGAGTTCGGGGGAAGATTTTCTACCCTTGCTATCACAAGGTCTCCTTCGACAACGTTCTTCTCTGGATGTTGCCATTTTATCCGCTTATGTAGTTGGATGGGTTCAACTTAAAGGTCGTTCGGATCAGTGAGCATGGAAGAAATCGGTCGGTCAATTTTGTATAATAGTGTTGTCAACTCCTCATGAGTGCATTTGTGATATTCCGCTATTTTACGGGAATGGGTTTTAAACCTTTTTACTCCATCCTCTCACAATCCGCCCATAAGTGGTGCCTCTGCTGGAATAAAGTACCAGTTTATATTCTGGTGGGCATTATTTACTAAAATACGCTGTCGGTTAGTTTGAATAAATTGCTTCATAAGGACCTTAGAGGTACCAACAAATGTAGTTCTATGGTCAGAGTATAAATGCAATGGACATCCACACTGCAACGCAAGTCGGCAGAAAGCGGATAGAAATACAGGAGTAGAAAGATTGATGTGGCTTCCAAATGAATCGCCTTTGTTGAAAAATATACAAATACACACACATATCCTTTGGTAATTCGACATCCAGGTCCAGAGTAACCTTTTACGTTCTACGAAAAGGCGACATAAACTGCAAAGCTCAGGTTGCAATACAGCATTAATTTGTCTTTGGCATGTCTGCTTTTATATTTTAAACACTTTGCATTTGCCGCTCATAGTTTTTATTAGATTCTTGGCCTTAAGATCCCAATATTGCATTCGTAAAAGCATCAATACCATCTGATTTCCACCGTGTAAACTAAAATCGTGCATATATTTTACTAAAAGTCAGGCATATTGGCAATGGAAGAGAAAAACTATTGGATTTAAGTCCTGGGGATAATTAGAGTCTATCCCATGAACGTAATATACCTTCGGAGTCTATAAATAGATTTAAGTTCAGTATACTACTTTATTTCGATAACTCTTTTTTGGTAGAAAGTGCTTAATAATCATTGGGGTATGCTGATTTTTGGCAAACCGAAATAAGTCGATTGCGAACTGCAAAAATTTCATCGTTAGAAAGCGACAAGTAATCCTTGTAGAAATTAGTACGAAACCTTACATGAGTCCTATTGAAGACTCTGTATACATATGCCATTACGTACATTGCTTTAAAAAAAGAAGAAGAAAATCGTTAAAGTACGTCTTTGAAGTCTGAAAAATACGAAAAATGACTCGAAGTGATTTGACTTCCAACTCGACTTAGGCAGATTGGTTAGCTCACCCACAGATTGGGGGCCATTCTGTGAGTGAACTTTTAAGCCACTTTGGCCCAAACCACCACAGATTGTTGGTTATTAGGTTCGCTGGATAAAGACCACGACTGGTTAAGTCCGCAGGACTCAACTCCATTTGTAGAATTCTACAATTTGTGTTTTTTTGGAAACCCTGGTTGCCACAAAAGTCAACCAATTACAAGGCGGCTTTGATAGCCATGACAAAATAATAGCAAAATCCGTCTGAAAGAATATCATGTACTGTCCGACATCTAACCGAGAAAATAGGCTTAAAGGATAAAAGAACTTCACCACAAAGCTCAAGTCTATGGTTAGACAACGTTTTAATAGTAGCAACCTGAGTTTTATACGATATTAAATGTGTATGAACGGAATCGCTTGTGGATATTCGGACGTATAATAAAACCCTGGTATTGGACTTTAGCATTTGGGATATAAATACTCCATCGAGGAATACGAATTGATTGAATGGTAGGATAACTTCCCTCAAACGATTTCCACCGCTTAATCGCTTCAGGTGATATAACTTTATCCCGGTAATTCCATCCATCCATGTCCTTTGCATCAGTATTTTACATGGAGCTAACCAACCATGGGGATCAAAAAGATTGGCTATTCTGGATAGCACTTCGGTTTTCGTGTGCTCTGTTAAATCCTGGAAATGGCTTGCAACAATAAAATACTCATCCAAACAAGCGTTCAATCGTATTTCTGTTTTTGCCGAAGTACTACCCTTAAATTTTAAGTTTTCATGTAGCAGGAATTAGAGGTCCAATTCTTCAGCGAGAACTCGATAGAACTAAGGGCTAGGATAAGCCGTTTCTTATTTTTAATAGTCCCGGCTTAAGAGTGGGCTCCTCCACGTACACAGATTTTCGAATTATTAAACTGCCTGCTGGATAGATAGTCTGAACATCGTCAGCTATCTGAATTATAGTTCGAATAGCAAACTATAGAGCACAATTTACTCCGAAAGTGACCGTATTTAATGCGTAATCACGTAATGAATCGTCCCGGAAGTGAATTCTTTAGTACGGTGTATGGTTGTGATCTACTTAAGTCTGTCTTTACATAAAAACCAAAAAAATACGCCACTTAAGGATCAATAACATTAGAAAATATAATGAATGGAAAAACATCTCCACCTATTTATAAATCAATTTTCAAACTACGATAAGAATTAGGATTGGCAAGCCGAACATCAGGAAGATTAGCGAATTGTTTGAGAGGGAAAATTGTTAGATAGTTCTGACATTACTAAAGCTATTGCTAGAACTGCAACACTTTCATTCAATTCAGTACCAAATGCGAAGAATCATTGACGCTTATAGTTAGTAGAAATATAATTATTTAGCCTGGAAATTCGAGCACATATTCGTGTGGAAAGAAGTTTAGGTAAATTTAAAAGCCGCTCAAAAATTAAGGTACCTTTGAAGCCCGAATCAATAAGTGCTCGTGCCCAGTAACTCACGCCTTGATTAATAATACAGTCGACTCTTGATAATTTGAAACTCAAGGGACCAGAGAAAAAGTTCATATGATGGAGTTTTCATATTTATTAAGAAAAAAATTCAAATTAACAAGAGCTTATAGAGATGGCATAGAAACTAAAGAAAACGGTTTAAATTTCTTTTAAAAATAGAAATAAAATTACATAAGGAGTTCAAATTATAAGGTGTAAAAAAATCGAAGTTCAAATTATAAAATATTAGCAGGCAACATGTTTATATTTTTGGAAATTAAAACAATTCAAGTTATAAAGCGTAGAGTTAAAAATTCAAATTATAGAGAGTCGCCGATCAAAATTCTCTTGAAATAATTTCAAATTATTGAGGGGACCAAATTACAATACATTTATTGTTTTTTAAGGGACCTGGAAAACAGTTCTAATTATCGAGAGATTCAAATTAACGATTTTCAAGTTATCAAAAGTCGACTGAACAACACTAGAACTTAGAGAACTAACAAACTGTTGGTTACTTGGATTTGATGTAAGAGGAGAATTGGGAATAAGCTTGAGGCTTCTGCTGTTACAAGGATTTGTAGTTTCCTTATGAAGGAGCGTATTGTGTCTTTTACTGCATTACAGTTTCTTACATTATGTGTTTTCGAAAAGCAGTTCAAGCATAGGCTTTTCTTCTTTATTTCGCTAAGTCTTTGGTTGTAAATCATATCTGAGAATATCAGTAATTTCTATATAAGATGATTTTCGCCTGGGCACAGTTGACATTTTAAATTAAAAATTATAGCCTAAAAACTATTTAGCCTATTGTCTTTGTATTGTGAACTATTTTTGATCTTGATGCCCCTTTCTTTAAGACAAACAGAACTACAAATTTCAGAAACAGGTTGTAAAGTCCGATAGCGATTGGTAAGAAATATATATTACTCAAACGACTTAGGAATAGCCGTTTTGTCATTTATTCGATGTTTCCATATTATCTTTTACTACTACAAATAAATACAAATGTTGGATCCCACCCTTATACGTCGATATTATAAAGATACAGTATTGATATACAGGAGTTAATGTCCCTCTGCATTTGCTTTCTTCGATTTAGATGTAATGGTAACAAGGTTGAAAAGTAATTTTAAATGACCATTAATGAGCACTCTTTATTCTCATACCTAGAACAGAGATCTTTTCACGCAGACTTTTTCTTACAATTTCCTTTGCCTCACTTTTTGTCGTCTGTACAAGATAGAATACAGAAGACAACCGGAGACAAGTGAAGATTACGGGGCTGTAAACTTTCTTTGTTCTTAAGATAACAGGATTTGCCGGAACCTACTATATTATTGCCTTGATGAACAGAATTTCAGATGAATAATTTAAGCTCATCTACAATCATTAACTACTTTGTCATAATGTTGCAGTAAGCCATATATGTGCTTTTGTACTTCACTTTTAATGGCTCTATGTCCAGCGACTTGTTCTTCTTTCTTATCAGCTTTTCAGATAGATACCTTTCATAGACCTCCTAAACATAAGATCAATTTGACTTGAGTTCACTACGGTGGACTTCAAGAGCAGGTAAAGACGTCACTGAGTACTGGTTTTCTTTAAGATCTGATTCGAATTCAATAATGTAGTCTGCCAACCAAATAAATTGGTCTAAAAACATGGTTGCGACTGAATTCTACTTTACTAGCTTAATAAAGACCCATTTAAAAAAGGAGTTGGCCACTATAAGATACAATTCTTAATGTGAATTGCTAGAACTGCGATACCTATATCGAAGACTCCTAAAAAAATTTCTTTCACAAAATTATGAGAGGAACAAAATTGTTGTTCGCTTATCCGTAATTTCAAATAATATATATAATAATTCCCTTTTTAAGTGAACTCTTGATTATAATATAATAAATTAAATAAATTTATTTATACGTAAATATGATATTTAAACTATACCTAATAACAATTTGGATAATTGTAGATAAGAAAAAATGAACAAAGCTTCTACTCACAAAAAATTGATTCCGACAAAGTTTTTGGCAAATTGAATGGCTCGGATTTCTGATTCACTTTTTGATTTTTTGTTTTCTGCTGCCCCCTTTATTTTTTAAATTTTTTCGATATTTCTTTTTTATTTTTGCAAGATTTAAAAATATCTTTCTTTTATTTTTGTTCTTTTTTTTTGTTTTTAACCCTTTCAAAAACTTAAATTCTTTCTATTTTAATTTTGTTTTTAACCCTTCTGCATCTCTTGGATATTTGCCCGTCATATTTAATATAGAAAATTTATCTGTTTTGTTGGTAATTAAAACACAATATAGCCATGTGCTGACTGCAAATAAATTTTTTACAACTGTCACATTTAGAGGAATACTTATTAGAATTCCTTTGATGTTGATAGAAGAAACACCGCTTTCGTTTATTTGGTAAATTACTGGACAATTGTGAATTTGTATTATTTTGTTTAAAACATTTTGGGGCACCTGTGCGGTTATTTTGTTCCTGAATACTTTTAACTGGATTTCTTTCTGATGGCAATATGGAAAACCTTTCTTCGTAAAATAAGCTCTTTTGTCAGCTGATCTGCCAAATCTACCAGATAAAGCCTGCGTCTGAAATTTATATTGGAATTCCAGCAGAAATCATATTAGTCATTATTATTTAGGAGTCATATGCTGATTAATCTTTTATATTTGAAAATAAGGCAACAGGCCATCGCTCAGTCATGTGCTTACATGTGTAATTAGAAATTAGTTGATCAAGCGCATCAACTCCAGCTTTCGTTTGATTGTAATAGTGTATTATTTTAGTTTTTTTTTGTCATCATCTAGAATCGTTTCAGAGAAGAGGCCGTCAAATTCGACCATGAGCGGTTATCGAAGCTATTTTTACCAAGGCCGTTGTCGAAAGGATCAGGGTATTTTAAAGGAGGATAAGTATCAACGATGATTTCGAGGTCGAAGTTGAAGAACCTGCTTTGATTGGTTTCAGCTCGGTGGCATTCCTAAATCTAGATAAAACTCTGCTTCCTTTTTTCTTATGTAAGCGTCTCTGGAGTAACTTTTTTTGAACGAGATCGCTTGGACAACATATCCCTTGCTGATCGTGGGTGAACGTTGAGCAGCGTATGTTGAAACCTTAAATGATGCTTGCATCAATGCTTCGAAAAGAAAGTGCCTTGTGAATGGTCATGCGCAAGACAATTTTTACAATATTTGTTTTTATTAACTGTACAAATGCGGTCGCTTCTGTTCAATGCCAAGAATTCCCTACATGTTTGTAATGGTCCTCATCCATGCAGATTCGACGTGGAAACGCCTTGTATATTTCTGGAAAAAAATTGAGTGAACTTTTTACTTTGATGAACAAAGGGAGATTTTTGGCATGTTTCACTAAAAGAAAAGGAAAAAAGTATAAAACGGAAAATAGAAAAAAAGGAAAACCGTCAATTAGGATGAGCTTGGCAAAACGATAAGTTTGACGAATGGCCGCGTTATTAAACCTCGTAGCGCAAAAACATCGACTACACGTATACGATTTTCAGAGCCTGTGTAAACCTTTTTGGCCCTTCCAAGCCGCCATGAGTTCGGGGGAAGATTTTCTACCCTTGCTATCACAAGGTCTCCTCTGGATGTTGCCATTTTATCCGCTTATGTAGTTGGATGGGTTCAACTTAAAGGTCATTCGGATCAGTGGGCATGGAAGAAATCGGTCGGTCAATTTTGTATAATAGTGTTGTCAACTCCTCATGAGTGCATTTGTGATATTACGCTATTTTACAGGAATGGGTTTTAAACCTTTTTACTCCAGCCTCTCACAATCCGCCCATAAGTGGTGCCTCTGCTGGAATAAAGTACCAGTTTATATTCTGGTGGGCATTATTTGCTAAAATACGCTGTCGGCTAGTTTGAATAAATTGCTTCATAAGTACCTTAGAAGTACCAACAAATGTAGTTCTATGGTCAGAGTATAAATGCAATGGACATCCACACTGCGACGCAAGTCGGCAGAAAGCGGATAGAAATACAGGAGTAGAAAGATTGATGTGGCTTCCAAATGAATCGCCTTTGTTGAAAAACATACAAATACACACACATATCCTTTGGTAATTCGACATCCAGGTCCAGAGTAACCTTTTACGTTCTGCGAAAAAGGCGACATATACTGCAAACCTCAGGTTGCAATACAGCATTAATTTGTCTTTGGCATGTCTTCTTTTATATGTTAAACACTTTGCATTTGCCGCTCATAGTTTTTATTAGATTCTTGGCCTTAAGATCCCAATATTGCATTCGCAAAAGCATCAATACCATCTGATTTCCACCGTGTAAACTAAAATCGTGCATATATTTTACTAAAAGTCGGGCATATTGGCAATCGAAGAGAAAAACTATTGGATGAAAGTCCTGGGGATAATTAGAATCTATCCCATGAACGTAATATACCTTCGGAGTCTATAAATAGATTTAAGTTCAGTATACTACTTTATTTCGATAACTCTTTTTTGGAAGAAAGTGCTTTATAATCATTGGGGTATGCTGATTTTTGGCAAACCGAAATAAGTCGATTGCGAACTGCGAAAATTTCATCGTTAGAAAGCGACAAGTAATCCTTGTAGAAATTAGTACGAAACCTTACATGAGTCCTATTGAAGACTCTGTATACATATGCCATTACGTACATTGCTTAAAAAAAGAAGAAAATCGTTGAAGTACGTCTTTGAAGTCTGAAAAATACGAAAAATGACTCGAAGTGATTTGGCTTCCAACTCGACTTAGGCAGGTTGGTTAGCTCACCCACAGATTGGGGGCCATTCTGTGAGTAAACTTTTAATCCACTTTGGCCCAAACCACCACAGATTGTTGGTTATTAGGTTCGCTGGATAAAGACCACGACTGGTTAAGTCCGCAGGACTCAACTCCATTTGTAGAATTCTACAATTTGTGTTTTTTTGGAAACTCTGGTTGCCACAAAAGTCAACCAATTACAAGGCGGCTTTGATAGCCATGACAAAATAATAGCAAAATCCGTCTGACAGAATATCGTGTACTTTCCGACATCTAACCGAGAAAATAGGCTTTAAGGATAAAAGAACTTCACCACAAAGCTCAAGTCTGGGGTTAGACAACGTTTTAATAGTAGCAACCTAAGTTTTATACGATATTAAATGTGTATGAACGGAATCGCTTGTGGATATTCGGACGTATAATAAAACCCTGGTATTGGACTTTAGCATTTGGGATATAATTACTTAATCGAGGAATACGAATTGATTGAATGGTAGGATAACTTCCTTCAAACGATTTCCACCGCTTAATCGCTTCAGGTGATATAACTTTATCCCGGTAATTCGATCCATCCACATCCTTTGCATCAGTATTTTACATGGAGCTAACCAACCAGGGGGATCAAAAAGATTGGCTATTCTGGATAGCACTTCGGTTTTCGTGTACTCTGTTAAATCCTGGAACTGACTTGCAACAATAAAATACTCATCCAAACAAGCGTTCAATCGTATTTCTGTTTTTGCCGAAGTACTACCCTTAAATTTTAAGTTTTCATGTAGCAAGAATTAGAGGTCTAATTCTTCAGCGAGAACTCGATAGAACTAAGGGCTAGGATAAGCCGTTTCTTATTTTTAATAGTCCCGGCTTAAGAGTGGGCTCCTCCACGTACACAGATTTTCGAATTATTAAACTGCCTGCTAAATAGATAGTCTGAACATCGTCAGCTATCTGAATTATAGTTCGAATAGCAAATTATGGAACACAATTTACTGAATCATCCCGGAAGTGAATTCTTTAGTACGGTGTATGGTTGTGATCTACTTAAATCTGCCTTTACATAAAAACCAAAAAAATACGCCACTTAAGGATCAATAACATTAGAAAATATAATGAATGGAAAAACATCTCCACCTATTTATAAATCAATTTTCAAACTACGATAAGAACTAGGAACATCAGGAAGATTAGCGAGGGAAAATTGGTAGATAGTTCTGGCATTACTAAAGCTATTGCCAGAACTGCAACACTTTCATTCAATTCAGTACCAAATGCGAAGAAACATTGACGCTTAAGGTTAGTAGAAATATAATTATTTAGTTGTGAAATTGCAAAGTGCCTAAATTTTGATGCGATATCTGGCGGACTTGGTGAAATATATTGCCTGAACTGAACCGACCTTGAAATAGAACCAATTGTTCATCTACAGTAATATTTTCATGTGGATTGTAAGAAACTTTCTTCAGAGCTGTCAAGCCGTATGCACTTTAATATGCAAGAAAATCACTTTAACTTATTGTTGCTTGAAAAATAGGTCTTCTGTTCTTTTCATTCCACAAGCTAGACAGATTTTCTCCATGAGATTTATAAACTCCTGCCATTACTTGCAATCCAAGGTATGCATCAAGCTCTATCATATCTCGTTTGGATAACAATATTTTTTATTTGGTGAAATAACCAAATCGAACGAAGACTTCATATTGACTCAAAGGATATCAAATGCTTCTAAAGAGATACATTGATAAATTGACCTAAAGGGGTGCAGAAGGGGTGAATAATTGACATATGATGGCAAAATTTTGTATATAACAAACTTTCACAGGCTTAATAAAATGCACTTACTAATTAAGGCTGAACAAGCAAAATAAAAACGTAGCTTGTAAGTAAAGTTAGACGAAAAGATTACTAAAGATTGGTTGAAGTATTTGTGTTCACAAAAACCCAATTTAGTTGCGACTAAATTTCAGAGAAATTCGGTATAACTCTTTCTACTTCCAATCCAGTTAATAGGAACAGTATTTCGGCTATTTAAACCGCGTTGACATTTAGCGTCAGATGTAACTTAGAAAGAGACAAACAGTCATGCAAATATACTATATTGATAAATGTAGCAATCAGCTTATTCGTAAACGGTTCGTATAGGAAAAGACTAACTCTGATCTCAGGATTTAAGATACGCGTTTGGTAAGGAGTCTGGCCTAAAGAGAAAAAAACTTTACTGTGAAGTTTCGAAAAGCAAACACCTTTTTAAGAACGATGATGATATTTTCAGCAAAAGGTTATTCTTCGACGCTGTTGATGCACTTCAAAAATGAAAAAACAAGTTTGATAATAAAAAATATTGGGTATGATGCTGAAACTTGCAATATAAATCAACAGGTGCCGCAAATGTTTATGTTATGCACTGAAATGCTCAAGGCATAACGACAGCTTTAGCAGCTTCTATGACGAAAAGGTTGCAATTCGAAATAGAATTTTACTTGTTGCAATTGTGTCAGCCAACGGATGATCACGAATGCAATTTTTTACTGTTATTCATTCATTATAAAAATAGGCAAGGCATGGCGCTTATACATATGTACTTAACAACAGTCAATATGATACTGGAACAGCATCTATATTGTTGTGAAGTAAACAAGCAACAATGAATAAAAATAAAAAATTACATTCGTGATCATCCGATGGCTGATACAATTGCAATAACAAATATACGGGACAAATTACAAAGAGAACATTGAAGAAATACTTTGGTTTGTGTGTCGACTTCGTCTAACCAAATTAAAATTGATATTAATACTTCTCGTATTCTTATTTACAAAATTAGTTAGTTAAATAGATGATGTTTACAATGTACACAAACTAAGGTAGATAGATGCAAAGAATGCTAATGATGGATTTGGCGGTCCTGAAAATTCGGTATTACATTCTGCCAGCGTCTAATTATTCTTGTTTCCTTTGGAAAACGTCCGCATACATTTGTAAATAATTTTTCTTTCTAAAAAATGTTTAGAAATTAAATTGATAATGAACCTTAAGCCGAAAAAGTAATATTCTATTTCATTTTTTATATCCACGGTTCAAATCCCAGTTGGGAAAAATTTTAAAGTTGATGTTCTTTTACTTAACGAAACATTTTTAAAACTGCATCGTAAACTTTAACTTAGAGGCTGCAAAATATAGAGAGAAAACCGGCTTACTCACGGAGGAGGTGTACTCGCAGCGGTAAAAAGTATTATAGATTATAAGTTATTACCTTAAATTAAAAATAGACGATCAGTTATTTTTACTTCTGCGTATAACCCAACGTACACTACAAACTTTAGATCTATCTTTAATTTACTAACTAAGACCTTAAAGGACCAATTGGAACTGTGTTTCAAACAACTGTGCTGAAAAAGTAATTTATGAACATTGTCTTCTATCTAACTATTATATATATTACCGAGGCACATTCAGGTATTTAATTTTATTCCAGTTGGGCAAACAATCCATGCAGAGGGAAATATCCAACACATCTCAAATGTTAATACTGCAAAGCAATAAATTCAGGCGAAAATTACGGAGACGTGGAGATCTAAACTATAGATCCCAATTAATAAGTATACTGAAGCAGTTGTACACACTCATCGATTTTTATATAAACAGAAATAGAAATGAGTCTTAGTCAAATTTTAATTCTAAGCTGCCTCCCGACTCTTAAAAGTTTTGGAAGCTTACAAAGGCAAGAATTTGCTTCTTTCTGATCTGCACGCGAACAGTGACATTTTAAAAACTGGTGTAGATAAAGCTAATGCAATTGCTGCTGCCTTTGCTAGTTTTGACAACATAACTATAAGTAATCTATTAACTTTGGATACTTGCATTGCAGATTACATGGAAAGTCTTAACAATAAGTCCCAGAACAGTAGTCGTAATATAATTTCAGCTGATGTTCTTAAAAACATGCAAGATTTTTTTTAAACACTGAGTAAGATATTTAATGTTTGTATAATAATAGGCTATTTCCCCCAAAGTTTCAAGACAGCTAAGTTTATTACAATATACAAAGCTGGAAAAGATCCTAAATCCTAAAATGCCTACCAGTTACAGACTAATCAGCATCCTTAGCCTACTGGACAAAATGTTTGAAAAAATCATTCGGAAAAGACTAGTAAATTTTTTAAATGTAAGCAACATTATTATTGACCAACAGTTTGATTAAAAAGAGTAATTAAATTGAAAATTATAAAAGTCAGAGAAAAAGTAGTGGAGTACATACTTGATATTGAAAAGGCATTTGATTCTATCATTTGTCGTCTACGTCGATAGAAATTATTATAGTGTAAGACAAAAACCATCAGGTCTAACTCAAGGGTCTGTTCTTTCTCACTCACTTTATTCGGTATGAACCTCGGATATACATTAATATTCGCAGAAGTCCAGAAGCAGCTTTTTATGCTGACGACAGTGCTTTCATATGTTACGGCAAAGTATCAAATGCTACAGTCTAGTAAATGCAACAGTAAATGCAACTCAAGCAAAAATAGTTCAATATATAGAAAATTGAAGTTAACGAT
Source organism: Cistogaster globosa (assembly GCA_937654795.1). Classification (NCBI taxonomy): domain Eukaryota; kingdom Metazoa; phylum Arthropoda; class Insecta; order Diptera; family Tachinidae; genus Cistogaster; species Cistogaster globosa. The sequence continues at coordinate 112,400,078 of OW569403.1, forward strand.
AATAAAACTCGAGCTATCATAATTTAATACAACAAATCTCCTAACGAATTCCTTTACAAAACTTGTACACCCAAGGAAATATCATTCCTATTAGTACAAATATTAAATATTGAGGCATAATTCTAGATGTTTAAACAACATGTTAAATACATATGTATGTGACAAGTCAATTAAGTGTGGTTGCGCACTGTATTTTTACTGAATAGGAAGTCAAGACTAAACCTAAAATACAAAATTTTGTTATACAAGATGTGTACCCGATTTAATTAAGTAGATTGTAATTATTGTAGTTCTTTTAAGTAAATTCTTATACATTGTTCCTTATTTATTTTAAGTTAATATTTAATAAATTTTCATAATAATAAAAAAAAAAAAAAATATATATATATATATATATATATATATATATATATATATATATATATATATATATATATATATATATATATATATATTTGATACAAAAGGCCGTTATTTCGTGTGACGTAGGCTAGGAGCTGCACTTGAAAAACAGAATCTTTTTCCTACAGTCAAACACGGTGATAGTAGAGTTATGGTGTGAGGATGCATGGAGGCACTAGGAGTGCGCCAGCTGCATTTATAAAATTATCTGAAACAAACTGCAGAAAAACCTAATTATATACAACGTTTTGGTTCTAACAGGATACCGGAAGTTGTAAAACTTTGGCTCGTATATAATGTTCCAAAGCAGCTTAAAAAACCCCTCCCACAATCGCCAGATCTCAATGCTATTTAGCACCTTGAAACTTTACGAAGTGTTATGCAGGCACAAGATTTTAATTTTTAATTAAATACAATTTTTATTAAGCTTTTGTAACATTTTTAAGACTAAATGCAGACATTTTGGAACCATTATTCCTTTGTTGTTCTACTTTTATCCCGAAATCTTAACAAAAACGGGGAATTTCCAACAATTTTTTTTTTATTTTTGAATGGAAACATATAATATAAATATAAAAATATGTACATATGAAAAAAAATTTATATATGTAAAGGTGTGTTTACATTATGTGTACAAGTCATATGGAATATCAAAATTGCTATCCATATGTAATTTCGTGTGTATGTCAAAATCAGCGTTTAACATACGCTTTATGATTTTCATGTTCAAACTTGCATATGTTATGTACATATGACATAACCTCTTGTCGTCGAAAAGAAAACATAAACACTAAAAACAGTGATATCAACTTATAAATCTTTTTTGCGAACTATTTAGAACTTTAAAATTTAAGTTTAAGCACAAGATTATTTTTCCTTATAAAAATTGCTATAATATATGTATATTAAAGGTTTTCACTTAGGTACTTGGCTATGTTCGTTTTAAAAAACACGAGCTCAAAACTACAAGTTCTCAGGTACGTGGCGTAGTTCGTATAAAGTACATCTTACCAATGTATTTTCACATTTAAAATTATTAATTGCCTTAATAAAGCAATTAACATACAATTCTTGCTCATTGTTCATGCCTAAGTATGCAAGTGTTATTGATAAGTAGTAGAAAAGAAAAACATTTTGAAAATTTCGATTGAAGAAAGAATTGTTGTAAACAACTTCATTTTTAGGATGTTTCAGAAGTTTTCGCTACTTGAAAGATGCACATAAATAATTATATATAAAAACATAGGTCGCTAAAAAAATTTAAGGTATCCATACAATGATATTGAGTACTTTATTGCTTAAATGATTGTCGTTATTATCCACACTACTCAATAATTTTATCAATATTATAAAGCAAAAATGGAACAATTTTGTTTTTTGGAATTTTCATATACATGTATGAAAAGTAAACAAAACTATTCACACAAAAATAAATTTTTTCATATTACAAAATTATTTTAAATTAAAAATTTTAAGTTATTTGGCCTTAAATAATTTAAATAATGTTTCGTGGCATTAGTAAAGAAGAGTCTTGTCTTGCTAGCAATTATCATTGTACAATATAGTCAACACATTGCAAAATATTCTTTTTGCGCAAATTTAATCAAAGGACTTTTGATTTTATTTAATATATTGCGCAATGTGCTAATGTAAAATACATATTGGCAATATTTTTGTACAATGTCAATTATTGCACAATTAAATTTTATAGGTACCTTTAAACTTCTGAAAAACCAACATATGATTATTAAAAACCAATAAAAGCTTATTACATCCAAAAAACCTTCTTTTTTTTTGTATAAAACATTTACATGTAAAATTTAAAATTTTTATTATTTACATACATACTAATATTTTAAAATAATTGTTAAGTACTCGTCACACCAACAAAAGTGATCATGATTTTTTAAGTACACTTCCACTAAGAAAAAATGGAGGTAATAATGGTAATAGTTCAGATTTCAATTCATTTTTTACTATATACTTTGGCGCTGAGTTTGGCTGACGTGGTTGTCGTATTTGTGGAAATGCCTATAGATTACTGTTTAGCCGATTATAACAACAAAAGTTAAAAAAATATTTTTTTTAGACATCTAGCTATTATCGTATTAGTGTTTTGAGTGGAAATTTAAAAAGTAAAAGTTAGCATCACTGAAAACATCTGTTGTCATAAAGTTTTACATATCAAATAGAGCGTGCTCTAAATAAAAACCTAACACATGTTATAACACATAGGAAAATAACATATGTTATGTTTCATGAGGTTTACACTATGTGTGTTGATTTACTTATGGAAAATCTGACATTCCATATGACTTGTACACATAATGTTAACACACCTTAAATAAACTGTTTATACTGTATTTTAATATAACTTATAAAAATTCTAAGAGTGAACGCAGAGTTTATGGGCTATGAGTACATATTTCATACTTGCATTAATAAATATTATTTAAAAAGTTATATACAATTTTTTAATGATAATGATGTAACATATTTTAATCAATCTTAAATAATCTTAAGCAATCAAATTTTGCAAATTTATAAATATATGTTAAGTTAATAAATTAAAAAAAAATTAAATGCTACTTTACCCAGAAGTTTTAAAAACTTTCAAAATTTAGATTTTTCAGTTCTTTTTTTTCGTATTAACCATGAAACGAGCGAGCAATTACGTAGTAGGAAAATGCATCTTAGAGCATTCCAAATAGGTTTTAGTCTTTTTAACAGAAAACTTGGCTTTAAATTGATTTTTCACAAAAAGTAGTCCATTTTACATCGCTACAAGGATTAATTATTATTATTATAGCTTTTTGAATAACGTACAAAGAAAAGATACACTTTTTCGTTAATTGTTACAAAAAACGGCATTTTAATAAATTTTGTATAACTTTTGACCAAAAAAAAATTTCTTTTGATTTCTTCTTCTTCCCTGAATGGAAGTAAATTTGTTGTCAGTTCAAAATTATTTTGGCCCGTTTGCCACACCCGCATAATGCGAAATATAAGCTCATTCAATTGAAAAGATACTTAGCTCTCACCACGACTGGACCTCAGTTATGTATCAAGATGTTATAGCTTGCAACTCCCTGAAATCAGCTGTTTCCTCTGTAATAATCCTCTGTCTACTATGCGCAACATACATAGTTTAGCACTCTCATTGGTATTTTAAGTAAACAGAGTATTATTCGAAGAAGTACTAAATAAGTTCAGTACAACAGTTGCAAAAACTGGTAACAGCAGTCCTGCACAATTCCAATCCAAATCACCTATATATACAACCAGCCCATTGACAATATTGAGACAGATATCACCATAATTGTTTGTGATCTCAATGCTCATCTTGAGAGTTAGTTTTTATTACTACCATACGATTTTTGTGAAATACTCATAGCCGACCAGATAGAAAAATCCGACTTAGCTAAAATAAAGATAAATAACAACAAGATTTTCTAGCTCCCCAAACATTTCAATTGTCTGCTCGTGACCTCTTGCTTTTACTAACTCACAAATTTAAATTGCATTTAAATCTGACCACATTTCCATCCTAGTCACTGTAGAGTAACCTAGAGGATTTATTTATTAATTTTGTTGACAAAACTTTCTGCCAACAGAGCCACTCTATCTGTGCCAAGAAAGTATCGAACATTTTAAGAGAAATAATCTTTAAAGCTGCAGAACGTTTTATCCCCATTTTTGTCATCAAGTGCAGCACGTTCGGCACAAGAACGCGATCACCTACGTGTATGCAACCCAGCAAATAGAACAATTGATACACTATTTCATTATTAACCATCGTCGGAACAAGTAATAAGATCGCCTCAACAAGTGCTCAAAAAAAAAATTGGTGTGCAATTGAAATACGCAGAACTCCTTTGTATGTATTCGCTAGAAAAAAAAGCCAATCTAAAAAGCTGCCAGGTAACAAACGATATAAAGAGGCAACTTTAAACTTTTATTAACTACTGCTTAAGAAAATTATTACTCATCTTTTAGACGATATCAAATGCCGAGTTGCTAGCAAAGATAAATCAAATAAGTAAGCGATAATAGCCATTGACAGGACACAGAATGGACTACAATATACAATCTATACAAGCTCTTCGCTGTAACCCATTTTAACAGGATGGTAGAGAAAGCGACAGACCACGCACAACATGAAAACGTATAACGGAATCCAAAATAAACCAAATAGGTATATCCTGGAATGAACTTAGGTCTGTTGCACAAACCCGGGTTAGATGTAGAGCTGCTGTCATTGGCGCCCTAAACTGCAGTGGGAGTTAGAGAAATAAAATTATAAATACCTCTCAGAATTGTTCCAAAAAAGCAATAACAATCAGAACCAAAAAACGTTTTGCTTCACTTCTGGTGCAGTAATTTTATCTCTAAAACAAAAACCTCGAAAGTTCTTTAACGAGATGGCATCTACATGCTCATGTTAAACAGACTTAGTATATTAGTCCTTGCATATATGTAATTTAAAAGATCGGCCGTAAAATACCAATCGTAAAATTGGACAAACCTGCCACAAAGAAGACCCTACCGCCCAACCTCTTATTATTATCCGTAGCAAAGGTTTCAAAAGTGATACTTCTGCTAACCCTGAAAGAGCAATTCTTGATCACCACTCAACACCACTGAAGCATAAGAAGTCTTTTAATATTTATTTTCTGTGAACCCTCAAGAGGTGATGACATCATATTCACCTGATAGCACAATTTTATCATCCGATATACAACTTGAGGAAATAATTTCAAATCTTAGTAGTGCAGTTAGTATTTTGAAGCAGTTGAACAGACTTATCAATTTCCACACAAACAGGGATAAAAATGAGTCTTGGTGAAGATGATTTCTAAGCTACCTCCCGGCTCTGGAAAGTTTTGAAAGCTTACCAATGTAATGAAAAAAGTTTTTTTTTTATTTCATTTCTATATTTGTAAAGAGTTTCGCGACTAGAACTCATATCAACTTCTTTAATCATTGTTTAGTCTTAATAAATGTGTCGTCTTATATACAATTTGGATTGAGTGACATTGTCAAAATGCTTTCAACCCCTTGATTTATAGGTTTCTATCATTTACATACAATAATATTAAGTTATACCAGGTGATCATAATATTAGAATTGGTTTTTACAGCTGTTTGTGTGGATAACTTCATAGCCAATTCACTAAATAATGAGTCCACTAGTGATAGGGAATCAAATTTTCCGATTTGCCGTCAAAGCCAGTAAAGCTGGATTCACCCACAAAAAATTTTGTTCCGAAACAATTTTTGTTTTTTGAGAGTTTGTTCTGAAACGATTCACCCACTTCGAACAATTTTTCTGGAAAAACAAAGCCACCATATGAAACATATGTGTAAGCAGGTAGCACTGTGACAGAAGATTGAAATCACAGAATGCCGTTTTTTGCGTTTCTTGTGTCACAGACATAGTTTTGGTTTTGTTATAAATTCTAAATTAAATAACTTTCATAATTAAATAAAAAATGAATTAAAGTAAAGTGCCTCTTCTAATAGCTATTGAAGTAAAAAAAGTAAGTATTGAGGTAAAAAAGTAATTTTCAAGCAGTTTTACCTTTTAAATTTATATGCACATATACATATATTTAATATGTACATATAATATGATGTGGCAGCTCAGTTAAATTGTCTTTGAAAAAATAAAGTAGTTGGCAGTACAGTCTCATTGTATCGGAACAAAAATTAAAATTAAACCAATTCAAGCTGAAATTGTTCCGAAGTGAGTTTAACTCTTTTTCTCTCTCTCTCTCTCAAAAAGAAAAACATCGAACTACATATAAAAAAATATTTCGGAACAAAATGGGTGAATCGACCTTAAGTAATTTTGAAGCTGTATTGAAAAATTCCACTGCTGTCTGTGCCGTTGTTCTTTGTTCAGTTTTGTTAGAGTCAGTAAGAAATTCAGTATTTATTATACTTCCCTGTATGATTAGTGGTAGATTTAATTTTACCCGTTTTTTTATGCTATATGAAATAGTTTATTGCGGATATCATGGAAAAAGGCTTCGGCCGATACTTTATATGCCTGAGTTAACCTAATGTAGTTCACTTTTTTTTCTAATTTCATCTAAATATTTAAAATATTATTGTTTCTGGTTTATCTATATTAAGATATTAATATTTATTTTAAAACATTTTACTATAACGCGCCAATATGTTTGTCCAATCCATTTAATTTTATCGAGGTAATTATCTTGCTTGAATATTTTTTCTTTAACGATTTATGGCTTATTTTGTAAATAGTTAGTAAAGATTTTTAAGTTAGTAGTAGTTCTACCAAGTATAGAGACATTTCAATATTTGTTAACTATTAACTACGTTGGCGTTTGGGTTTACTACTTTAGAATTTGATTTTTCCAGTGCTAATGTTAGTTTATTTGTTTTAATATTTAATTTCAAAAGCCTATCATTTAATATGAAAACGCTTGCGCTCCGTCCATCTTATTAATCATACTGTTTCTTCTTCTAATCTAGATCCTAAAACTTTTTCTCTAGTTGGTAATCGTTCTATTCCGACTTAATTCCATACCAATCACACCATGTTATGGGCTGTAAGTCTTCGTATCTAAATTCTTCTTCGATTTCGCATCTTTCTGTATGATTATTATAAAGGGTCATACAAAATTAGTTTAAATAAAATTTATACTAAAATGAAATTTATATAATTAATTCACTAATTTATTGCCAATTTTTTATTTAATTAGCAAGTAACGTGTGGATTTTTATTAGTGAGAAAAATTTTATATAATTTAACTTATCAACTCAAAAAACTTTGGTTGTTAATTTTTAAATTCTCTGTTGTCATACCTTTAAATTCTCTTTTAGCTATAATTTTGAAGAAAAAAAAACTGTTGGGGCAATAGCCCCAAATTTTAGTTATTTAATTTATCCGACGGGCCTTCGAACAGTAATAGACTTCATTTGTAATCCGATGAAGAAGAAGAAATTTCAATGAAAGAAAAAGTTCCACCGATAATCGTTAATTCTACACATAGTTTTCAGCTGTATTTTTATTAATTGGTGAGCAATATACATATGTTTAAAATTATGACCATTGGAACAAAAATAATCTCCAACTTGCTGTCTTGCTGTTCTTAAGAACAAAAAGTTCTGCTATTGCACTCACGCGGAAAACTTTTAAAATGATTTTATTTGGTCTACCTCGATTGACAACAGAAATGATGGCCCAAACTGCTCTTATCGCAAAAAGTACTTAAAAATACACCAGCGTGTAACAGCCAAAACTGAAATGTATAATAAACTACCAATTTACACAAGTTGTAACGTTGAAGAAGTAAACTTATTTCAGTTATAAAGTTTGGACATCAAGGTAATATTCGTGGTTCAACCTTTCGCAACAAAAGACTTTACTCTGAAGCTTCGATAGGCACACCCCTTGCTAACAACAACGATGATATTTCCAACAAAAGGCTAATGGAAATATTCTTCGATGCTGTTGATGGTCTGCAAAAATGTCAAAACAAGTTTGACAAATTAAGGTGTTAGGTATGATGCTTAAAAAGGCCATATAATACAACAGGTACCAGAAATGTTAATGTTATGCACTGGAATGCTCAAGACATAACGGAAGATTCAGCAGCTTCACAGCTCGAACTGGTTCTTCATATCAAAAATATTGATATTATTTCCTTACCCCACGTCTCCACTACCCTTCAAATTGAGCAAGACATGCACATAACGCCGGCAGAACAACGGTATTAATTTGTTTATGCTCTTGTATGCTGCGAAAACGTGTTGATGTTCATGTTCTGTGTAAGTATAATTTTTTGTTTGTCGTCAGAGTTTTTTCAATGTTTTAAATAAGAAAGAAAGTGTTCGCATTGTTGATCAATTGATGGCATTAATTCGAAATAGAGAAATCATACTAAAAGTCATATTTGATGGTTATGGCAATGATGTTGCTCAGACAAATGTTAAGCCAACGATGGTTGTCTACATTAGCCGAATTCATGTGCGACATGATGTTCCCACCGAGTTGATGGATCGTGGAGACGTAGGGTTATCGAAAGATTTTTAAAATCGCATTATAAACTTCAACTTGGAGGCTACAAAATATACAGAGAAGACCGGCTTACTCACCGAGTAGGTGTACTCACAGTAGTAAAAAGTAATATAGATCATATGTTATTACCTAAAATTAAAACACATTATATTGAGAATGTTTTTAAAGTACTTTATGATTATCTAACTATTTTATATATTACCCAGACTCATTCACCAGGTTTGGTCAAAATATTTTACCTGTTCAACCTGATACAGTATACATTTTGTTATCGAACTGCTGTATACCATCTTCGGCGTTAGAATCCTACCCAAATATATTATATTCAGACCATGCTTCAATTTCATGTTTTACCAATTGAAATTTTCAGTCATATACAGTTTTTTTCCTTTGTATAATCAAGCTGATTGGCCAATCATTAGAGACTGGGTATAGAAAGAGATTATGTACGACATTGATCAAGTCGATGATAACACTAATAACGTAGATATGGCGCTAAATCTGTTATGTTCTATTGCCAAACAGGTAATTAATCTGATTAATTAATCTGGTCAAAAATATCCATGGCAAAGAGGAATCTTGAATACGTCTAAAATGTTAATACTGCAAACAAATATATTTAGACGTAAGTAACAGGGATGTGTAGATCCAAACTATAGAATCCAATTAGTTATTATTCTGAAGCAGTTAAACAAACTTATCAATATCTAAATAAACGGATAAATGTGAGTCTTGCTTAAGATTTATTTTTAAATTACCTTCCGGTTTTAAAAAGTTTCGGGATCTTACCAAAGTACTTACAGGTAAGAATTTATCGCTTTCTAGCAGAGCTGTAAATGAATCATTCATTTTTGATTTAAATTCGTTACAAATTAGCTAAATTTTGTATTAATTCCTTGAATTCTTTTTTTAAATGAAATTTGAATAAATTCAAACGAATTAGGCAAAAATGAATTTTAATTCCTTTCCAATTCAAATAATTTAGTAAAATGAATTTTAATTCATTTCTAATTTAAATAAATTTGTTAAAAAGAATAGCAATTCATCTCCAATTTGTTTGAATTTAATAGTTTTTAAATTCATTCAAATGTATTAGAACAAGGAGCTGCAACTCCAATGAATGAAATCAAAATTGAGTTGTAATGAATAAAATTCAAGAGCAGATCTAGGGATAATAAAAACTTGAAATTTTGCCTACCAACATGAAAATATTCAGTGCAGATATTGAATACTAACTTTGAATCACAATTTATCTTTCACAAACAAACTTTAATCAACAAACCAAAATTAAATCTTTCCATTTTGATAGGATTTTCGCCGATACCTAATAATTTAATTTATACTAGATACTTACAAAACGAGAGCAATGCTTTATGTGTCTTACACAAAATGATTTCAACCAATTCAATTCAAATGAGTTGGTAATGAATCCCTTATTTCTTTTTATAATTCATTTGAATTAATTCAAAATTAATTCAATTAAAATGAATTGGAAATAAAGTGCAATTCACTTTGACGTTCATTTAAATTAAAAATAAATTTCAATTCATTTTTACTAAATATTTTGAATTGAAAATGGATTGCAATTCATTTGATGAATTCATTTGAATTGGAAACGAACTGAAATTCATTTCTGCCTTATTCATTTGAACTTACACAAATTTCCTTAAATTCATTTTTTTTTAATTAATTCAAAATTTTCTAATTCAGTGCATGAATGATTAACAAATTAATTAAAAAATGAATGATTTATTAACAGCTGTGCTTTCTGATCTGCACGCGAACGGTGATTTTTTAAAAACTGGTTTAGATAAAGCTAATGCTGATGCCTTTGCTATTTTAGACACAATAACCATAAGTAATCCATCAACTATGGAAACTTGCGTTGAAGATTACGTGGAAAGTCTAAACAATGAGTCCCTGCACAGTGGTAGAAATATAGTTTTAATTTATGTCATAAAAGTAAAGTCATATGTATTTTCATTAAAAAATCATAGAGCCCCAGGGTTAGATGAAATAAATGCCGTTGGGCTTAAAAATATGCCTAATATTTTTGTGAAACATTGGCCCATAATTATAGAAACAAACTAAAGATGGTTTCTTTTAGAATGTATTTTAGTTCTAAATTTGCTATAAACTTTTTGTGTACTTTATTCAAAAATAAAGTATATTTTAAGTTGAACCGTCTTTAACTGGGTGACACATTAAATAAAAAAATTGTTTGCCCATAATTTGTAACAAAAATCTAACGTTAAAAATAAAAAACAAATATAAAAAAGTGTATTAAATAATTAACTAATTAAAAATACAAAAGTATATTAAGCTTGTATACATTTTCGCTGCGGTATCTAGTACAAAGTTCCGGTTGTAACATTCGGAAATGGTATGCATTTAGTATCACGGCCTTATGGAACACAATACAATCTTCAAATACAAAGCAACTGACGTCTTGGAAGGCAGACTAAATTGTGCACATTGTTATAAAAATTGTAAAATGAATTAGTTTCAACACATAAATTTAAAATGTAAGCTTATGTCGCAGAATTGTTTTGATAAAGTCGGTACTAAGTGATTTTAAAACAACTTCTGTTGGTTTTAAATTAAAACTGACTTTTACTTATAAAATAGAATTTTACTTGTCTATAGTACTTCAAAGAAAACTGAACTTTAGAAGCCGAAAAGTACATCCTATTTAGGACTATGATTGTAAGCCATTAAGTAAAATATATAATATATGTATAAGCACTGGCTATTTTCCTCAAGTTTTCGAAAAGGCTAAAGTAATTGCAGTACACAAAACTGAAAAAGATCATAAAATTGCGACCAGTTACAGACCAATTTATATTATAAGCCTATTAGACAAAGGTTTTAAAAAAGTCAGTTGCAAGAGAATAGTAGATTTTTCAAGCTTAAACATCATTAATGAACAACTGGATATTGAAAAGGCATTTGATTCTATCTAACACAATGGTTTTTTGTACAAACTTAATAGTTTTAATTTTCCTCTTTGTTTACAAAAAATTGTAAAAAGCTTTTTATATAATCGATCATTTGTTGTCTGTGTCGATAGGAATTACTCCAGTGAAAGGCAAATACCAGCAGGATTACCTCAAGGGTATGTTCTTTTTTCCACATTGTATTCATTGTATATCTCGGATATAAAAAATGGCAAAAATCAAGAAGCAGCCTTTTAAGCTAACGACAGTGCTTTTATATGTTGCGGCAAGGTCTCAAACGCAATAGTCAAAAGAATACAACAAACTATAAGCCCAAGCCAAAAATATTCCAATAAATAAATTAAAGTTAATAGTAATAAAACCCAAAATATAACAGATATTTCCATACAACAAAACTTTAAAACGATTTCCTTTATTAAACGTGTACTCACAAAAAATTGTCATTTCTATTAGTGGAAGTAATAAATTTTTAGGTATAATCTTAGATAAAAAAAACTTTTGTTTCAACAACATGTTAAGTATGAACATTTGTGACAAATCAATAGGGTGTGGTTGCGCAGTGGAGATCAAGTTTTCAACTAAAAAACAAAATATTGTTTTAAAAATGTGTATCATACGATCTTGACTTATGGCTGCCAAGTCTGGTATGGCAAAACTGCTAAAGCTTATACAAAGAAGCTTCAAATTATCCAGAACAAAAACTTCAAAACAATACACAAACTTCCCTGTAGATTCCTCACTGACTTACTAAAAAAAATTTTGAAATTAGAATGAAAAATGCAAATCGCCTAGTTTTTAAACCTAAGAAATTGACTGAGCAATCAGTAAAATTCTTTTGGAAATAAAGAATCTTATTAAAACTTAAAGCACGGAAATATTAAATTAATTTAAATTTAAAATGTATCAGCACGACATTTTAAACAAACAAAATTTCATTACAACTTTAAAGTTGTATAAGGTTTTTTGAAATAAACTTATCCTTAACACTGTCTTTTTAAAAGTTTCTTATATTTAAATAAGTAGTTTGTAATTGTTCTAGTACTTTTAAGTAAATTCTCATACTATTGCACGTTATATATTTTTAACTAATATTCAATAAATTTTCATAATAATAAACACTAAAAAACACACCCTATTATACTTTTTGAGCACAGGTTATTTTTTTTTTTTTTTTTTTTTTTTTTTTTTTAATTAGGACCAGCACTCAGGGGATGACCCCTACTTATGCAATGCATTGTGCCAGAACTAGGAAATTAGGTTTTGGGATGGGGGATAGAGGGAGTAGTGCTTGTGAACATTTGATTTGAATCTTTGCACATTGAAAGTGGCAGGAAAGACCTCTGCAGGGAGTTTATTCCACATACGAACTGTTCGGCCAAAAAACGAATTCTCTCTGTAATGCGTTGTGCGATTCACTGGCCAATCGACCACAAAGGAATGCGCTCTTGATGCAGATCGCGTTGCGCGTATGAAATTACGGTTTTCAGGAACAAGTTCCCTGATTTCATAAGAGCACATTCCGTTGTAGTAACGATAAAACAGTGAAACACACCCCACATTGCGTCGATGCTCCAGTGAGTCAATAGAGCTGGATACCCTACTGTCACCGATGAGTTTCTTCGCTCTCTCCTGTACGCGGTCGAGTAACTCCAAAATAGACTTTGAAGCACCGGCCCATACATGAGAGTTGTATTCCATTCTCGGTCTGATATAGGTGACATAGATAGTAAGGAGATCAGATGGAGTGAAGTATTTCTTACACCGTTTCAGAAAACCTAGGCACTTGAATGCTTCTTTTGCAATATGAAAAATGTGCTTGTTCCAACGAACATCGCATTGAATTTTCATGCCAAGAACATCGAGAGCTTCTGATTCCTTAATATATGTATCACCCATAATTACAGATGACGTAGCATGTTCAGCAGTACGCCTGTGCGAAAGCACACAGCACTGGGTTTTATTAGCGTTAAACTGAACCCTGTTCGCCAGGCCCCATTCGTAAATTACTAAAAGGTCGCGATTAAGGGTATCGTCCATGTGCTTTCTCACAGCCCCAATTTCCTGAAGGCTTGGTCTACTGCGAAACGAAAATGAATGGCATATGCTACTGTCATCTGCAAAAGAATAAATAGGGTTGGAAGTCTGACGTAGAAGGTCATTAAGAAAAATAAGAAATAGGGTAGGGGAAAGGACGGAACCTTGCGGTACCCCTGAATTTAACTTGAACTCGTTTGATGAGATCCCATCTATAACAACTCGTATAGTGCGATCCCTGAGAAAGCTCGATATAAGTCGAGTGAAGCTATTACCGACACCAAAAGCAATAAGTTTTGATATGAGTGCACCATGCCACACTCTATCAAACGCCTTGGAAATATCTAAAGCCACCACCTTACTTTCGCCGAAATGGTGAATGGATTGACACCATTTTTCCGAAAGGAAGGCCAATAAGTCACCCGTAGAGCGAGCCCTACGGAAGCCGTACTGCCGGTCACTAAGTAAGCTGTTGGACTCCAGATATTTCACAAGATGAAAATTAAGCATACTTTCCATTACTTTGGAAAGCGCAGAGCAAATTGCGATTGGGCGGTAATTTTCAGGGTTGCTAGCCTCTCCCTTTTTGGGGATTGGTGTTACATTAGCAACCTTCCAACATGATGGGAACTCACCAACATGGTACAAAATGTTGAAAAGTTTTGCTAATGGACGCGCTAACGTCGAAGAGCACTGCTTCAAGACCAGTGCTGGAATTCCATCCGGACCAGGGGACTTGTGTATGTTGAGATCCGCTAAAACCTTTTTAACTGCACGTGCTCGAAAGAATATATCTGGCATAGTTACTGATACTCTTTCCAGTGCGGGCAGTGGTTGATTGCTCTCCGGCAAGTAGGAGTTACTTGCAAAAATTTCAGCCAAGACGTTAGCTTTATCAACCGGGTCGTTAATTATTTGATCATCCTTTAAAAGAGGCGGAATTGAGGAACTAGCATTATCCTTCACTCTTTTAACGAATGACCAAAAGCTCTTGCTACCCCGAGAAGTAGTAAGAACTTTAGCACGAAGGCGCTGCTCGTATAAAGCTTTTTCGCGTCTTAGTACTTTGGCACACGAAGATCTCGCCTTTTTGCGTAGCAAATCAGTTACGGCGTTTTTGTTACACCGCCATATACTGAATGCTTCCTCTCTGGATCTGACTGCATTTTTGCACGTCTGATTAAACCAAGAATTCTTTCTTGGATTAACACGGATTTGCTTAGATGGAATAAAAGTTTTCATTCCAAGCAAAATAATGTTCACAACCATTTCTGCCATGGCATCGACTTTATTGTCCAGAAAACAAAGTTTCCAATTAAAATGCCGAAAAAATTCGTTGAGCTCAGCCCAACGAGCCTTTTCGTACATATATTTTAAACGTTTCGTGGCCATTTTTGAAACGTTATGAAGATTAGCGACCGAAAAGGAGGCGGAAATGGTGCAGTGATCCGAGTTACCGAGAGGCGCAAGAATACTTACCTCATACTTATCAGGGTGTGAGGTAAGGAAAAGGTCGAGAGTATTATGTTGTTGCCTTTCAACACACGAAATATGTGTTGGCTCGTTAATTAATTGCGCGAGGTGGTTGTGCGCGGCGAATAGCTCAACATATTGGCCCTCTAGGGTTGTACGGTTCGAATGGCGAATCCAAGACAAGTTGTGAACATTGAAATCACCAGCAACAACAATTTCACTGTTCGGACAGCTTTCTAGGATTCTCGATATGGAATCGGAAAGGGCATCGAAGCCGGAAATAGATTTATCCCTTCCCGCGTTTGGGCTTCTGTATAAAAACCCGAAATGTAAGAAGTGTGACCAGATTTTGAATTTAACCCAAAGACAGTTAAATTCAGGATCATTTGTGCCTAATGATTGCTGGCACTGGTACACGACTTCATTACGAATGTACATCGCAAGGCCCCTATGTAGACTAAAAAAAGGTAGAAGAGAGTACCCAGGCAAATGAAAATCCTGTGGATCAGCATCCTCAGATACTTGGGTCTCACATAAGGCGAAAATATCAGGCCGATGGAGACAACTGTGTGCATACACAGAGAAGAAATTCGCTCTTAATCCACTTAATCTTATATTTTTGACTGGTCTTAGGTCTTAGTGATTCATGGCTTTAAACGTAAAAAATTGTTTAACGTATATTCGAGAGCGCCATATTACCTGTAAGTTTTGTTTACCCTAAGTCTCCTCTGGCCATCAACTTGGTATGAATATCATGTCGCATATGAATTAGGCTAATGTAGACTCTCAATGTTCATGTTTAGTCCATGTGCAACCATCGTTGGCCGAACATTTGTCTGAGTAATAATTTCTCAATTTCGAATTAACGCCATCTATTGATCAACAGTGCGACCACTCTCTTCCTTGTTAAAAACATTGAAGCTACCCTGACGAAAAACAGAAAATTATGCTCAGACAGAACATCAGCACATGCAAGAACATGTTGTTCTGCCGGATTTATATGCGTGTCGTGTTAATTTGATGGGCATTGTGGAGACGTAGGGTTAAAAAATTCGAACTTGTGGAAATACTTAGAAGGATTTTCAAGTTGTTTTCAAATCAGGTCAAATGTGGTACAACGCTTTTTCTTTAAAATTATAGCTCACAGATAAGACGGATAAAAAATTTAAGAAGGAATTAAAAAAGTAGCTACTTCTATCGTTATCATTACCTTTTAATTGGTTGGCAGAGAACACCATATTACCTGTAATTTTGTTACCGTTGTTGGTTAAAATACAATGCTATGTAAAAAAATTTGTGATTTTTTTAAAAAATTTGTATTTAGGTTATTTAATAAAATACGAACCAAGTGCATTCATAATAACAGAGTAAGTATTTGCGTACTCTTTTTGCGCATTACGGATTACGCACTCTTTTATTACTCCTTTATTTAAAGCGCATGCACAAAGAGCGGATTAGAAAAAAAAAGAGCAATTAAATCCGCAAAGCGCATGCTCTTTTGTTTTTTTAGAACTGCTCTTTGCGCAAGAGCAATGAAATTGATTGTCAGGCTCTTTGCGCTGCGCATTGTGCAAAAAAAGTGGCGCATTGCGCATACTTTTTAAATCAACAGTGGTTTTTTTGAATTTATTCGTTACAAAAACAATTGGGTAAGACAATTTTTTTAAGATTAAACTAAATGTACGTTTATAGGAATCTTAGTACGAGAAATTATCCTTTCTTGTTACAATACATAAGCTAATTATTTATATACACATGTATTTTAGTTTACTATGAATTAGAAAATATTACATGCGCAAAAAATTAATTGAATTAAAAATATTATTAACACGGTCTGCATATAATTAAAATGAAGATAACCGAAATTTTATGTCGTTTTTAAGTCATTTTTAAACGTGCAATTTCAGGCAATCTCACTGAATTACTAAACATATTTCTTAAAACATTTCATAGAAAAACTTATGCTAAAAAGAAATAAAATAAGAATTGCGTAGGTATTTAATAGGTTTTTTTTGCAACCCACAATACACAAAAGTGTTTCAGGTAAAAATACAAATTCCTTTTGCAAAGCAGATTTGTAAGTTCACTTAACTCTTTCACACATTTATGTATGTAGGTATACTTAGGAACAAAACTTGTAACATTATTGTTTCATAGGAAGGATAAAAAATCAATTTGTTTAAAAATGTTTTTACTGTCGGCGTACATGCCTATTTATGTATTTAATTTGCTTTATGATTTACATACTCTTATAAAATTTCATACCACCGCGCATTTTATGCGCTTTTGGCTCTTCTTGCTCTTTGCACAAAAAAGGCGAAGAGCGAATAATGCGCACTTTATGCGTAGATCTTTTCTATGCGATGAGCAAGAATATTTGCGTAGAGCACGCGCAATACCAAGTATGCTCTGATCTTTGCGTAAAGAGCAAAAACGAGCGAAAAGAGTGGCGCCGCCCTGTGTTTTTTCCTACCTTGCATAATAATTCTCTCCTGAAATCTCCTGCTGTCAAAGACTACAATAAAAGCAGCATTTGCGACATTTGCTAAATGCAGTGTTGCCAGAAAAATTCTGGCTCTTGTCCTCAATTTGATTCATTATGTCCCAAAAAAACCCGACTTCGAGACGAAAATCCCCAAATTTGTCCCCAAAAAGAAGCAACTTAAAATAAGTATCCTTATTAAAAGAAAGCTTTTTAATTTTTTGTTTTCGTATACATACATATTCTATGTCATTATTTTTTATATTTTAAACTGAATTATAAAAGTGTCTATATAGTACAGAAATAATGTATATATTTTTTAATTTGGTACAAATAAAAAATGGTGTATCTCAAAGTAAAGAGTATATAGTAGGCTAAAATAAAAAACATGTAACTAACAAATATTCGAAATTGTTTTTTTTTTTTTTTTTTTTGGCTAATTCAGGAAGATTCATTTTAATTTAAAGCATGAAATTCAATAGAAAAACAAATTTTAAATGTTTTGTTGATTACATGATTTTTCATTTTAGCTGACTACATACTTATGTGCATATTACAAGTCAAGTAGGTTAACAAACAAATAAATTGCTTATAACGATTTATTTTAGTAGCAAAGTAAAATTAAATACATAAACGAACGAATTCAGTTAAAAGAATTTAATACTCTAAGAAATATATTATTTGTTAATGCACGAGCATTATTTATTAAATTATTTAAGTTAAATAAACTTCAGCACCCGTGGCCTTAATTAATATATTTTATTCTTACTTTATTATTTCCTACTGATAAGAACATACATTTGTTTATTCATTTTATTATTATTGTTAAGAACATACTTTAATATATTTAAATACATTTATATACATTTATTCTGCTTGACCTAATTCTAGTGCATTAACCAATTGCTTACACAATATTTAGTTTCATTTTTTGTTTAATTGCTTATTGCACAATTCCTTTAATATTTTGTTAATCGCATACTCAGCATTTTAAGTTCATTAACCATTTTAATTTGTTTATTTATTTTGTTTTTAAGTTCATTTACACTATTTATAAATTAGGTCATTTTTTGTGTTAAGTTTAGCAATTTATCCATTTGTTATTATTCATAAGCTAAGCATTTTATTATTAATTAATTGTGTATAAAAGAACGTAAAAAATAAATATGATTCAGTCGTTTTAGTAATCAGAACAATTGTGTTTTATTATCTGACGGCTTCCTTCAAGTTACAAGTGCTTGTAAGGAATTTGATTGCGATTTAGTGCCAGTTCAAATTTATGTGTTTGAATTGAACACCACTAAATCTTTTTATTAACAAATACCTACAATTGTACTTTAACACTTGACCTAAATTAATACATGCTTTTTTAGTTTATTATTTCCTACAATTGTATTTTAATATGGCATACTTGACCTAAATTTTATTTTTTCACAATTGTAATTTAATATGGCACACTTCCTCAATTAATACATTTTTATTGAAATTAATTTTTACTTTATTCTTTCCTTCAATTGTAATTAAATATGACACAGTTGTCCTAAATTAATACATTTTTCATTATTGCAATTTAAAAATGTTTCTTTTTTATTGCTGCAAGAAATATGCAAATTAATCATATTTCTTTGATAAAACTACTCGTAGTATATAAGACTAAGAAAATTCTGAATAAAATAACTTTTACTTTTGAAACTGAAAGAAACGGCCTTTTTAATTAAGAGCAAGCAACACGGTTAAAGGGCTGTTGTTGCGCCAACTAAATCAATTTACCTCCAGGTTAAAGTGCTTGAGAGGTCATAAAAAAAATTAAAATTCTTTAGGTTTATGCGCCTGTAAGAAAATCATTATTTTTAGAAGTAATCTTCCCATTTCTTTGAGCTACAAGTGCTTGGAAGAAAGCCCAAGGCGAATATTCTTGACATTTTGGTGACCCCGACGTGATCCTGTTACAAGAAAAGGACGTCTAAAATCACTGAGCCCGCAATATTCAGCATACCACCAGTCGAGCAACACATTATTCGAGTGAAAATACTAGCAGCAGTGATAGCCAGCAAAATATCATCCACAATGGTGTCATTCGAAGAATTGATTCAAAGGCAAAAGAATTTCCAAGCCATAAAGGAGTCGGTAAGCTACTTTCAAGAGAGACTACGTAGACTAAACGAAGAATGGATGATGTTCGAGACAAATGACAACCAGATTCGGCTAGTTGACGACAAACCTCTAGATCACCACTACTTCACGGAAGATTGTTATTCCGCAGTACAGAAGGTTGTCGAACAATACAAAGACATATTCGAAAAATCCATGATGAAGGTAAAGTCAACCTCAGGCAAAATGTTTTCTTTTGAACGGTGTCTTAATGACGAATATACTCATCAGAACCGAAACATCGCATTAAACATATGGGAAGGCATTAAAGCCATACATTTCCAAATATTTAAGCTCTATGACAACCCAGAGCAACTAGGCTACGACTCCGTGCGCTTTATACAACTCGAAACTAAGTTGCGAAAAGTAATCAATACAGTGATCATGGTTGAACAGTCTCAGCAGAACATCAGTGATTCAGAATCCTTGCCTTTGCCAAAGGACCACTACCAAAGTTCGATGAAAATCACCTGAAGTATCAAGAATTCTATGATATATTCTTATCTCTGGGGATAAGGCGATCAATGCCTAAAATTCAAAAGATGTGGTATTTAAAAAACACGGTTAGTAGGAGAAGCAGCAAATTTTATAAAACACTTCGCTGCCACTGAAGAAAATTTTGACGCTGCATTGACATGGTGGTGGAGCGGTATGAGGACAAAAGATTACTGGTCAACAAGCATTTGCAAATGCTAGTAATTACCCCAATTAAAGGCCATACTGACAATTACAAGTCGCTCCTTGACAGAACTAAGGAGTGTTTTTTAGCGCTTCAAAATCTTCAGGGGCAATCCATCATTATGCTACCTATTACTAAAGAAATTGGACGAAGCAACGCATCTTCGATTCGAGCAAGCAATGAAGAATCCTCGGGAGGTTCCGTCAATCACAAAGTTCCTGGGATTCTTGGAAAGAAATATCCGATCAATCGCATTCAAAATCAAGGGTGTGTACTTTCATCACCACAAAGCAAGTCAACAATTCATTTGGTATGTGCAGAAATGGAAATCATCCGTTATTCGCATGTACCAAGTTACGTCAGTTATCGACATCAGCGAGACTATAATTCATTCAAAAGCAAAAATACTGTGTTAACTGCTTAAAGCCCGTACACAATTCTAAAACCTGTATGTCAAGAGGTTGTAAGGAATGCAGCAGAAAGCAAAACACATTGCTGCACTTGGAGAGCTCAAATCAAGCAATAACCCAGCAAAATCATCAACACCGGCAACTAGCTTTTCAAAGAACAAGGATCTGCAAGGCGATCATTCATCATCTAGAAATCAAGAGGCCATATCACTTACAACGTACAACCAATTCTAAAGTCCCACCTACGTCCTTCTAAGCACAGTAATCATAAAAATACGTGCTAATAAGAAGAATATACAATGCAGACCACTTCTCGATTTAGGATCCCAACTAAATTTTGTAAGTGAACGTCTAGTAAAACGTCTCAGAATTTCAACTAAACTAACATCAATTTCCATTAGTGGCAGCGCTTCTAGTGACACTAGGGTAACACGCCGAGTAAACTTCGCATTATATTCAAGAATCAATAATTATACCGCACGGCTTGAAGCAGCGGTCCTTTCGCACATAATTTAACCTCAAGCATCACAAGTTATCAATATATATCATTGGCCAATTCCAAAGAACATTACGCTAGCAGACCCACAATTCAATCGTCCTGACAAAATAGATGTTCTACTTGGGGCAGAATTTCATCACCAACTACTGTCAGGCGGGCAGATTCAACAAGGCAACGATTTGCCCATTTTGAATAACACTCTACTTTGCTGGGTAATTTCTGATAGAATTGGAGGACATGAATCATCAATTTCAGCATACGGAATATGTACTGAAGAAAAAGTTAATTTGGAAGAATCTCTTGCTCAGCTCTGGGAATTGGAAACTATCAGCACATCTGACAGATGCCTTTGGGTGGTTGAAAGACAAAATGAAAACCATTTTTTGCAAACTCACACCACTGAGAACAATGGAAGATTCATTGTCAGAATTCTATTCATGGAGTAGCTTTCAACAGATTTTTATCATTAGAAGGCCAATAAGGCTCCAGAAATCAAAGCTCAATATATAAATTTCTTGAAAGAATATGAAGCATTAGGGTACATGGCCCAAATAGACATAAACTCTATACAAACACCAAATTACTTCATTCCTTACCACTGTGTACTTAGATCTGAAAGTCTAACAAAAAAATTACGAGTAGTTTTTGATGCCTCCACTAAAACGACTAACGGAGCTATGTTGAACGACTTATTGTATATAGGGCCCATAGTACAGAGTGAATTGTTTTCTCTTCTAATACGTTTTCGGTGTCCACGATTTGTCTTCACAACCGACATCAAAAAAATGTACAGCTAAATAGTAATGCACCCAGATGATATAAACTTTCAAATAATTATTTGAAGAGAAAATCCCACCAAGCCAATAATTTATTATAATTTAAATACAGTCACATATTTAACGAGATCTGCACCTTATCTAGCTACAAAATGCTTAAAAAAAATTGCTAAGAAAAACACGATACGATACCCAAATGGAGCTCAATTTTTACTCGAAAACTTTTTATGCTCTAGCAACTCAGTCAGAACTACAACACATATTGCACCAGCATGGTCTTGAATTATATAAATGGGCAGAAAATCATCCAAAACTACATCAAAACGTCGCCGAGAAACAACAAGAGGTTAATTTTTACTTCGATAGTGAGAACAATCATATCGTAAAAACTCTGGGCCTAAAAAGGGATGCTACAACATGACAAACTGTGTGTGAAAGTATACCTAAAGGAAATTAACCAAATCACAAAACGCACAATTAGCTCAGATTCAGCTAGTTTGGGATTACTATCGCCTATAGTAGTTACCACCAAAATATTCGTCCAAGAACTATGGCAGAATAAGTTAGACTGGGATGAGGCACTGCCAGAAAATCTTGATTCAACTTGGATTACATTCAGACAAAAGTAGGAACACATAAAAGATCTAAAAACCACGCGACATATCTTCAAAGGACATGTGACATCCAAAATACAAATTCATGCCTTTGCAGACGCATCAGAAAAGGCATACGACTAAGAATGATTACATTATTTTATGATTGCATTATTTTACCTCACCTATATGTACTTCCCACATAAATGCATTCGCATGCCAAATTTAAATTGTTTATGAAATTTTCAAAACTAAATATTTGTATAAGTTATAAAATGTAAACAATGATGAAGTATTTCTAATATCGTTTGTAATCGATTTCAAAACCGTGAGACAAGCACCCTACTATTTCTTCTCATTATTAGTATAAAAGCATTTTAAAATTTATTTAAAGAGGAATTATAATTAAATTCTGTGTCTTTCATTTAATTGAAAATACATAACATGGCGATCCTGTCAGCTTTAGCTGAAAACAATTAAATAACATATAGCAATACTTGCTAGACTAGTATGAAATAATCCAACCCACATCGCTTATGCGTAGTTGGACAAATTTCTTTTCTATTTTTTTTTTATTACAAAACGTATGGCCCAATCTTTGGAAAAAATACTGCAGGAGCTAAAGGAAGCCGAAGAACGGTGGGCTAAACTACTGGCAGCTGAAAAAAAGGTAAACCAGCTATCCTAAGCATTAGCCCAAGGCCAATATATTTACCCAAAAAGAAACCAGAAGAACCCAAATTCGAAATTTTTCCCTTCCAAAATTTAAAAAATCGAGAGAAAAATTAAATAGGACCAAAAAGGATCTAAAAATTTTGGCGCACGAGTTAACTTACGCCAAAGAAGAAGAAATCCCAAAAATTAAAAAAAGAATAAACGAACTTAAAAAATCACTCAAGCAAATGAGGAAAGAGAGAAAAGCCGAAAGATTGGGAACTCCAAATAATAATTGTTTAACAAATTAATTTTATTCTTATTTTTACACAACACAAAAAACTTATTATTTAAATGTTAAAATATATATAGTTAGGAATATTCAATAATAAACACTATCAAAGCAAATTAAAATACTTTTTTATATAATTAATTTTTATATTATTATGTATAAAAAAAATTAAACCAAAAAATCCTATTAACTGGGACCAAAAGAAACTAAAAGAACTAACTGAAGAGGAAAAAAAAAACAAACACAAGATATGGGAAAATCTCGGTCTAAAATAGAGAACCCCAACGCAAACGTTATAAACACAGTTGAGGTAGTAGAAGAAAAACTAAATTTGACAAAAATTGAAATTTGATTAATTATAATTGTAATATTGTTAATATTGAAACTTTAATTGCAAATATACAAAACACATTACAGAAATTTAAAGAAAAATACGTAAGTAGAGCCACTGACCTATATGAAGTTTAAGCCTTTCATCTCAATAAAATTACAGGAAATAGTAAATAAAGTCAGATTAATAAAAGAAGAATTCGAAAAGTGGTATAAGTGTTTGAATATAGATAGACCAAGAAAAGATGAAACTTTAAAATATTTCCAAAATCTTATTGAGAATCTCGTGAAAATACGAGTCCTACTTAATATTAATTATCATCGGATAACAGCAGCTCATAAACAGAATTTTTAAAATCGCTAATAAAAAGGCAATACTAATAGAATTACCAAACTCAATGCACTAAAATACTCCTTACAATATAACCACCAACGGCACATAATTAACAAAACAGAACACCACAATGACGCAAACTGTAGTAGATTTCCTAAATACAGCCTCAAAACTTCTAATAGACTTTGATGGCAAATCGGAAAATCTACGTTCGTTTATTGAATTATTAAAATTGGTAAATTCAATTAAGGGCACCCATGAAAGTACAGCGATATCCCTTATTAAAACAAAGCTTAAGGGAAACGTCCGAAATTTAATTAGCAATCAATCAACAATCACAGATATAATAAAAAAAACTAAAAAATAGTGTAAAAGGTTAATCCACCGAGGTATTAACTGCAAAAATTATGAATATCAAACAAAACAATAAAACAGCTAATACGTATTGCAACGAGATAGAAATTCTTACAAAATCACTAGAAAACGCATATATTTCAGATGGACTACCATGTGAATTAGCAAACAAATACTCAACACAAGTTGCTATAAAAGCACTTACGAAAAACTGCACCATTGATAAAGTTAAACTTATCATGGAGACAGGGCAATTTAGCAGCATGAACGGAGCTGTCAGCAAATTTGTCAACAGTTGCTCTAAAGCAATTGGCAACAAAACGCAATACTCTATTATAAACAAAGATCGAATAATTATCGTGGGAACTTTAAAAAGTTTCGAGGAAGGAACAATTACCAAAGAAGTTGGAATGCCAACAAAACACAACAACATAACTCGAGAAAAATCGGGTAGAAACTTCAGGAACCACAACAATCTACGAGCAATCGAATCAAATCAAAATGATTCGGAAAACAAAAACATTCCCTTAAGAGAAATTCAGTAAATAATGTTATGTATTGATAGACACAGAAGCTGACATTTCACTAACAAAATCATCACATTTTACTAATGATCAGATAAATACAGACAAAACCTCAATATTACGTGGAATAGGACAAGGCAAAATTAAAACAATAGGACACGTATTTTTAATTTAATATACAAAAATTTTCTAATACCACACAATGGACTTTACCACGGATGGACTTTATAAAAAAGTATTTACGTTAATAAGATTTTAATGACAACTTTGATTAAATTGTCCTACGCCCTAACAATGTATCATATCAAGTACAAATTCCTATGAATAACTACAATAGTAACATAATTTTGCAAGCTAGATCAGAAGTAGTACGTCAAATACAACTAACAAATGTAGATGAAGAACTACTAATTCCAAATCAGGAAATAGAACCGGGTGTTTTATTGCAAACACATTGGTGAAAACTAACAAAGCTTTTGTTCGTATTTTTAATACTAATAACACTATCATCACAATTAAAAATAATACAATAAAAGCCGAAATAACACATAATCGTAATATACCTAATTCAAAGAGAAAATCAAAAGTATTGAAAATTTTTAAGAAAAATTTTGCAGATCAATTTACCACACGGTTTGAAGATAGCACCAATTCATTCCAACTACTGATGACATTGGCTTTCAGTGGATTAAAACCAGATCAAGCATTCCTATATATGGATGATTTGGTTGTTCTGGGATGTTCTGTGAAACATATGCTTTCAAAGTGTTTCTGATTTATGCAAAAGATACAATTTAAAATTGCACCCCGAAAAATGTTCATTCTTTATGAAAGAAGTAACCTACCATGGTCACAAATGTACAAAAAAGGAATACTACCTGACGATACTAAATATTCGATTGTAAAAAAATATCCAACGCCAAAAGATGCGGACAGTGCAAAAGGGTTCGTAGCTTTTTGCAATTATTATCGAAGATTTATAAAAAAACTTTCGGTGTATTCCAGACATCTAATTAAATTATCTAAAAAGAACACGAAATTCGAATGGATAAAAGATTTTGACTGCGCGTTTAAATACCTGAAAAGGGCATTGATGAGTCCAACACTGTTTCAATACCCTGATTTCACAAAAGAATTTTGCATAACCACAGACGCAAATAAATACGCTTGTGGTGCAGTCTTAACACAGGAATTTGCAGGAAAACAGTTATCAAAAGCGTATGCATCAAAGACTTTCACTAAAGGCGAAAGCAATAAATCAACCATTGAACAAGAGTTAACGGCCATTCACTGGGCAGTAACACATTTTAGACCATACATATATAGAAAGCACTTTTTGGTTCGCACCGATCATAGACCACTTTCTTATTTGTTTTCAATGAAAAATCCAAGCTCTAAATTAACACGAATAATATTAGATTTGGAAGAGTATGATTTTACGGTTGAATACCTTAGGGGAAAAGATAATTATGTTGCGGACGCCTTGTCACGCATAACAATAAACGAATTTAATGCCATTAGTAAAGGAAAATGTTCTATATTAGGAGTCACGACTAGATCGATGACCCATAAAAATAAAAAGAATGAAAGCAGTAATGAATTAGAAAAGAATCAGCACAAAAATATAAGCCCAAATCATTTGTACCATTGCATATTACTGACGTCAGAAAGTACTAAAAACTGAAACTTTCACCCGGGAAAATTTACATCAAAAAAGGAAAGTCTATAGTAAAATATATAAAAATAGGTGATTTGCTTACTTAGGAGAAATTTGTCTATGGGCTCAACAAGTACCCGGTAAACATAATATTATTAGTAAGTAGCGCTACTAAATAAGGTGACCCAAATAAACAACAATTCTTGAAATTATGCTAAATTACCACGATGATCCCATAGAAGGAGGACGTTGTGAAATATATAGAGCTATTGAAAATATAAAAAGATATTACTACGGGAAAAACATGTCAAAAGATACAACTAGATATGTAAAAGCATGTAATAAATGTCAATCGGCAAAGACAACAACACACACAAAGTGTCCAATGACCACTACTGAAACGCCAGCTGAAGCGCTCGGTATAGTCTACGTAGACACAATTGGATCATTTCCAAAATCCATTTTAGGCAACGAATATGCAGTCACAATAATGTGTGACTTGACAAAATATTTAGTAACAATACCAACCCAGAACAAAAACGCTTAAACTATAGCAAAGGCCATATTTCAGAATTTTATACTTATCTATGGACCAATGAAGACGTTCATTTTGGACATAGGTACGGAATATAAGAATTCTATACTTACAGAGGTATGTAATCTACTAAAAATTGAAAAACTTACATCAACAGCACATTATCACCATAGAACTTTTAATAAGTTCTTACATAGCAGTTGACAAAACTGACTGGGATGAATGGCTTAAATGTTTTACATATTGTTTTGACACCACCCCTTTGAAAGTACATAATTACTGTCCATACGAATTAGTTTTCTCAAAACTTCCAAATAGTTTTTATCATTTTAATAAAATAGACAGAATAACATCGTTATACAATGTAGATGACAATGCCAAAGAGGCAAAATTTAGGTTAAAAGTAGCATATAAGAGAGCTCAACAATTATTAGATAGAAGTAAACTTAAGCAGAAATTAAGCTATGATAAGAAAACACTAAGTAACGAACTTAATATAGGAGATTTAGTTATACTAAGGAACGAATTAGAACACAACACAAAGGTCCTTAAAAAGTTAAGAAAATAGACATAAGAAATAATGTAGCAATAGAAGATAAGATAAGAAAATAATTAAATTTAAATAATTATAAGTATAGGAAATGAAAATAATATTAAAAAAAAAATTGTAACATATCTTATACAAAAATGTTTTTAATTTTATAATAATCAAAATTGTAAAAGAATGTCCTTAAAACATTAATGTTTTATGAACACTCCTGTGAAAAAGGGAGGTGTAGCATGATTACATCATTTTATAAATGCATTATTTTACTTCATTATTACATTATCTTACTTCACATAAATACACATAAATGCATTCGTATGACAAATTAATATTGTTAATAAAACATTTATATTACACTTTTGCTACCTATGCACTTGAGGAGCCACAAAACTAAATATTGTATAAGTTATAAAATGCAAACAATAATGAAATATTTCTAAACCTGTTTATAACCAATTGTAAAACCGTATATAAGCATTTTAAAATTTTAAATAAAGAGGAATTATAATTGAATTCGTAAATGCGCCTGTGTTTTTCATTTTATTGAAAATACATTACAAGATCAACAACGAAAAATAAGCAGATTATTGTGAGACTATTATGTTCAGGGTCCCGAGTAGCACCCTTAAAGCGTCAAACTTTACTTCGTCTCGAAACCTATGCAGCATTATTAAGCGCTCAGCTCACAGCGAGAGTAAATATAAGGATCTTCCTACTTATTTATGAAAAGATTCAGAGATCGTCTTGGCTTGGATTAATTCACAATCATCATCATATCAAACATTTGTGGCTAACAGAATAGCTGCAATACAAGAATTTTCAATTACAGAACAGTGGCGACATGACAGCTCAAAAGATAATCCTGCAGATATTTTGTTGCGTGGCACATCTCCAAGAAAACTTGTATCAAAAAATTTGTGGTTCTACGGATCCATATTTCTACATGTACAACAGGAGATATGGCCAAAAGAAGTCTCCAAAGCAAATATCATCTATCAGAATTTTGATATAGAGCGAAAAAAGGTTGCAGCAGCATCAATAGCGAGTGATCCTACGGATAGTGTGTTATACAACATTAAACAAATGGCTCATTCAGAACTATACAGCGAGTAGTTGGCTATATTGAGAAGCGGTAACCAACAATCTAAGCTATTATTATCATTTCCAGAACAAGCTCTAGCTTCATTGTAAGGGCAATGAAACACTCAGATTTTGAAGTAGAACTAAAACATCTAATAAAGTACAAGCAAGTAAGCAAAAATTATTATAAATTATTATAAAAATTATTATATGGGCATAACCTTGTCCCATTTTTGGACCCCAACGGCATCATCCGTATAACGTCAAACACCCAATGCTTATCTCTTATAATGAGCCGATATCCAAATTGCTGAGCAGATGGTGCATGAGGAAACCCGTCATTGTGATCCTTAGGCACTCTTATCACACACAAGACAAAAATACTGGCTAATTAAGGGAAAGTCAATGGCCCGATAAATTGTTCAACGTTTCTCAAATTATGGTAAATCTGCCATCTACAAGAATCAGTCCAGCTCGACCCTTCATTAACTCTGGAGTTGATTTTTTTGGTCCATTTTGGGTCCACTATAAGAGCAGAGAAAAGAGGCCTCAGAAGGCCTAGGTCGCAGTATTTGTTTTGCTACCAAAGCAGTGCATCTAGGAGTTGTTAGCAGTTTAACAACAGATGCATTCACAGGGGCATTAAAAAGATTCATAAGCAGACGAGGCAATTGCAAAAATATATACTGTGATATTGCTACCAGCTTTATTGGTGCCAAAAATCAACTGGAAGAGTTATCAGAAGCAGTTTACGGAGATTTAGCACCTCATTTCGAAGGCTTATGGGAGGCAGCAGTAAAGTCGGTCAAACATCTCCTTGTACGAAGTGTATCAACAGCATCACTAACATATAAGGAACTTGACACAGTGGTCATAGAGATTGAAGGAATTCTTAATTCCCGACCCATAAGCCTGATGTCAGATAATCGGAACGATTTGGCGGCTTTAACTCCCAAATTGACTTAAAATCATAATTTTGGAGGCGTTGATCAAAAGAGTGTCTGTCAGAACTCCAACACAGACACAAATGAAACAAACAACAGGATAACATTAAATCGGGAGA
The DNA here is from genome assembly GCA_937654795.1 of Cistogaster globosa. NCBI lineage: Eukaryota > Metazoa > Arthropoda > Insecta > Diptera > Tachinidae > Cistogaster > Cistogaster globosa. Next base: position 112,429,953 of record OW569403.1, read on the forward strand.
CATGGTAATAATAAAGGAGAACAACACAACTCCTTTACAGTGGCCTCTAGGAGGAATTGTAAGAACAAATAAGAGCGAAGATGGCTTCATTCGAGTAGTTGATGTCAAGACATCAAAAGGAGAAGTCCAATTTCTAGGCTGGCACTATTAACAATTAATTGTTCTGAAAATGACGAAATCCCCCAACAAGATGACTCGATTAGAACAAGCATTCGGAACGAAAAACCTGAAAAGGATAAAAAAACGGAACATAATATCGATGAGCCAAAACATGTTCACAATAATGATGGCGATCATTTTAATACCGCCAGTATTAGGGGTACAAATACATAATAAAAGCTTTGTAAATTGTCTGGGCATATATTTTGAATGGATTGGATCCGCCACAATTTCAACTACAGAATGGCAATTATTAGTTTACTATGACTTAAAAGAATTTTGGACTGAAGCTGCCACTTTTTCGCAAGGAACACAAACCTTAAAAAATCTATGCAAGCAAATTCAGGACAAAACTACATGCACAATCCTGGTCAAGCATTTTGAACACACAGAAGCTAAATTAAAATTAGACAGCACAGCTTGTACACTTTCTCAAGTTAAGGAAATCGAAGAACATCTTCTTGACCTCCTAAAAAATCAAACCTCAATCATTGATGCTACAATAAACATAATGAAATTAGATCAAAAATCAGTAAAGAAAAAATTCTATCAAATTGATTTCTAAATTGTACAAGTACGCAATATGCTAAGCGACGAACGGCAGCAAGAAGAGATTTAGCATATGTTTTTGTCGTTGTGCATACAATTAAAAATTTCAGAAGCGAGGCTCCAACAGACTCAATTATCAATACTTGATATTTTAACAAACACTCACCATGATATTATAATCACACTACTCTTGACTCCTCATCAACTACAGCAAGAAGTAAGGAAAATCAAAATGCATCTCAGCGAATCACTGGAACTGCCGATAAGCCAGGAAAATGACTTACAACTATACAAGCTTATGAAGGTCAAAGGAGGGCTCACTGATAATATAGTAGTTTTCAGTATAACATTACCACTAGTTCAACGTGAATGGTATGAAATATTTAATATTTTTCTAGTGCCAACGTGGATCAAAGGCACATTAGTAGCAATACGACCATGTGTACCTCTTTTGATCATCCACACTGCTCTCAACCAATACTTAACCATTAGCAAATCTGAACTCAGCTTATGTTCACTCATCACAGAAGATAGGTATCTGTGCCCTAAAGACCAAATAAGACATCAAGATAACTCATCAACATGTGCCTGCGAGCTGAATTTATTTCACAACAACGCCCACCCAATCAGACGGTCCAGTACAGCAAATGAAAGATAAAGAAGTCTGGACTTCTTTTCATCATCCGTCTCAGGCAACAGCACTATGCAAAACAGAAATCACACAATTCACACTTAAAGGATCTGGCTTGCACTTTTAAATATAAATTCACGACATTGCGTGGACAAAACCTGATATCCAGCATGATTAAAAAATCATATACCAGCTTCTGGGAACTCACGCAACAACGACATGACACGACACCATTATTACCAAAAAAAAGATGCGAATCATTACATTTTCCAAGTAAAAAATTTAACAGCTCTACAAAAATCATTAGCAACACAAGAAATTATTAGAAATATTTATTATTTTTGCTTTATTTTTTCTTACAATTGTAATTTAATATGGTACACTTGACCTAAATCAATACATTTTTTACTATTGCAATATATTCTTATTTTATGTTTTCCTACAACTATCATTTAATTTTTTTTGCCATTAATTTCGACTTTATTCCAGCACCTCGCAGACTTCACCGTTCACATATAACAACCAACACAACCTTCAACAATAGCCCTACAGCAAGAAATATTTTGAGCTGCACTCAACGGGGGAGGGAATGTTAATAATGCACGAGCATTATTTATTAAATTATTTAATTTCAATAAACTTCAGCACACTTAGCCTAAATTAATACATTTTATTTTTGCTTTATTTTTTCTTATAATTGTAATTTAATATGGTTCACTTGACCTAAATTAATACACTTTTTAATATTGCAATTTATTTTTATTTTATTTTTTCCTACAATTATGATTTAATTTTATTGCCATTAATTTTTACTTTATTCCTTCCTACAATAGTAATTAAATATGGCAAACTTATCATAAATTAATGCATTTTTTATTATTGCAATCTAATAATGTTTCTTTTTATTGCTGCATGAAATATGCAAAAAAATCATATATCTTTGATAAATCTGAGAAAATTCTAAATAACACTGTTGAGGTTGATGGCAATAGTAAATTATTAATCCAAGTACATAAACTTGTATTGATACTATTTTGTTTCGCCGGTTTGTCCTTCAAGCACTTGAACTTGAAGAACTGTAGAATCAATCAATAAAACACTTTAAATGCCTTAAAAAGATTGATAATTTCTTTATTAATTAATTGAGAAATTGCTTATATACTAAATTAACTTAACAATTACAAATGGTAAAGTGCATAATAAGCATTTTGCTACCACTGTTGTTCCAAATAAATTATTATTTAATCGCTATAGGTTGTCCCCCTTTTTTTGTTTCTTTTTATTTATGCGGAAGTGGGACAATCAATGACCTCTTTATTATGTTTACGATTAATAATTGCAAAGATTGCATTTTGATTGATATAATAACAATTAATTTATGTCAAGAACAACAGTGACGAGCAAAATTGATACAAATGATTGTGAATTTAAAATAATTATATTTCATTTAATGTTTAAGCAATAGGTTATATATATTTTTTTTTTTTTTTTTTTGATATTATTTAAAAACGTCAAATAAAAACTTTATTAAAATAATATGTTGACCTAAACGTCAACATTCTCTCCCGCGCTGCCCGATGGTTGGTGTTATTGAAGTTCAAACCTTGCAAGATCGATGTGGAAAACTCTTGGTAGTGGAACAGGTGGAGATGTTGGTTTATCGCATTTAGAAGTGGCATAATTATGCCTTTTTGAACACAGTTTGAAGATTGAGATGGCTAACAACAACAGAACTGCGATTACAAGTGCAGAATAGCTAACTGCATGATGATGAAGGTTGTTGGACTTGATAAGTACTGGTAGGTGGACACCCGTTGCTTCGTTTAGCTGTTTTTTCAGGGCATTGAGTTCGCTCTCATGGGTTTCAAGCTGGTAATTGGTAGTGTTAAATATTTTAGTAAATTTCTTTGGTGTGCTTATGTGATCCATGGGCTTCAGTTGAGCATATGAAGTGTTTCGGGAGCTGGATAAACCAAAATGACCTTGAATTGTGATAAAGAAGTCCCTAAGGACGCAGCTTGGTTCGATTTCCATTATCCCCGTGCCTTTTATTGTGAGTTGGGTATGTTCGAGACCGCAAACTGCCGACATTTCTAATTTTAAGGTGGTAGCGAAGATCCATTTATTTTGATATTTTAGTTGTGTCCAAGTGGAGTTGCCTACCAATTGGATGAATTTGCATTTAGTCGTGTTTCGGTTGTTGAAGATGTCGACTTCACAGGAGTCGCTTGCTTCATTTTTCTCAGTTTGAACTGTTTGTTATTGCATATAAAAGCATCATCCTTAGTCGTGATACAATTCGATATCTCATGGCTTGTGAATGGAATGTATTCATCTCTGTGGGAGTTTACAGCCAGAAATGACTCTTCTGTGCTGATTGATACTAAGGTGTTGTGTTTTATACTTGGAATCGGTATTATGTTGAAGAGTTCTAAAGATTGGTGGTCGACTAAAGGCAACATAACTTCAAATATGACTTCGTTCCTTGTCACTGCTCCCTTGGCCTTCATCAACTTATATAGCTGTATTAAGCTGTCATCTGCAATCGGAAGGGTTCGTTGGGTTGGAAGATGAGCCTTTATTATCTTTAATTCGTCCTTTAGTTGAGTTGGGGATAACAACAATGGGCTAATTTTTCCATGGTGTGTGTCGGTTAATACATTAATGAGTTCTCTTTCAATTCTTTGCAGGTTTATTGCCGTTAGTGTCAATTGGTTAGCTAAGATTAATATTAATTGTGTTTGGCTTATCTGGTCAGATTGCTTAGTTACTGCATTCTCCTGCTCTGTGAATTTATTGACAATTTCCAATATTTGTTTCTGCGTGCTGAATTCATCTTGTTTGATGATATTGATAGTTGAATCGATAATAGACGTTTGGTTTTTAAACAGTTGAACAAGATATTCTGTTTCTCCTCTAGCATTCTTAATGGTGTTTGACATTTCATTTGCGTATTCGGAATCAAGAACGCCAAACAAAGACCGTGCCACGTTTCCTATAATACTGAACGCTCCCCTCTTTACTCTGCTGTTGTAGAACAGCTCCTTTTCCTGAACCAATTCTTCTTTCATTTGGTTGAAGTTAGTCGTCAAGATGTTGCATGTTGATTGATGTTTAACCTGTGAACATAGTTGTTGCAGGGTATTTACCCCTGACTGAAAGGCCTTTAATTCCGAAGTGAATGGTGCTAAGTTGTAGTAAATCATTAGTCTCCATTCAGCAGTAATCAGTTGCATATTTCCAATTCCCTCAAAGTACAATCCTGGATCACCATCAAAATTCTTTATTTTGACATTGCTGCACATCGCTACTGGTAGTAAAAGTAAAGTTGTTATTATAGTAATTATCATTGAAGTGGCCATAGTCCTAGATTTTTTAGATGGTAGACTGTCTGCCTCGTCCGCCAGCTTAGAGCATGTTGGCTTGGATGCTTGATTTGTGGGTAGTGCTTCCTCCTAGAGTAAGGGCGCTAATCTATGAACGGGTCTTCGCTTTATTTCGGAGGCTGTTTTCACGTCTGCTACGCTAGCTCTGCCATCGGATCCCTCATAAGTTTTGAGAATTCTACCCAGTGGCCATTCCATTACGGGCAAATTATCCTCCTTTACTATGACTAACTCTCCTTCTTTCGCATTTTCGGATGACGTTTTCCATTTTCGTTTTTTTTGTAGATGGTGCAAGTATTCCACTGACCACCTTTTCCAAAAGTCATGTTTTAATTGTGACACGAATTTCCATCTTTTGCCAACGAGCTGATTGGGGAAGGTGCTTCAGAATCTACTTGTGCGGTTAGTGGTTCTCCGATTAAAAAATGGCCGGGAGTTAATGCCGCTAAATCGTTTGGGTTATTTGAAAAAGGAGTAAGTGGTCTTGAGTTCAGAATAGCCTCAATTTCAATAACAACCGTTTTTAGTTCCTCATGAGTTAGCGAGGCCGTTGCTACGCTGCGGATTAATTACTGTTTGGCTGACTTGACAGCTGCCTCCCATAACCCCCCAAAATGAGGTGCTCTGGGATGTATAAACTTAAATTCGATCCCATCCTTATTGCAAGCTTTGGTTATCGTTTCTTGCGAACGTTCGGAAAATATGGCGTTTTTTAATTCATCGAGCTGATTCCGTGCCCCAACAAAGTTTGTGGCGTTGTCCGAATATATAGTTTGACAACGTCCTATACGTGCGATGAATCTCTTAAGAGCTCCAATGAATGCTTCTGTAGTGAGATCACTTACCACTTCTAAGTGTATTGCTCTTGTTGAAAGGCAAATGAACACCGCTAGGTACACCTTGTGAGGCCTTTTACCTCTTAGTTTGTAGTGGACCCACAGAGGACCACAGTAGTCAACTCCAGATATTATGAATGGAAGCGTTGGAGTGACTCTGCATGCGGGCAAGTCTCCCAATGTTTGCTGCATTATATTTGGCTTGGACGTGGTACATTGGACACATGTTTGAACGATATTTCTGGCCATCGTTTTGCCTTTTATTACCCAAAATTCTTGCCTGGAGATGGATAGAAGCATTTGTGGACTACAATGATGATTATCGTTGTGCAACATTCTCATTATTAATTTGGAAATGGTATCGTTGTACGGGAGAAGCATTGGGTGCCTGGCATTGTATGAAATGTTCAAAGCCTTCAATCTTCCGCCGACTCGTAGTATATTATTCTGATCTAGAAAGGGTGACAATCCACAAATAGGGCTTGCCTTATCGAGCTCCTTCCCGTTATTTAGTGTACGAATCTCATTTTTGAATTCTGAAATTTGCATAGCTCTAACTATGAGATGCTTAGCTGACGTGAGTTCTGGAGGACTTAGCGCATTGCTAGCCGGTCTTTCTATCCTTGATAATTTGATGATTTTAACAAATCGTTGTACGTATGCTACTACTTTTTGAAGTGTTTTGAATGAATTGCGATTGTTGAATTTGTATATGACGTCTTCTAATGGCGTTGAAGTTGTAGATAACACACTAGATGAATTGGGTTTGAATTCCTCGGTGGAGGGCGGTCTCTGATTTTTCGTAAACTCTTTTGGCCACTGGTTCTCGTTGCGTTGTAAAAACATTGGCCCGTAAAACCAGATGCTGCTGCGTAATAGTTGTTCTGGATTTAAGCCCCTTGAGATAAGGTCAGCTGGGTTTTGCTTTGAACTGACGTGTCTCCATTGGACATTAGTAGCTTCTTCTTGGATCTTACTGACTCTATTTGCGACAAAACTGCGATGTGAGGATAATGCTGAATTAATCCAATGAAGCACTATCTCAGAATCCGACCATAAATATGTGGGCGTTTTTTCAGTTCGTAGTTCCTTTTTTACTCTTGTAGTAAGTTGTGTATAAAAGAACGTAAAAAATAAATATGAGTCAGTCGTTTTAGTAATCAGAACAATTGTGTTTTATTATCTGACGGCTTCCTTCAAGTTACAAGTGCTTGTAGGGAATTTGATTGCGATTTAGTGCCAGTTCAAATTTATGTGTTTGAATTGAACACCACTAAATCTTTTTATTAACAAATACCTACAATTGTACTTTAACACTTGACCTAAATTAATACATGCTTTTTTAGTTTATTATTTCCTACAATTGTATTTTAATATGGCATACTTGACCTAAATTTTATTTTTTCACAATTGTAATTTAATATGGCACACTTCCTCAATTAATACATTTTTATTGAAATTAATTTTTACTTTATTCTTTCCTTCAATTGTAATTAAATATGACACAGTTGTCCTAAATTAATACATTTTTCATTATTGCAATTTAAAAATGTTTCTTTTTTATTGCTGCAAGAAATATGCAAATTAATCATATTTCTTTGATAAAACTACTCGTAGTATATAAGACTAAGAAAATTCTGAATAAAATAACTTTTACTTTTGAAACTGAAAGAAACGGCCTTTTTAATTAAGAGCAAGCAACACGGTTAAAGGGCTGTTGTTGCGCCAACTAAATCAATTTACCTCCAGGTTAAAGTGCTTGAGAGGTCATAAAAAAAATTAAAATTCTTTAGGTTTATGCGCCTGTAAGAAAATCATTATTTTTAGAAGTAATCTTCCCATTTCTTTGAGCTACAAGTGCTTGGAAGAAAGCCCAAGGCGAATATTCTTGACATTTTGGTGACCCCGACGTGATCCTGTTACAAGAAAAGGACGTCTAAAATCACTGAGCCCGCAATATTCAGCATACCACCAGTCGAGCAACACATTATTCAAGTGAAAATACTAGCAGCAGTGATAGCCAGCAAAATATCATCCACAATGGTGTCATTCGAAGAATTGATTCAAAGGCAAAAGAATTTCCAAGCCATAAAGGAGTCGGTAAGCTACTTTCAAGAGAGACTACGTAGACTAAACGAAGAATGGATGATGTTCGAGACAAATGACAACCAGATTCGGCTAGTTGACGACAAGCCTCTAGATCACCACTACTTCACGGAAGATTGTTATTCCGCAGTACAGAAGGTTGTCGAACAATACAAAGACATATTCGAAAAATCCATGATGAAGGTAAAGTCAACCTCAGGCAAAATGTTTTCTTTTGAACGGTGTCTTAATGACGAATATACACATCAGAACCGAAACATCGCATTAAACATATGGGAAGGCATTAAAGCCATACATTTCCAAATATTTAAGCTCTATGACAACCCAGAGCAACTAGGCTACGACTCCGTGCGCTTTATACAACTCGAAACTAAGTTGCGAAAAGTAATCAATACAGTGATCATGGTTGAACAGTCTCAGCAGAACATCAGTGATTCAGAATCCTTGCCTTTGCCAAAGGACCACTACCAAAGTTCGATGAAAATCACCTGAAGTATCAAGAATTCTATGATATATTCTTATCTCTGGGGATAAGGCGATCAATGCCTAAAATTCAAAAGATGTGGTATTTAAAAAACACGGTTAGTAGGAGAAGCAGCAAATTTTATAAAACACTTCGCTGCCACTGAAGAAAATTTTGACGCTGCATTGACATGGTGGTGGAGCGGTATGAGGACAAAAGATTACTGGTCAACAAGCATTTGCAAATGCTAGTAGTTACCCCAATTAAAGGCCATACTGACAATTACAAGTCGCTCCTTGACAGAACTAAGGAGTGTTTTTTAGCGCTTCAAAATCTTCAGGGGCAATCCATCATTATGCTACCTATTACTAAAGAAATTGGACGAAGCAACGCATCTTCGATTCGAGCAAGCAATGAAGAATCCTCGGGAGGTTCCGTCAATCACAAAGTTCCTGGGATTCTTGGAAAGAAATATCCGATCAATCGCATTCAAAATCAAGGGTGTGTACTTTCATCACCACAAAGCAAGTCAACAATTCATTTGGTATGTGCAGAAATGGAAATCATCCGTTATTCGCATGTACCAAGTTACGTCAGTTATCGACATCAGCGAGACTATAATTCATTCAAAAGCAAAAATACTGTGTTAACTGCTTAAAGCCCGTACACAATTCTAAAACCTGTATGTCAAGAGGTTGTAAGGAATGCAGCAGAAAGCAAAACACATTGCTGCACTTGGAGAGCTCAAATCAAGCAATAACCCAGCAAAATCATCAACACCGGCAACTAGCTTTTCAAAGAACAAGGATCTGCAAGGTGATCATTCATCATCTAGAAATCAAGAGGCCATATCACTTACAACGTACAACCAATTCTAAAGTCCCACCTACGTCCTTCTAAGCACAGTAATCATAAAAATACGAGCTAATAAGAAGAATATACAATGCAGACCACTTCTCGATTTAGGATCCCAACTAAATTTTGTAAGTGAACGTCTAGTAAAACGTCTCAGAATTTCAACTAAACTAACATCAATTTCCATTAGTGGCAGCGCTTCTAGTGACACTAGGGTAACACGCCGAGTAAACTTCGCATTATATTCAAGAATCAATAATTATACCGCACGGCTTGAAGCAGCGGTCCTTTCGCACATAATTTAACCTCAAGCATCACAAGTTATCAATATATATCATTGGCCAATTCCAAAGAACATTACGCTAGCAGACCCACAATTCAATCGTCCTGACAAAATAGATGTTCTACTTGGGGCAGAATTTCATCACCAACTACTGTCAGGCGGGCAGATTCAACAAGGCAACGATTTGCCCATTTTGAATAACACTCTACTTTGCTGGGTAATTTCTGATAGAATTGGAGGACATGAATCATCAATTTCAGCATACGGAATATGTACTGAAGAAAAAGTTAATTTGGAAGAATCTCTTGCTCAGCTCTGGGAATTGGAAACTATCAGCACATCTGACAGATGCCTTTGGGTGGTTGAAAGACAAAATGAAAACCATTTTTTGCAAACTCACACCACTGAGAACAATGGAAGATTCATTGTCAGAATTCTATTCATGGAGTAGCTTTCAACAGATTTTTATCATTAGAAGGCCAATAAGGCTCCAGAAATCAAAGCTCAATATATAAATTTCATGAAAGAATATGAAGCATTAGGGTACATGGCCCAAATAGACATAAACTCTATACAAACACCAAATTACTTCATTCCTTACCACTGTGTACTTAGATCTGAAAGTCTAACAAAAAAATTACGAGTAGTTTTTGATGCCTCCACTAAAACGACTAACGGAGCTATGTTGAACGACTTATTGTATATAGGGCCCATAGTACAGAGTGAATTGTTTTCTCTTCTAATACGTTTTCGGTGTCCACGATTTGTCTTCACAACCGACATCAAAAAAATGTACAGCTAAATAGTAATGCACCCAGATGATAGAAACTTTCAAATAATTATTTGAAGAGAAAATCCCACCAAGCCAATAATTTATTATAATTTAAATACAGTCACATATTTAACGAGATCTGCACCTTATCTAGCTACAAAATGCTTAAAAAAAATTGCTAAGAAAAACACGATACGATACCCAAATGGAGCTCAATTTTTACTCGAAAACTTTTTATGCTCTAGCAACTCAGTCAGAACTACAACACATATTGCACATCAAAACGTCGCCGAGAAACAACAAGAGGTTAATTTTTACTTCGATAGTGAGAACAATCATATCGTAAAAACTCTGGGCCTAAAAAGGGATGCTACAACATGACAAACTGTGTGTGAAAGTATACCTAAAGGAAATTAACCAAATCACAAAACGCACAATTAGCTCAGATTCAGCTAGTTTGGGATTACTATCGCCTATAGTAGTTACCACCAAAATATTCGTCCAAGAACTATGGCAGAATAAGTTAGACTGGGATGAGGCACTGCCAGAAAATCTTCATTCAACTTGGATTACATTCAGACAAAAGTAGGAACACATAAAAGATCTAAGAACCACGCGACATATCTTCAAAGGACATGTGACATCCAAAATACAAATTCATGCCTTTGCAGACGCATCAGAAAAGGCATACGACTAAGAATGATTACATTATTTTATGATTTCATTATTTTACCTCACCTATATGTACTTCCCACATAAATGCATTCGCATGCCAAATTAAAATTGTTTATGAAATTTTCAAAACTAAATATTTGTATAAGTTATAAAATGTAAACAATGATGAAGTATTTCTAATATCGTTTGTAATCGATTTCAAAACCGTGAGACAAGCACCCCTACTATTTCTTCTCATTATTAGTATAAAAGCATTTTAAAATTTATTTAAAGAGGAATTATAATTAAATTCTGTGTCTTTCATTTAATTGAAAATACATAACATGGCGATCCTGCCAGCTTTAGCTGAAAACAATTAAATAACATATAGCAATACTTGCTAGACTAGTATGAAATAATCCAACCCACATCGCTTATGCGTAGTTGGACAAATTTCTTTTCTAATTTTTTTTTTATTACAAAACGTATGGCCCAATCTTTGGAAAAAATACTGCAGGAGCTAAAGGAAGCCGAAGAACGGTGGGCTAAACTACTGGCAGCTAAAAAAAAGATAAACCAGCTATCCTAAGCATTAGCCCAAGGCCAATATATTTGCCCAAAAAGAAACCAGAAGAACCCAAATTCGAAATTTTTCCCTTCTAAAATTTAAAAAATCGAGAGAAAAATTAAATAGGACCAAAAAGGATCTAAAAATTTTGGCGCACGAGTTAACTTACGCCAAAGAAGAAGAAATCCCAAAAATTAAAAAAAGAATAAACGAACTTAAAAAATCACTCAAGCAAATGAGGAAAGAGAGAAAAGCCGAAAGATTGGGAACTCCAAATAATAATTGTTTAACAAATTAATTTTATTATTATTTTTACACAACACAAAAAACTTATTATTTATATGTTAAAATATATATAGTTAGGAATATTCAATAATAAACACTATCAAAGCAAATTAAAATACTTTTTTATATAATTAATTTTTATATAATTATGTATAAAAGAAAAATTAAACCAAAAAATCCTATTAACTGGGACCAAAAGAAAGTAAAAGAACTAACTGAAGAGGAAAAAAAAAAAAACAAACACAAGATATGGGAAAATCTCGGTCTAAAATAGAGAACCCCAACGCAAACGTTATAAACACAGTTGAGGTAGTAGAAGAAAAACTAAATTTGACAAAAATTGAAATTTGATTAATTATAATTGTAATATTGTTAATATTGAAACTTTAATTGCAAATATACAAAACACATTACAGAAATTTAAAGAAAAATACGTAAGTAGAGCCACTGACCTATATGAAGTTTAAGCCTTTCATCTCAATAAAATTACAGGAAATAGTAAATAAAGTCAGATTAATAAAAGAAGAATTCGAAAAGTGGTATAAGTGTTTGAATATAGATAGACCAAGAAAAGATGAAACTTTAAAATATTTCCAAAATCTTATTGAGAATCTCGTGAAAATACGAGTCCTACTTAATATTAATTATCATCGGGTAACAGCAGCTCATAAACAGAATTTTTAAAATCGCTAATAAAAAGGCAATACTAATAGAATTACCAAACTCAATGCACTAAAATACTCCTTACAATATAACCACCAACGGCACATAATTAACAAAACAGAACACCACAATGACGCAAACTGTAGTAGATTTCCTAAATACAGCCTCAAAACTTCTAATAGACTTTGATGGCAAATCGGAAAATCTACGTTCGTTTATTGAATTATTAAAATTGGTAAATTCAATTAAGGGCACCCATGAAAGTACAGCAAAGAAAACAAAGCTTAAGGGAAACGTCCGAAATTTAATTAGCAATCAATCAACAATCACAGATATAATAAAAAAAAACTAAAAAATAGTGTAAAAGGTTAATCCACCGAGGTATTAACTGCAAAAATTATGAATATCAAACAAAACAATAAAACAGCTAGTACGTATTGCAACGAGATAGAAATTCTTACAAAATCCCTAGAAACCGCATATATTTCAGATGGACTACCATGTGAATTAGCAAACAAATACTCAACACAAGTTGCTATAAAAGCACTTACGAAAAACTGCACCATTGATAAAGTTAAACTTATCATGGAGACAGGGCAATTTAGCAGCATGAACGGAGCTGTCAGCAAATTTGTCAACAGTTGCTCTAAAGCAATTGGCAACAAAACGCAATACTCTATTATAAACAAAGATCGAATAATTATCGTGGGAACTTTAAAAAGTTTCGAGGAAGGAACAATTACCAAAGAAGTTGGAATGCCAACAAAACACAACAACATAACTCGAGAAAAATCGGGTAGAAACTTCAGGAACCACAACAATCTACGAGCAATCGAATCAAATCAAAATGATTCGGAAAACAAAAACATTCCCTTAAGAGAAATTCAGTAAATAATGTTATGTATTGATAGACACAGAAGCTGACATTTCACTAACAAAATCATCACATTTTACTAATGATCAGATAAATACAGACAAAACCTCAATATTACGTGGAATAGGACAAGGCAAAATTAAAACAATAGGACACGTATTTTTAATTTAATATACAAAAATTTTCTAATACCACACAATGGACTTTACCACGGATGGACTTTATAAAAAAGTATTTAAAATAAGATTTTAATGACAACTTTGATTAAATTGTCCTACGCCCTAACAATGTATCATATCAAGTACAAATTCCTATGAATAACTACAATAGTAACATAATTTTGCCAGCTAGATCAGAAGTAGTACGTCAAATACAACTAACAAATGTAGATGAAGAACTACTAATTCCAAATCAGGAAATAGAACCGGGTGTTTTATTGCAAACACATTGGTGAAAACTAACAAAGCTTTTGTTCGTATTTTTAATACTAATAACACTATCATCACAATTAAAAATAATACAATAAAAGCCGAAATAACACATAATCGTAATATACCTAATTCAAAGAGAAAATCAAAAGTATTGAAAATTTTTAAGAAAAATTTTGCAGATCAATTTAAAAACACATTAACTAAGCTCTGTACTACATACGCAGATGTTTTTGGTTTAGTATCTGAAACAATAACAACTAATAATTTCTATGAACAAAAGTTAAGGATCAAAAATCAACAACCAGCATACAAAAAAAAAAAAAAAATACAGAATACCACAAGCACATAAAGATGAAATCAATAAACAAGTAAAAAAGCTAATAGATGAAAAAATAATAGAGCCATCACAATCAGAATACAATAGTCCAAATCTATTAGTCCCAAAAAAATCACTTCCAAATTCCAAAAACAAATAATAGAGACTATTGATTGATTACAGACAAAAAAAAAAAATAAAAATAATAAGCTAGTGGCGGATAAATTCATGTTTGGATCTCATGTCAGGATTTCACCAAATTGGCTTAGAGAAAAACTCAAGAGACTAAACGTCATTTTCAACAAACAACGGAGCATGTAGATTCACGAGACTACCACACGGTTTGAAGATAGCACCAATTCATTCCAACTAATGATGACATTGGCTTTCAGTGGATTAAAACCAGATCAAGCATTCCTATATATGGATGATTTGGTTGTTCTGGGATGTTCTGTGAAACATATGCTTTCAAAGTGTTTCTGATTTATGCAAAAGATACAATTTAAAATTGCACCCCGAAAAATGTTCATTCTTTATGAAAGAAGTAACCTACCATGGTCACAAATGTACAAAAAAAGGAATACTACCTGACGATACTAAATATTCGATTGTAAAAAATTATCCAACGCCAAAAGATGCGGACAGTGCAAAAGGGTTCGTAGCTTTTTGCAATTATTATCGAAGATTTATAAAAAAAACTTTCGGTGTATTCCAGACATCTAACTAAATTATCTAAAAAGAACACGAAATTCGAATGGATAAAAGATTTTGACTGCGCGTTTAAATACCTGAAAAGGGCATTGATGAGTCCAACACTGTTTCAATACCCTGATTTCACAAAAGAATTTTGCATAACCACAGACGCAAATAAATACGCTTGTGGTGCAGTCTTAACACAGGAATTTGCAGGAAAACAGTTATCAAAAGCGTATGCATCAAAGACTTTCACTAAAGGCGAAAACAATAAATCAACCATTGAACAAGAGTTAACGGCCATTCACTGGGCAGTAACACATTTTAGACCATACATATATAGAAAGCACTTTTTGGTTCGCACCGATCATAGACCACTTTCTTATTTGTTTTCAATGAAAAATCCAAGCTCTAAATTAACACGAATAATATTAGATTTGGAAGAGTATGATTTTACGGTTGAATACCTTAGGGGAAAAGATAATTATGTTGCGGACGCCTTGTCACGCATAACAATAAACGAATTTAATGACATGAGTAAAGGAAAATGTTCTATATTAGGAGTCACGACTAGATCGATGACCCATAAAAATAAAAAGAATGAAAGCAGTAATGAATTAGAAAAGAATCAGCACAAAAATATAAGCCCAAATCATTTGTACCATTGCATATTACTGACGTCAGAAAGTACTAAAAACTGAAACTTTCACCCGGGAAAATTTACATCAAAAAAGGAAAGTCTATAGTAAAATATATAAAAATAGGTGATTTGTTTACTTAGGAGAAATTTGTCTATGGGCTCAACAAGTGGCCGGTAAACATAATATTATTAGTAAGTAGCGCTACTAAATAAGGTGACCCAAATAAACAACAATTCTTGAAATTATGCTAAATTACCACGATGATCCCATAGAAGGAGGACGTTGTGAAATATATAGAGCTATTGAAAATATAAAAAGATATTACTACGGGAAAAACATGTCAAAAGATACAACTAGATATGTAAAAGCATGTAATAAATGTCAATCGGCAAAGACAACCACACACACAAAGTGTCCAATGACCACTACTGAAACGCCAGCTGAAGCGTAGATATATTCAATGTAGACACAATTGGACCATTTCCAAAATCCATTTTAGGCAACGAATATGCAGTCACAATAATGTGTGACTTGACAAAATATTTAGTAACAATACCAACCCAGAACAAAAACGCTTAAACTATAGCAAAGGCTATATTTCGGAATTTTATACTTATCTATGGACCAATGAAGACGTTCATTTTGGACATAGGTACGGAATATAAGAATTCTATACTTACAGAGGTATGTAATCTACTAAAAATTGAAAAACTTACATCAACAGCACATTATCACCATAGAACTTTTAATAAGTTCTTACATAGCAGTTGACAAAACTGACTGGGATGAATGGCTTAAATGTTTTACATATTGTTTTGACACCACCCCTTTGAAAGTACATAATTACTGTCCATACGAATTAGTTTTCTCAAAACTTCCAAATAGTTTTTATCATTTTAATAAAATAGACAGAATAACATCGTTATACAATGTAGATGACAATGCCAAAGAGGCAAAATTTAGGTTAAAAGTAGCATATAAGAGAGCTCAACAATTATTAGATAGAAGTAAACTTAAGCAGAAATTAAGCTATGATAAGAAAACACTAAGCAACGAACTTAATATAGGAGATTTAGTTATACTAAGGAACGAATTAGAACACAACACAAAGGTCCTTAAAAAGTTAAGAAAATAGACATAAGAAATAATGTAGCAATAGAAGATAAGATAAGAAAATAATTAAATTTAAATAATTATAAGTATAGGAAATGAAAATAATATTAAAAAAAAATTGTAACATATCTTATACAAAAATGTTTTTAATTTTATAATAATCAAAATTGTAAAAGAATGTCCTTAAAACATTAATGTTTTATGAACACTCCTGTGAAAAAGGGAGGTGTAGCATGATTACATCATTTTATAAATGCATTATTTTACTTCATTATTACATTATCTTACTTCACATAAATACACATAAATGCATTCGTATGACAAATTAATATTGTTTATGAAACATGTATATTACACTTTTGCTACCTATGCACTTGAGGAGCCACAAAACTAATATTGTATAAGTTATAAAATGCAAACAATAATGAAATATTTCTAAACCTGTTTATAACCAATTGTAAAACCGTATATAAGCATTTTAAAATTTTAAATAAAGAGGAATTATAATTGAATTCGTAAATGCGCCTGTGTTTTTCATTTTATTGAAAATACATTACAAGATCAACAACGAAAAATAAGCAGATTATTGTGAGACTATTATGTTCAGGGTCCCGAGCAGCACCCTTAAAGCGTCAAACTTTACTTCGTCCCGAACTCTATGCAGCATTATTAAGCGTTTAGCTCACAGCGAGAGTAAATATAAGGATCTTCCTACTTATTTATGAAAAGATTCAGAGATCGTCTTGGCTTGGATTAATTCACAATCATCATCATATCAAACATTTGTGGCTAACAGAATAGCTGCAATACAAGAATTTTCAATTACAGAACAGTGGCGACATGACAGCTCAAAAGATAATCCTGCAGATATTTTGTTGCGTGGCACATCTCCAAGAAAACTTGTATCAAAAAATTTGTGGTTCTACGGATCCATATTTCTACATGTACAACAGGAGATATGGCCAAAAGAAGTCTCCAAAGCAAATATCATCTATCAGAATTTTGATATAGAGCGAAAAAAGGTTGCAGCAGCATCAACAGCGAGTGATCCTACGGATAGTGTTTTATACAACATTAAACAAATGGCTCATTCAGAACTATACAGCGAGTAGTTGGCTATATTGAGAAGCGGTAACCAACAATCTAAGCTATTATTATCATTTCCAGAACAAGCTCTAGCTTGATTGTAAGGGCAATGAAACACTCAGATTTTGAAGTAGAACTAAAACATCTAATAAAGTACAAGCAAGTAAGCAAAAATAGCCCATATAATAACCTTGTCCCATTTTTGGACCCCAACGGCATCATCCGTATAACGTCAAACACCCAATGCTTATCTCTTATAATGACCCGATATCCAAATTGCTGAGCAGATGGTGCATGAGGAAACCCGTCATTGTGATCCTTAGGCACTCTTATCACACACAAGACAAAAATACTGGCTAGTTAAGGGAAAGTCAATGGCCCGATAAATTGTTCAACATTTCTCAAATTATGGTAAATCTGCCATCTACAAGAATCAGTCCAGCTCGACCCTTCATTAACTCTGGAGTTGATTTTTTTGGTCCATTTTGGGTCCACTATAAGAGCAGAGAAAAGATGCCTCAGAAGGCCTAGGTCGCAGTATTTGTTTTGCTACCAAAGCAGTGCATCTAGGAGTTGTTAGCAGTTTAACAACAGATGCATTCACAGGGGCATTAAAAAGATTCATAAGCAGACGAGGCAATTGCAAAAATATATACTGTGATATTGCTACCAGCTTTATTGGTGCCAAAAATCAACTGGAAGAGTTATCAGAAGCAGTTTACGGAGATTTAGCACCTCATTTCGAAGGCTTATGGGAGGCAGCAGTAAAGTCGGTCAAACATCTCCTTGTACGAAGTGTATCAACAGCATCACTAACATATAAGGAACTTGACACAGTGGTCATAGAGATTGAAGGAATTCTTAATTCCCGACCCATAAGCCTGATGTCAGATAATCGGAACGATTTGGCGGCTTTAACTCCCAAATTGACTTAAAATCATAATTTTGGAGGCGTTGATCAAAAGAGTGTCTGTCAGAACTCCAACACAGACACAAATGAAACAAACAACAGGATAACATTAAATCGGGAGACATGGTAATAATAAAGGAGAACAACACAACTCCTTTACAGTGGCCTCTAGGAGGAATTGTAAGAACAAATAAGAGCGAAGATGGCTTCATTCGAGTAGTTGATGTCAAGACATCAAAAGGAGAAGTCCAATTTCTAGGCTGGCACTATTAACAATTAATTGTTCTGAAAATGACGAAATCCCCCAACAAGATGACTCGATTAGAACAAGCATTCGGAACGAAAAACCTGAAAAGGATAAAAAAACGGAACAGAATATCGATGAGCCAAAACATGTTCACAATAATGATGGCGATCATTTTAATACCGCCAGTATTAGGGATACAAATACATAATAAAAGCTTTGTAAATTGTCTGGGCATATATTTTGAATGGATTGGATCCGCCACAATTTCAACTACAGAATGGCAATTATTAGTTTACTATGACTTAAAAGAATTTTGGACTGAAGCTGCCACTTTTTCGCAAGGAACACAAACCTTAAAAAATCTATGCAAGCAAATTCAGGACAAAACTACATGCACAATCCTGGTCAAGCATTTTGAACACACAGAAGCTAAATTAAAATTAGACAGCACAGCTTGTACACTTTCTCAAGTTAAGGAAATCGAAGAACATCTTCTTGACCTCCTAAAAAATCAAACCTCAATCATTGATGCTACAATAAACATAATGAAATTAGATCAAAAATCAGTAAAGAAAAAATTCTATCAAATTGATTTCTAAATTGTACAAGTACGCAATATGCTAAGCATCGAACGGCAGCAAGAAGAGATTTAGCATATGTTTTTGTCGTTGTGCATACAATTAAAAATTTCAGAAGCGAGGCTCCAACAGACTCAATTATCAATACTTGATATTTTAACAAACACTCACCATGATACTATAATCCCACTACTCTTGACTCCTCATCAATTACAGCAAGAAGTAAGGAAAATCAAAATGGATCTCAGCGATTCACTGGAACTGCCGATAAGCCAGGAAAATGAGTTACAACTATACAAGCTTATGAAGGTCAAAGGAGGGCTCACTGATAATATAGTAGTTTTCAGTATAACATTACCACTAGTTCAACGTGAATGGTATGAAATATTTAATATTTTTCTAGTGCCAACGTGGATCAAAGGCACATTAGTAGCAATACGACCATGTGTACCTCTTTTGATCATCCACGCTGCTCTCAACCAATACTTAACCATTAGCAAATCTGAACTCAGCTTATGTTCACTCATCACAGAAGATAGGTATCTGTGCCCTAAAGACCAAATAAGACATCAAGATAGCTCATCAACATGTGCCTGCGAGCTGAATTTATTTCACAACAACGCCCACCCAATCAGACGGTCCAGTACAGCAAATGAAAGATAAAGAAGTCTGGACTTCTTTTCATCATCCGTCTCAGGCAACAGTACTATGCAAAACGGAAATCACACAATACACACTTAAAGGATGTGGCTTGCACTTTTAAATATAAATTCACGACATTGCGTGGACAAAACCTGATATCCAGCATGATTAAAAAATCATATACCAGCTTCTGGGAACTCACGCAACAACGACATGACACGACACCGTTATTACCAAAAAAAGATGCGAATCATTACATTTTCCAAGTAAAAAATTTAACAGCTCTACAAAAATCATTAGCAACACAAGAAATTATTAGAAATATTTATTATTTTTGCTTTATTTTTTCTTACAATTGTAATTTAATATGGTACACTTGACCTAAATCAATACATTTTTTACTATTGCAATTTATTTTTATTTTATGTTTTCCTACAATTATCATTTAATTTTTTTTTCCCATTAATTTCGACTTTATTCCAGCACCTCGCAGACTTCACCGTTCACATATAACAACCAACACAACCTTCAACAATAGCCCTACAGCAAGAAATATTTTGAGCTGCACTCAACGGGGGAGGGAATGTTAATAATGCACGAGCATTATTTATTAAATAATTTAATTTCAATAAACTTCAGCACACTTAGCCTAAATTAATACATTTTATTTTTGCTTTATTTTTTCTTATAACTGTAATTTAATATGGTTCACTTGACCTAAATTAATACACTTTTTAATATTGCAATTTATTTTTATTTTATTTTTTCCTACAATTATGATTTAATTTTATTGCCATTAATTTTTACTTTATTCCTTCCTACAATAGTAATTAAATATGGCAAACTTGTCATAAATTAATGCATTTTTTATTATTGCAATCTAATAATGTTTCTTTTTATTGCTGCATGAAATATGCAAAAAAATCATATATCTTTGATAAATCTGAGAAAATTCTGAATAACACTGTTGAGGTTGATGGCAATAGTAAATTATTAATCCAAGTACATGAACTTGTATTGATACTATTTTGTTTCGCCGGTTTGTCCTTCAAGCACTTGAACTTGAAGAACTGTAGAATCAATCAATAAAACACTTTAAATGCCTTAAAAAGATTGATAATTTCTTTATTAATTAGTTAAGAAATTGCTTATATACTAAATTAACTTAACAATTACAAATGGTAAAGTGCATAATAAGCATTTTGCTACCACTGTTGTTCCAAATAAATTATTATTTAATCGCTATAGGTTGTCCCCCTTTTTTTGTTTCTTTTTATTTATGCGGAAGTGGGACAATCAATGACCTCTTTATTATGTTTACGATTAATAATTGCAAAGATTGCATTTTGATTGATATAATAACAATTAATTTATGTCAAGAACAACAGTGACGAGCAAAATTGATACAAATGATTGTGAATTTAAAATAATTATATTTCATTTAATGTTTAAGCAATAGGTTATATATATATATATATATATATATATATATATATATATATGTATTTTCGATATTATTTAAAAACGTCAAATAAAAACTTTATTAAAATAATATGTTGACCTAAACGTCAACATTCTCTCCCGCGCTGCCCGATGGTTGGTGTTATTGAAGTTCAAACCTTGCAAGATCGATGTGGAAAACTCTTGGTAGTGGAACAGGTGGAGATGTTGGTTTATCGCATTTAGAAGTGGCATCATTATGCCTTTTTGAACACAGTTTGAAGATTGAGATGGCTAACAACAACAGAACTGCGATTACAAGTGCAGAATAGCTAACTGCATGATGATGAAGGTTGTTGGACTTGATAAGTACTGGTAGGTGGACACCCGTTGCTTCGTTTAGCTGTTTTTTCAGGGCATTGAGTTCGCTCTCATGGGTTTCAAGCTGGTAATTGGTAATGTTAAATATTTTAGTAAATTTCTTTGGTGTGCTTATGTGATCCATGGGCTTCAGTTGAGCATATGAAGTGTTTCGGGAGCTGGATAAACCAAAATGACCTTGAATTGTGATAAAGGAGTCCCTAAGGACGCAGCTTGGTTCGATTTCCATTATCCCCGTGCCTTTTATTGTGAGTTGGGTATGTTCGAGACCGCAAACTGCCGACATTTCTAATTTTAAGGTGGTAGCGAAGATCCATTTATTTTGATATTTTAGTTGTGTCCAAGTGGAGTTGCCTACCAATTGGATGAATTTGCATTTAGTCGTGTTTCGGTTGTTGAAGATGTCGACTTCACAGGAGTCGCTTGCTTCATTTTTTCTGAGTTTGAACTGTTTGTTATTGCATATAAAAGCATCATCCTTAGTCGTGATACAATTCGATATCTCATGGCTTGTAAATGGAATGTATTCATCTCTGTGGGAGTTTACAGCCAGAAATGACTCTTCTTTGCTGATTGATACTAAGGTGTTGTGTTTTATACTTGGAATCGGTATTATGTTGAAGAGTTCTAAAGATTGGTGGTCGACTAAAGGCAACATAACTTCAAATATGACTTCGTTCCTTGTCACTGCTCCCTTGGCCTTCATCAACTTATATAGCTGTATTAAGCCGTCATCTGCAATCGGAAGGGTTCGTTGGGTTGGAAGATGAGCCTTTATTATCTTTAATTCGTTCTTTAGTTGAGTTGGGGATAACAACAATGGGCTAATTTTTCCATGGTGTGTGTCGGTTAATACATTAATGAGTTCTCTTTCAATTCTTTGCAGGTTTATTGCCGTTAGTGTCAATTGGTTAGCTAAGATTAATATTAATTGTGTTTGGCTTATCTGGTCAGATTGCTTAGTTACTGCATTCTCCTGCTCTGTGAATTTATTGACAATTTCCAATATTTGTTTCTGCGTGCTGAATTCATCTTGTTTGATGATATTGATAGTTGAATCGATAATAGACGTTTGGTTTTTAAACAGTTGAACAAGATATTCTGTTTCTCCTCTAGCATTCTTGATGGTGTTTGACATTTCATTTGCGTATTCGGAATCAAGAACGCCAAACAAAGACCGTGCCACGTTTCCTATAATACTGAACGCTCCCCTCTTTACTCTGCTGTTGTAGAACAGCTCCTTTTCCTGAACCAATTCTTCTTTCATTTGGTTGAAGTTAGTCGTCAAGATGTTGCATGTTGATTGATGTTTAACCTGTGAACATAGTTGTTGCAGGGTATTTACCCCTGACTGAAAGGCCTTTAATTCCGAAGTGAATGGTGCTAAGTTGTAGTAAATCATTAGTCTCCATTCAGCAGTAATCAGTTGCACATTTCCAATTCCCTCAAAGTACAATCCTGGATCACCATCAAAATTCTTTATTTTGACATTGCTGCACATCGCTACTGGTAGTAAAAGTAAAGTTGTTATTATAGTAATTATCATTGAAGTGGCCATAGTCCTAGATTTTTTAGATGGTAGACTGTCTGCCTCGTCCGCCAGCTTAGAGCATGTTGGCTTGGATGCTCGATTTGTGGGTAGTGCTTCCTCCTAGAGTAAGGGCGCTAATCTATGAACGGGTCTTCGCTTTATTTCGGAGGCTGTTTTCACGTCTGCTACGCTAGCTCTGCCATCGGATCCCTCATAAGTTTTGAGAATTCTACCCAGTGGCCATTCCATTACGGGCAAATTATCCTCCTTTACTATGACTAACTCTCCTTCTTTCGCATTTTCGGATGACGTTTTCCATTTTCGTTTTTCTTGTAGATGGTGCAAGTATTCCACTGACCACCTTTTCCAAAAGTCATGTTTTAATTGTGACACCAATTTCCATCTTTTTGCCAACGAGCTGATTGGGGAAGGTGCTTCAGAATCTACTTGTGCGGTTAGTGGTTCTCCGATTAAAAAATGGCCGGGAGTTAATGCCGCTAAATCGTTTGGGTTATTTGAAAAAGGAGTAAGTGGTCTTGAGTTCAGAATAGCCTCAATTTCAATAACAACCGTTTTTAGTTCCTCATGAGTTAGCGAGGCCGTTGCTACGCTGCGGATTAATTACTGTTTGGCTGACTTGACAGCTGCCTTCCATAACCCCCCAAAATGAGGTGCTCTGGGATGTATAAACTTAAATTCGATCCCATCCTTATTGCAAGCTTTGGTTATCGTTTCTTGCGAACGTTCGGAAAATATGGCGTTTTTTAATTCATCCAGCTGATTCCGTGCCCCAACAAAGTTTGTGGCGTTGTCCGAATATATAGTTTGACAACGTCCTATACGTGCGATGAATCTCTTAAGAGCTCCAATGAATGCTTCTGTAGTGAGATCACTTACCACTTCTAAGTGTATTGCTCTTGTTGAAAGGCAGATGAACACCGCTAGGTACACCTTGTGAGGCCTTTTACCTCTTAGTTTGTAGTGGACCCACAGAGGACCACAGTAGTCAACTCCAGATATTATGAATGGAAGCGTTGGAGTGACTCTGCATGCGGGCAAGTCTCCCAATGTTTGCTGCATTATATTTGGCTTGGACCTGGTACATCGGACACATGTTTGAACGATATTTCTGGCCATCGTTTTGCCTTTTATTACCCAAAATTCTTGCCTGGAGATGGATAGAAGCATTTGTGGACTACAATGATGATTATCGTTGTGCAACATTCTCATTATTAATTTGGAAATGGTATCGTTGTACGGGAGAAGCATTGGGTGCCTGGCATTGTATGAAATGTTCAAAGCCTTCAATCTTCCGCCGACTCGTAGTATATTATTCTGATCTAGAAAGGGTGACAACCCACAAATAGGGCTTGCCTTATCGAGCTCCTTCCCGTTATTTAGTGTACGAATCTCATTTTTGAATTCTGAAATTTTCATAGCTCTAACTATGAGATGCTTAGCTGACGTGAGTTCTGGAGGACTTAGCGCATTGCTAGCCGGTCTTTCTATCCTTGATAATTTGATATTTTTAACAAATCGTTGTACGTATGCTACTACTCTTTGAAGTGTTTTGAATGAATTGCGATTGTTGAATTTGTATATGACGTCTTCTAATGGCGTTGAAATTGTAGATAACACACTAGCTGAATTGGGTTTGAATTCCTCGGTGGAGGGCGGTCTCTGATTTTTCGTAAACTCTTTTGGCCACTGGTTCTCGTTGCGGTGTAAAAACATTGGCCCGTAAAACCAGATGCTGCTGCGTAATAGTTGTTCTGGATTTAAGCCCCTTGAGATAAGGTCAGCTGGGTTTTGCTTTGAACTGACGTGTCTCCATTGGACGTTAGTAGCTTCTTCTTGGATCTTACTGACTCTATTTGCGACAAAACTGCGATGTGAGGATAATGCTGAATTAATCCAATGAAGCACTATCTCAGAATCCGACCATAAATATGTGGGCGTTTTTTCAGTTCGTAGTTCCTTTTTTACTCTTGTAGTAAGTAAGGAGGACCTAACACAGGAGCACATAACTCTAACCTCGGCAAAGTCACCTTTCTTATTGGGGCGATGCGTGACTTGGCACATAGAAGTCTCACTATGAGTCTTCCGTCTCGCAGCTTGGACCGTACGTATACTGTAGCGCCATACGCCCTTTCAGAAGCATCTACGAAAGTGTGTATCTGTGTATCGCTTGAAATTTGGCCGTCGAACATATGCCTCTTTGTGTTCAAGTTGTTAAGATGCTGTAGATTTCCTCGGAACGTCGCCCATTGGGCGTTGAGATCTGCTGGTAATGGTTCATCCCATGAGAGTTGTAATTGCCATAGCTGTTGTATGAACATTTTAGCTGCGACCAGTACTCGTCCAGCGATCCCTAACGGATCGAATATTCGAGCTACATCTGACGTTATAGAGCGTTTGGTAATTTTATTGGTTCCTTGAATGTCTACTCTGAGAAAAAAATTATCCGCCTTGGGATTCCATGTTAATCCCAAAGTCTTTGTTGATCGATTATCAAAATCTAGGTTCAGCTCTACGTCTTCAGGAGGAATACCAGACAATAATTTGATATGATTTGCGCACCACTTTCTTAGTTTGAACCCGGCTTCTTGTAGTAGCCTTGTTAATTGTCGTTGTATTTCTATTGCTGTTGTGATGTTATTGGATCCACTCATACCATCGTCTACATAAATATCATACCTTAATGTCGTAATGCCTAATGGATATTTCTCCATGTTTCTGTCTGCTAATTGTTGCAGGCATTTTGTCGCTAAATAAGGGGCCGTGGAAGTTCCATAGGTTACTGTGTTGAGTGTATATGTTTCCACAGCTTTATTTGTATCATTTCTCTAATATATTAGTTGCATATTACGGTCTGCTTGGTCTATTAGGATTTGTCTGTACATTTTCTCAATGTCTGTGCAGAAGACAAATCGTGGCATTCGAAACCATAATAGCATTCCAAACAGGTCTCCTTGAGTTGGAGGTCCCACGCACAATATGCCGTTGAGAGCTATTCCTGTCGCGGATTTTGCTGATGCATCAAACACTACTCGGAGTTTCATGGTTTTACTTTCGGGTTTGAGTATGCAATGATGTGGGATGTAATAATAAGGGCTCGTCACCTCTGAGTTGGTTATGCGGTTCATGTGACCCAATTCTTCGTATTGCTTCATAAAGTCCACATACTGATGCCTAAAATCTGGGTTCATCGATAGACGCCTTTCTAAAGCCATTAATCTTGAAAAGGCTAATTTTTTCGTTTCCCCTAGGCAAGTTGGGCTCTCTAGAAAGAGCAGGCGTACCACAAATCGACCCTCAGCATTTCTTGTCGTCGTTTGGATGAAATTTTGCTCACATTTTTTCTCTTCTGTAGTGAGAGCGTTGTCTGATTCAAATTCGTCCAGTCTCCAGAATCTTTGTACAAGCTCGTTTGTGGTTGTTTCGTCTTTATTGTATACTGCACATACCGCTGAGCCGCTGATGTTTTCTTTTATTTTTCCACTTACAATCCAGCCTAGCTTAGTGTTTTTCAAAATGGGTAACTCTGGCGACAGGCGAATTTTACCGGTGGTTAACAATTCGAGGTAATATTCGGCACCCAATAAAATGTCAACATTGGCGGTGCTGTTAAATTCAGGATCAGCCAATTGAATATTTTCTGGAATTGGCCAGGAAGCACGGCTGAATTCTGTTGAAGATTGGGCCGGAATTATGCTGGGAAGTACAAAAGCTTCGAGTCTTGTGCTGAAGTTGCTTGTTAAAGCTTGAAGACCCACGTTAATGCGTTGGTTCGTATTTCTCGACTGTCTGCCGATTCCTTCGATGCATAGAGAGGTCTGCGATGGTTTCAGAGATAAACGATTTAGTAACCGATTAGTCACAATATTAATTTGTGACCCTGAGTCTAAAATTGCCTTGAACACTCCAGATCGCCCATTATTGCCTGTAATTTTTACCCGAGCCGTGGCCAACAGTACGTATACCTTTCGTATCCCTGGAAAGTGAGCTGACGCTACCGTTGATGCGTGGGCCTTACCTTCAGTGGAAGAGTTGTTTACTGATTGAGTTAGCGGTTTGGTCTTCTGCGTCTTAAGTGGATACTTGTCCAAGTGAACTAGAGTATTATGTTTTTTATTACATTTCCTACAGGAACTTGTTGTGCAATGTTTTGACATGTGGCCACCCTTGAAGCAATTAACGCAGAGGTTTTGTTGCTGTATCCACCTTAGTCGATCAGGTGCTGACATTGATAAAAATTGGTTGCAGTAATATACTTGATGACTTCCATTATTACACATCCTGCAATGATTGTCTTCCTTAGAAGTGGTTGCTGCAGATAGAGTTCTTTTTGATGCGATTTGTGTTCGTCCTACTGCTTCTAATGACTGGAATCTGGTTTCCAGGAAGCCCAAAAGCTCTTCTAATTATGGCAGTAATTTTGGTTGTTGTATCGATTGCTCGTATAACGCATGTGTACATTGGTTAAGTTTCTTGATCAAAATGTTGATTAACAAGGGGTCCCATGTCGATGTGTTTATGTTCAGATTGTTGAGTGCTGCAATGCACTCGCGTGTTGTGTCGTGTAATCCTTTTATAGTTGCAGCAGAAGGATTTTCAGGTCTTTTTGACTGGCCCAATAATCTATTTATGATATTATTTGCTAGTATTCGTGGGTTATTGAAGCGATCCTGGAGTGTTTTCCAGGCCGTTTCATAATTTGTTTCTGTTAACGACAGATTTTGTATCAGCCTTGCGGCTTCACCTGTTATATTTGTTTTTAGAAACCACATTTTTTGTAACGCTGGCATTGCCTTTCTATGGATTATTTCATTAAACATATCGTAAAAAGGTTGCCAACTCAGATAATACGGTATTGTTACCTTTGGTAGAGGCAACGAGCTGTATGTGGCTAAATTGCTTTCTAGATGAGATTCGTCATCTCTGGTTTGTTTGTGCTGATCTGCCAAAATGGCAAGGTCAATTAAATGGCGTTGGACTAAGTCTTCAAAATCATTGTATTCATTTTGATATAATCCTAGTCTCGAGGGATCGTCAGTTTGTTGCCACATGTCTTCATACAGATTTTGGACTTGAGACCATAAATTTTTTATGGTATCTGACTTTAGTTCATAAAATTGTTTTGGCTGCTCTTGCTCAATTGATTCTAAACCATGCAACAACCGTGTTAAAGCTGTCATACGCGCGATTATTCTTCTGGCTAGACCTGAAGTTCCTTGGGGTTCAGGCTGATCGACTGTAACGGTTACAGGTGATCTTGTGGATGGCACAGGCTTGGTGTACGGCGTCGCCCATTTTTTTACCTGTTATTCAATATATTCCCTAGTTGAACTATATTTTTCGCCAACGGATTTGTAAAGGTCCCTTGTCTATAAGGATCCTCCTCCGAAAGCGTGGCATCATTCCGAATTCTATTTTCCGTTTTTTCAAACGTCTCCCATAGAGCAATTAATTCACTCTGCTTTGTCCGGTAAAATTCTTGTGATCTCCTTTCTATTGGAGCCTTTCTTATGGTTGCAATAACCCTTTCAATCTCACCTGCGTTAACCACCTGCTGCTTCATCAGGTCCTGTATGGTTGCCATTTTGATTCTGTTTTTTGCGTTGCTGCTAATCTGTCGTTAGGAACGCTGTTCTATTGATTAAATTGGATACTGTAGCCCTGTGCTACTGTTTGTAAGACTTTGCTGCCTTTTGTTTGTGGTGTAAATTAATGTTCTACACGTGGTTGCGTGCTTGTTTAATTCCTTCAAAACTCAAAAACGTTCGTTACCACTGGTGGGGGGAAACTAAATGAATTAAAAAGGCTCGGGGTCACCAAATGTTGAGGTTGATGGCAATAGTAAATTTTTAATCCAAGTACATGAACTTGTATTGATACTATTTTGTTTCGGCGGTTTGTCCTTCAAGCACTTGAACTTGAAGAACTGTAGAATCAATCAATAAAACACTTTAAATACCTTAAGAAGATTGATAATTTGTTTATTTTCTTAATTGCTTATATACTAAATTAACTTAACAATAACAAATGGTAAAGTGCTTAATAAGCATTTTGCTACCACTGTTGTTCCAAATAAATTATTATTTAATCGCTATAGGTTGTCCCCCTTTTTTTGTTTCTTTTTATTTATGCGGAAGTGGGACAATCAATGACCTCTTTATTATGTTTACAATTAATAATTGCAAAGATTGCATTTTGATTGATATAATAATAAACTTATGTCAAGAACAACAGTGACGAGCAAAATTGATACAAATGATTGTGAATTTAAAATAATTATATTTCATTTATGTTTATATATATATATATATATATATATATATATATATATATATATATATATATATATATATATATATATATATATATATATATATATATGTTAACAGATATTCCATTTAACTATTAACTATAATAGTAATTCAGAACAAACAAACAAACAAACAAAAAAGAATATTTTTTTGTTATTCCTTTTAAATGTCTATAAAAAAATTTTCAGCTATATTGAAACAAAAACTTAACTATATTTTGCTTTTCATTTTGAAATATTGTTTTACATTTTTTTTATTCTTTTGATAATTATATTGAAGAAACGTGTTTTGGTAAGAACACACTATAATAAAATTTACCTACACACCTATATTTTGGTAAACTTTTAGCCGATTATAATTTTTGGATTTTCGATTAGGTCATCGTGGGTTTAGTTGTCTTAGCTTTCGCTAGGGTTTTTAGGTAATTTCGGCGACACTTAATCGTTTGTTCATCGCGATAGTTTTAGGTTTTGCGAATAGTTTTATAGAGTCAGAATTGTTGGAACACGGGCAGGAGGCAAAGTAGATTTGCCTGCGGCCACAGCCACCACAACAACTACTTCAGCTACGACTCATCAGCAGTCAACACGGGATCTGTTCCAAAGGAATCCAACCAGGCCACAGCTACCTCAACAACAACAACAACTACGACTACGACCACATCATCAGCCAGTACCGGAACTAGCCAGAGAGAATTTAATACGGCCACAGCAGTAATTTACATGGAGGCGAAGAGTTCGAGCCTAGTGGTAGCAGCATGTCTGCAAACAGCACAATCGTGACACCATCTTTCATCAGCATTAGCGCACAAGGCATAAGAGAGGCATTCCATCAAGCCAACGTACCCTTAAGGCCAGCGCGCGAGCGACCTGAATGTGAAGACAATACAGATTCGACAGGAGAAAGAAGAGCTGTAACACTTTCGGATTTGAGGAACTTTGAGGAGCATCTTCTGAACTTGGTACCCCGAATGGTTCACCGGACTATGGCCGAGCAGTCACATCAGCGAGGAACTCAGAGTTCACAACTGCGGAGCAGCGGTTCCATTCCAGACTTATCGCAGCCACCACCAAACATTAGAGATAACTATCGGCAGCTGCAAGTTAAACCATTTTACCCAGCTTATACAAATTTTAATCCAAACCGTTCGTGACAAAAGTTAGGCATCTCAGCGGGGCAAAATTCGCTAGCAACTCAGCCAACACATCAGCCAGAAACTACACTATCTGGATCCACCAACAGTCAGCAAAAACATCATCAGTCACAATAACACCACCTCAAGAATGCAGATAAGTATAGTCAATTTTTGTGTAGTTTAGATCTATGTCGTTAGATAGTACCGGTATAGCGTAGAAAACTCGGTTCGCGTAAGTCTCTTTTCAAGCGTTTTTAAGTTTTTTTGGCGGTTTTCTTTGCCTTATTAAAAAGAAAACCGACACCCAAGCCTGCGAGCTTAGTCGTGCACATATCAAAGTTGCCAGTATGCCGGGCGATTGGAAGAACAGCTAATAGAAGCTTGCTATGAACCCATGGATAACGTGGAGTGGAATTGAAGAAATTTTCCAGCATTGGGCATCTCGTTTTGGCATTTCAATTCGGAGCAAGATTTCAAGTAACGAGTTTTGTTGGTGAAACGTGACAATACAGTGCAATCAAATTATCTCATTTCAAGAAGAATACAATTTCACAGTATATCAGGTGCAATGAAAAACTACATTAATAAAGTAAAAATCAATATATATATATATATATATATATATATATATATATATATATATATATATATATATATATATATATATATATATTATAATGAGCTTATTTATAGTCAACAAAAAAAAACAAAAGGACTTGTTTCAGTATTTGCTAAGCTCTGCAGCCGTTTTTCTTCAGTACCCAACAGTGCCGATTTCCAAATGAGAAGAGAAAGAAAGACCTTTTTTTCTTTAAGCTGTTCAATCAATTCTGTCTTTATTTTTTAAATTTCCAACTTATATACTAATTTATTCTATGGTCAGCATTAATTTGGCACAATAACCAATCTATATTGAATTCGCTGTTCTCACGGGAATTTGCACTTTTGACAAATTCTTTATTTCTTTTTTTTTTTTTTGTTTTTAGTTACCATAATTTGTTGGCGCGTGAAAACAATTATTTAGAGAATATTCAAAAATCATATTACATTATTCCTATGGCAACAGTTCACCACAAAAAGTTTAATGTTCATTTATGCTGACCAAGCACAAATTCAATTCATAATTTTACTTCACTAAATTCTTAAAAATACTTATTGTAAACAAATATGGATTGAATTTCAAGTTCAATTAACTTATATTAAATAATATTCTTACAGTGCCTTTACTAAGTATAGATGCACTACACCCTTACCCTTTTAGGTTTGGGTATTATTAAAAATGAACCAGAAGAAAAATTTATAATTAAGGCTTATTTTAAGCGTTATGTACACATATTTTTTTTTTTTTACTTCTAAATTGTGTTTGGTATTTATATTGTTACATTGAAATTCTTATCTTTATGTTTCTTATCTATATTGTTTTTGTCAATTTAAATATTTTTTTTAGCAAATTCTTATGCACCAGTTTTGTTTTAGTTTTATTAATTTCTAAAAGTACATTTAAATCTTCTAAATCTAATACTTTGTATGGGCCTTTGTATGGATCTTCATACTTTTTTCTATTTAAAACTTTAACTAAGACTAAATCTCCTATTCTAAGATCTATTTTATTCTGCTTCCTTTCAGATTCTATACTTTTTTTCTTTTTACTTCGAGGATTATTTCTCTTGCTCTTTGTAATGAGTGATGAAGTCTATACTTTAGTTCATTTAAGTAGTTGTCAATATTATAAATCTTTCTTTCACCTAAAATGTCGTTTGGGAGTCTAGGAAGTCTACCAAAAATTAGTTCGAATCGTGAATAGTCTGTATCGACATTTGGTGTCGTATTGAAAGCAAAAGTATAATATGGTATCCATTCATGCCAATTATTGTCATTCACGAAATTTAGAAAATATTTATTCAGTACGCGATGATTTCGTTCTACCGTGCCCAAAGTTTCATGATGGTAAGGTGTTGAAAAATTTTGTTTTATTTTTAATAATACACAAATCTCTCTCATTAATTCATTAGTAAATTCGGTTCCCGTATCTGTTTTGAGAATGTTAAATAAACCGTACTTTGAGACTATATGCTTTTGCGACAGTTCTAGCATCTTTTGACTCAAGCGGACAAGCAACAACATATTTTGTCAGTTCACACTGCATAGTAAGTATGTATCTAAATTGTCCAGATGGTCCTAATGGTCCAACTGTGTCCATTACAATATTATCAAAACCGTGTGATGGTGTATTTGTTATGGCAGAGGGTTCTTTTATATTCCTTATTTGTTTATGCCTTTGGCATAAATCACATGTTGTTATGTATTTCTTAACCATTTTGTTCATATTTTTCCATATATATCTTTGTTTTAATTTGGTAAGTGTTTTCCTTATTCCAAAGTGTCCTCCATGTGGTGAGTCATGAAATTCCTGTATCAATCTATATTGTGTTATATTATCTTTTATTTTTCTTGGCATTCTGTATATAATTATTTTTATATCGTTCTTCTTTATATTGTTATACCTTTCTTTCAATTCTTCGGCCGTTATATACTTAAATATTTCATCATTATCATATAGTACGTACTTCTTGAATTTCAATTTCTTTAATCTCAATAAAAGTTTCTCCAAAAATGTTCCTGAAAACATAGGATTTTCGGTTTTATTGCATATTATTCGCGTTATTTTATCATTTTTCTGTTTCAATTCTTTTCTTAATTCTTGCTGCAGCTTATTATCATATATAAATTCAATCTTTTGGGTACCCTTAATATAATTTATTGACGTACATTCCCACATCAGGAGGTGATCAGTCTCTTTTTGAGATATGCAGTCTTTTATAATATTTTCTTTTCTATGAACGTTCTTTCTATTATTATCTTCATCACATATATTTTTCTTTTCATCACTACTTTTATTTATCATACTTCGTGTTATTGCCAAGGTTTTCCTTTCTTTTTCATCAATATAGATTGGAATCATGTCTCTTAATATTTGTGAATTTATGTTTATGCGTGATAGAGCGTCTACCTTCGTATTATTTGTCCCTTTTTTGTATTTTATATCAAAGTCATAATCAGATAGTTCTAGTCTAATTCTGGTTAATTTTGAAGACGGGTTTTTATGAGTAAATAAAGCAATAAGTGGTCTATGGTCTGTGACCACGGTAAATTTTCTACCATATAGATATGGTCTAAAAAATTGTATTCCCCAATGAATAACTAATAATTCTTTCTCAATTACTGATTTGTTCTTTTCATGTTTGTTTAGCGTTCTGCTTGCATAAGATATGGGTAGATCTTTACCGATTTCACCCTGTGATAGGACTGCTCCAAGAGCTACATTTGAAGCGTCTGTGGTTAGAATGAATTGTTCGTCAAAGTTCGGATATTGTAGTATAGGCGGGTTTTTTAATTTGTCTCTTAGAGTCTCAAATGCTATTTTGCAATCCTCCGTCCAATTGAAAGTTACTCTTTTTTTTAATAAATTATTTAAGCAAGTTGCTATTTTGGCGAAGTTTGGAATGAATCTTCTGTAATAATTGCAGAAGGCTATAAACCGTCTAACGTCGTCTGCGTTTTTTGGAACAGGATATTGTTCAATTATTTTGTATTTCGTCGGGTCGGTTTTTATACCATTCTTTGTAATAAAATGTCCTAAATACAAAACTTCTGGTTTTAGGAAACAACATTTCGCTGGATTCAGTTTCAAATTGTATTGTTTTAGTCTTTTCAACACTCTTATAAGGTTATCATTGTGGTGCTTCAAACTGCATCCAAAAATAATGACGTCATCAACGCATAAAAATGCTTCTGACTCCAAACCAGCTAATGCTATTGTCAACATTCTTTGGAAACTGTTAGATGATATTTTTAAACCAAATGGTAATCTTGTATATTGAAAGTGACCGTTTGGTGTTTTAAATGCTGTTAGTGGTCTTGATTTTGGTTCAAGTTCTATTTGGTGAAACGAGCTTGTCATGTCTAAAGTGGAAAAATATTTAGCTCTACCTAATCTGTCCAATACATCTTCAAGTCTGGTTAAAGGAAATTTTTTCATTTACTATCTTATCGTTTAAACGTCTGAAATTTACAACCAAGCGCCATTGTTTTGTGTCGTTTTGACCCTTTTTTGGTACCAATAATAATGGAGAATTATATGGACTAATAGACGGTTCTACTACGTCTTTGTCTAACAACTCTTGAACCTGTTCATTTATTTCGTCTAATTGTGTTTGTGGCAGTGTATAATTTTTAATGTAAATGGGTGTATTATCATTTAATTCGATACTTTGTTTATAAAAATTGTTTACCGTTAATGGTTCATCTTTAAGATGAAATACTTCTTGATATTGTCGTAGAATGTCACATATGACTTTTTTATTTTCTTCTTCAAGGTTCTTGAAATCTAGATCTTCTAGTAATCTCTGAAATCTTTGCTCTGAGTGTTAGTTTTATAAATTGTGTAATTTTTTAATGGTATTTTTGTGACTCCTAACTTCTCTAGGCGTACTGGTTCCTCTAATGTATTCAAGATTTTAACATGGCGTTGACCATTCTTGGGTATTATAGAGTTTGCTAAAAATATTCCATTTATTATTTCTTTACTACATATCACACTATCTTCTTTTAAGTCAATGTTTATGGGTACTATCTTCTCTGTTCTCGGGGGTATGGTTATAATATGTATTCTTTTTGTGTTAATCTCTATTGGGATTATTATTTGCTCTCCCTCTATGCAAGTATTTAAAGTTAGTGTCTCATAGTTAATCTGACAATTGTATTTACAGAAAAAATCTATTCCTAAAATTCCATCAGTACTGATAGGAAAGTCTTCTTCTACTAATTGAAATCTGTGTGTTAATACTTGTTCTTCTAGTACTATTTGTAAATCAGTAGTTCCTAACGTTTCTTTGAAGTCATTTGTAATGCCACTCAATCGGCAAATGTTGTCAGTATTCTTGTAATAGTTGTATATTACATTTTCTTTACAGAGTGATATCTCTGAGCCTGTGTCTATTAAAAATGTTAATTGATAGTTGATGTTCTTTACTGATAGGAAAAGAAAATTTGATGTTCCAATATTTAGTGTATATACTCTCAGTTTTCCCTGTTCGGAGATTCGTAATGAGTCTCCAGGGCTTGTACGTTTCCCTGTTGTTGTATAGTATGAACATTGGAGTGGCCTTTTCCTCTTGTGTTATTATTGTTTCTATTACCTCTGTTATTGTTATAGCCGTTGTAGTTATTGTTGTTATTGTTATAGTGTCTGTTATTTTTGTAGTTTCTGTTTTTTTTGCTATGGTTTCCAATGTTACTGTTAGAGTTTCTGTTGCTATTGTTATAATTTCTGTTATTGTTGTTATAGTTTCTGTTATTCCTTATATTGTTGAAGTTCCTATCCATCTGTGGATTGATATAATTTGTATTTCTGTTATTTTTAAAACCTAAATTATTGTAATAGTTTCGTCTATTATTATTTATTTGTAATGTTGTAAATGTATCTGATATTTGTAGTGATCTTTCCTGTGTGCTTGCATTATCAAAGGCTTGTGACAAGGTCTTGGGTTGTGCGGCTATTACAGCTGTTGTTATATCTTTATATAAACCTTCTTGAAAAATTTCTAAAGCTAGTTTTTCATTCATAGTCTTAATCGTAGATCTAGCTACCTGATTTGAACTGTCCTCAAGTTCCGAAATTTGTACCAATGGCATGTCTGCTATCAAAGTGTTAATACGTTCTTTGTAACTAAGTACATTTCCTTTTTGTCTTGTATTTCTTAATTCATAATGTATGCTGCTTGACGTTCTTGTTGATTTGAAATGTTTTGCCAAAGCTGTCTTCAGCTCATCGAAAGTTTCAGGCGTATTTTGTATAATCAAAATGTCCCTGACTTTGTCTACTAATTTTATTGCCAATATATATTTTATCAGGTTCTTTCTTCCTTGCTCATTAAGTTCAGAATGAACCATTTCTATCATTGAAAGGAAAATATTAACATGTTTTGGATTTCCGTCGAAAACTGGTATTGTTTCCGAAGCCTCTTTACAGTCAAAGTTCGACATGATTCTAAGATTTTCAACTTTTTCCTCTATTTTCAATTTTTCCTCTTTATGTTCTGTCAATAGCTGAATTGCTGTTTCTCTCAAGTCTCTAAATGGAATAATCTTTTCGCCTCTTAAGGGAATCTCTAAATGTCCTACAAGTTTTCCGAATTTTTCACTTAACTGCTCTATTAACTTTAGTTTTTCTTGTATAGTTTCTTTTGTATATTTTTTTGTTATTGATTTCCTAGCATTCACAATTAATCTTTCTAATTCGTCAAAGATCTGTTCCATTGAAATTTTTTTTTATTATTTATGCATTTTGTACAGAATTTCTTACAACCTTTTTTTTATATAGTGTTGTAGAAACTTGAATATTATTACTGCTACGAAAATTAATAATAGAATTATTATTATTTCCTGGTCTATTGTTATTTTATTTGTATTTGTAGCGTTGGCAATCGCATGGCCCTCAACTTTTGCTCTAATGTATATTCTATTCCATCTTCCTTTGTTATCTGAAAAGTATGTAATTCTAAATTCATCACTTATCAAAATTTTCTTGGGTTTTTCTTATTTTTCTATACATTTTTACGAAAAATATATATACAAAATCTTTAAAGTGCAATCTTAATGTTACATCAAAATCCTAGAAGAATGTTTTATTTTTTTTTTTTATATTATATTTTATTATGGTTTCTCCAACCGGCCTTCCTGAGTTCTATCAGTTGCTGTATCAATCATTGTTTTTGTCTTCCCTCACTGATGCCTATTATACGCTGCAGGTCCTTGCAGGCTTTCTGAAATTTTAGTTTCTTTCCTCCTTTCTTCTTTTTACTTGTGGCTTGGTTTCTAAAGTTTTGTAGATGTAGTTTCTGATTCTTCTGTCTAGTCTGATACTGCTCTATTGTAATTGGCTTAGGACCAGCAGACTTCGGTGTGGGTGTATAGGTGGTTAGTTCTTCAACTGATGTTCCTTCTGGAACGTATTCTTCGTGCAGATATTTTTTCCACTTCTCAAAAATTTCGTCTACCTTTTGTTGAGTCATTTAAAATTGTAGAACTCTCCCTCAAGGGAAAAAATTAAAAAAAAAATTCCTCAAAAAAAAAAACAATTTTATCCTGTTTATTTATAGGATTCTTTTTAGATTGGAAGGATCGCCATATAATGAGCTTATTTATAGTCAACAAAAAAAAACAAAAGGACTTGTTTCAGTATTTGCAAAGCTCTGCAGCCGTTTTTCTTCAGCACCCAACAGTGCCGATTTCCAAATGAGAAGAGAAAGAAAGATCTTTTTTTCTTTAAGCTGTTTAATCAATTCTGTCTTTATTTTTTTAAATTTCCAACTTATATATAATTTATTCTATGGTCAGCATTAATTTGGCACAATAACCAATCTATAGTGAATTCGCTGTTCCCACGGGAATTTGCACCTTTGACAAATTCTTTATTTCTTTTTTTTTTTTTTTTTTTGTTTTTAGTTACCATAATTTGTTGGCGCGTGAAAACAATTATTTAGAGAATATTCAAAAATCATATTACATTATTCCTATGGCAACAGTTCACCACAAAAAGTTTAATGTTCATTTATGCTGACCAAGCACAAATTCAATTCATAATTTTACTTCACTAATTTAGTGAAGTAAAATTATACTTTTTGTAAACAAATATGGATTGAATTTCAAGTTCAATTAACTTATATTAAATATTCTTACAGTGCCTTTACTAAGTATAGATGCACTACAATATATTGGTAAGTGCAGCTTCTACTATGTTTTTACCTTCTTTTCTAAAGTTACAATTATGTGAGTTAGGGCCGTATTACATGAAATGAATGATATATTCAATGAATTGATTTTATTTAAAATTTCATCTTTTAAGTACAATGCGAGACACTACAAGATTACGAAAAATTATAATGGAGCTGGTTTTAAGTGGCTTAGATCCAAAAAAAAAATGTATAGGAAAGCATACGAATATATAATGGAAAAATATAATGCAAGTAAGCCTGTGTTTTGCAAAATTCGTGACAATCATAAAAATATGAAAATGATTTTAAGCAATGTAAGTAACTGCGACTGAACACAATCATATTTTAGTAAGTGAATTGTTGTAATATTTTAGGTAAAACGTTGTTTCAAAAAACTTGAAAAAAGAAACACTGCAGCAAATTCTCAAAACCTTATTGAGAGTATACAGGTAAAAAATTTAAAATTTAACGGCTTATGTTATGCGTAGATATAAAATTATAATTATTTTAGATAAAAGAACCTATTTCATTAAAAATTAGTTCTTAGTAGTGATGAAAACAGTGCTTTAGATGTCTTAATAAATTTGGAAAGCAATATTTTGTATGAACTTTCAACCTTTGAAAGCACGCACTTAAGCATAGACAATTTATTCGATTTAAAATCGGTTAAAACATTGCCCCCAATTGAAAATATGGATGAAACTAGTGTTGATCCAAAATTCACAGACCTATGTCTTTTAGAGGATTTACAAGATATTCGAATAGAAGAGTTTTTGCTCCCAGAAAAGGTTTTATTAAGCGCGGATGAGATGTGTGCTTTAAATGCGTTAATCAGCCTATGTGAGATGAATCAAGCAATATAGAGTGAGCTCTTTCATCCAGATATCGAATATTTAACGGCGGATGAAATATATGTTATGGAAGCATTAATGAGTCTGCGTGGCATGAAAAAAGACAATGAATTGCCACAACCAACAGAAAGTGAACTGTTTCTCCCAGAAACTGATGAATTATATGCCATCGAAGCATTAATGAGCCTGCGTGTCATAAAAAATCCAATGTAAGGCCACAAATAAGACCAACAGAAAGTGCAATACTGAATGCAGATAATGGATATACAGTACTTTTCGTTTATAGTCCATTTCGCTTAAAGGCCAAAAACGGATGTAAGCCAAAACAGTTCTATTCACTTGCAGGTTTTTTCGAATTTCATACAAATTATTTGTTCTTAAGTCCACTTCGCCTATAGTCCATTTTCGTTTAAAGACCAAATTTTCTTTGCATACATAGCTAATACTGTAAAAAAAAAACTTTCATATAGTCCACCCTGTTTTTTTAATACTTTTTTTAAATAAACTGGCAACCTTTTTTATTTTAAAGCATTTGAATTACAATAAATAATAATGTGTAAAGGTTTTTGTTTAAACTATTGATTTTATTTAAATCAATATTTGCTTATATTTTAAATAAACTTTATTTTGTTTAAAAAAAGTGGTTTTATTGAAGAAATTGCATACTTTGTATATAGTCCAAAAAGTGTATTATATCCGGATTCAGTTATAGTCCATAAAGTAGCTTAAAATTGTGCAACTGTAGTTGTGGACTATAAGCGAAAAATACTGTAAATCTTTTAATGGTAAGAACTGTAATTGTTAGAAAACAGTGTAATATTTTAATCTTTAAAATACTCATAAATATGTATGTATATGTTTTTCCAAATTTAGAGCTTAATTCATAGTATATATATATATATATATATATATATATATATATATATATATATATATATATATATATATATATATATATATATATATATATATATATATATATATATATATTTTTATTATTTTTAATATAGAAACAGAAAGAACAGAAATAGGACAATCTTTCATTTATAATGGTAAGTGTAATAAATGTATATAAATTTCTTATTATTCTGGTGTTTCTTGCCAAAGACAAGTTGAGGATTTATTAATTTTGATGCAGCAGAATATAGCACTCTTACTTGCAACAATTCATATTTTTATGCATTTTCTTTTATATTACTTGCTATATTTAATATTTTATTTTACAGATCAACAGTGTAAAAGCAATCAAGAAGTGATTTTCCGAAGAATCGAGGATATTT
This sequence comes from Cistogaster globosa, assembly GCA_937654795.1. NCBI lineage: Eukaryota > Metazoa > Arthropoda > Insecta > Diptera > Tachinidae > Cistogaster > Cistogaster globosa. The sequence goes on from OW569403.1 coordinate 112,470,416, forward strand.
TTGACAATTTTGTTGATCAGTTAAAGGGTATGTTTGAAAGCTTACTTGATATTTTATTTCAAAATAATAATATAAAACATGTAGAAAATAAACTTGAAAATACTCACAATGAATGTGATAATGAAGATGATAAATGCAGTAAGGAAGTTTTAGATAGAGATTCCACTTTAATAAGAAGTGATAATAATTTTAATGAAATCTCCAAAAATATTAACAGCGGCAATATAGACTTAGGTTCCTTCAATATCGTTTCAATGAAAAACGAGGAAAGTTTAAATAAAAGCTCAGAAGATATTTTTAATGACAGGAACGTAAAGTTAGGACCAAAGTGTCCAAATTTGAAAAATATAGGAAGGCTCCCAACCAAAAAGAAAAACTAAATAAAGATGTCCTACGTGTTAAGGGAATGGCAACAAAACAATCCAGAAAATTTAAAAAGAACATTTTTGAATCCGAATTTGAAGTAAGTCCCGATTTAATTTTTGAAGTCAAAGATGATAAACGGCTAAAATTAACTAAAAATAAATTGGTACTTGACATTATTTGACAGGAATACCTAAAAATCAACAATGCTTGCATTATATTCTTTTATAGCACAAAAAAATAAGATCTGGTTTATTACTGTATGGATATTGCAATTTCAAATATAGATTTCAAATTAATTTTGATGGAAAAGTTTCAGTTAATAGATTTGGAAAAATTTTTCATGCTGAAGGAGAAAAAAGAGTAGCTCAAATGCGAGGTGTAACCCGTAAAATTTTGAAAGAATCATTAGAAGGAAAAAGTGCCTATCTTTTTAGAAAATACCAAATTCTTAAAGCAGCTGATGACATTTCAAAGAGTGGAAATTTGCAAAATGTTCAAAACCTTAAGACCCTACAGAAATGTAAATCTGAAGGAATTTCTGATAAATGGCTACATCCAGATCCCTTTTTTGAAGTTTTTTTGATGCACCAGGGAATGTATAAAGATTATATACAACGCGTCGCATCCCCATTAAAAATATATTGTTGGGGAAAGGCAACTTTTATAACATTTGCTATTAATCCTAAAATACTGAAAGATGCATGTTACACACTCCATTTCGACGGATCTGGACAAAGCGTACGCCAAATTAAATGTGCCGAGGAACGGGTAGTGATATACAAAATGGTAATAAGAATTAAAAAATTGAAAATGATTATTCCTGTTGCAACTGCCATTCTTTCGAGACATATGCTTAATGATAATTTTGCTATTCTGGAAAAAATGAAAGCCTATTGTACTGAAAATAAATTTAAGTGGCCATTTTTTTAAAGGGTTTGTACAGATGTTAGTTATGCCTTATTTGGAGCAGTTTTAAAATGTTGTAACAATGAGAATATTTCAGAGTATTTAATTAACTGCTACCGCTATTTAGAAAACCAGGGTATTACTAAGAGACCAAAGGTAATAGTACAATGGTGTAAAGCCCACTATATATAAATTATCTGCAAGGATTTAAACAATAAAATCGGCAAAAGACATTTTTTGTGCCATTTCATTAAGCATGTCTTAACTATGGGTTTTGATCTTAAATCGCTACAAGAGTGCAAATTTTGGTTTAAGCATTTATTTGTTGTTTTGCTGTTTCCCAAAAAAAATTTACATTTAAAAATAGCTTAGATATTTTGCGAAAAAATATTTTAGAAGTCAATGAAACGGATTTTAAAAACTCAAATATTATAGAAGATGATACTATGAACAATTTATAGTCCATTGCTTCCCAAAGCCCTTTCAAAAAAATATTTTTAGGGATATATGATGGCATAATTAATGATGTTAAAAAATAACTATAAAAGATGAAGAGAACGAATATAAAAATGAAGAAATATGCAATTTTATTATCAATAAATACTGCCCATTTATTCCAATATTGACAGATATAATGGGAATTTTAATAGATCCTTCGGGAGATCATCTTAGTAACGCTCCAGTTGAGTTTATTTTTTTCTTGCAAAAGCACATTCTTTTAAAACAAAAGTCAATGCGGCCTGAAGATTTTATAAGAATTGATCGAAAGGACAACATAAGTTCTCTAAAGGACCTTAGATATCGATATAACATGTTTGAAGATATACATGTTGAAGACTTAGAGCGCACTAAAATAGATTATATCCAGCAAGGGGAAATATTATCTCCTGCTATTGTTTGCGAAGATCATTGCTATTCAAAGTTGACAAAATAGCAGGAAATTAGATTAATACAAGATGTTCAACCGGAAGAAAAATGGAATAAGAAAGATCCAAGAAAAAGAAAAGCAATAAATCCAAAACACTTAATAAATGCCAAAAGAACTAAAAAATTTATAAAACAAACTGAAAACATTCAGGACATTATTAAAGTCGATGTAGATAATCTTTCAATTACATCACGTATAAAAAGGGAACACGGTTATTGTGACCCAAGATGTTGGGCGCAACCAAATAAGCAACAAAAAATTAATTATTATTTGCTTAGATATAATGACCTATTTACTTAAATTTACCCACAACTGACACAATTTGAAGTCGGGTTCTTTAACTTCTTAGACCGAGAAGATTCGGAATCATTAAAAGAAAATAATCTTTTAACAAATTTGGTTTTGGATTGCGCAATTATGACAGTTATAACAGAACATTCAAAAAATGTTTTAAGCTTGCCATGTCAAATAGCAGAAGTAAATTTTGAAAAGTTAAATAAGCTAATTTCATTTGAGCCTGAAATGCTTTTTGTACCAATTTTACGAAACAAACATTTCAGTCTTTGTGTTTTAAAACCAGAAACAAAAGAATTTGTTTTTATCGACTCATTTAATGATAATAACGGCGAGTCTTATTTCAAACACTTTGCACAAAACATCTTTAAAAATGAGACTTGGTAATTTGTAAACATTACGCAAAGACAAAGCAAAAAGATTTTGTGAGCTGCGGTGTTTTCGTAATTATGTACATAAAAAATATGTTAACAGAAGAGCAAATGACCAACTTAACTTTACCTAATCAGTTCAGAAATGTTATCAAATCAATGCTATTTATAGCCCATTCAGGCTGACACGAAATTAAGTCATTTCGTGATTTCGGCCGAAATCAACTTGAAATTACGTAATTTCGCATACATTTTACCATTGCCCAAATTATCTCATTTTACTTAATTTCAACGAAATTAACTTGAAGTTACGATAAACAACGCTGTTTTTGTGTAAAATACTACTTTGTGTGCAACCATGAACTTATTTACAGGAATACACGAATGTACACACATTGATATATACAAACATGTATGCATAATAACCATAATGATGGATTATGAAAACTACAAGAACTTAAACATTTTTAATTTATTTTTTGAAATATTATTATTAATAGCTTCCAATTTAAATAATATCAAGTGTTTTCTTCTTCTTTTTTTCCATTTTGTACAAAACTGGAATGCAAAAGAATAATATAACTCTAACATAAAAACGAACAGCTGTTTCTGAAATTAACTCAAGTGTCAAATAACCCACTATAAACACTCTAGATTTCGTTCGTAATTTCAGTTTGAAATTACATAATTTCGTGGCAGCCTGAACGGGCTATTAAATATGCTGACAAGTGTTCAAACTTTTGTTGCCATTGCGGAAATTCTAAAAAACCGAAAACTAAATGTTCCAACTGCATTTATAATGTTTGTAAAGATTGTATAAACGATATATACAATAATTGTTTCAAAGAATGTAAAATATGTAGTAATCATGTTTTATTTTAGAGAAGTGTGTTACAAATGCCAACACAGCCGTCAAAAAAAATATGTATGTAGGTATTTTATTTTATCATTCTTATTATATTTTATAAAATTTTTAATTTATAATTAAGATTTATTTTGTGATAAAAATGAGTGAAAAAAAACACACACACTTCTAAGATACACACTCATAAAATGACGGCTCAAATGATTAAATCAAGGAATACAATTTATATATTTATTTTTGTATATATTTATTTATATAGTGAACATACGTGAATAAAGGTTTAAGGCCCAACTATAATGTCCATATACTAGCTTATGCCAACTTATACAACTGTGCAAATACACATAAATCAAATGTGGTAAACTATAACGTACTTGAGAGAACTTTTCGTCAAGTTTCGTCAAATGTCATTTCCTTATGCAATGTACGAAACTGATCGCACATTCCGTACAGAAACAGCTGATTGCGCTTGGTGTATACATACATAAATTGATAAAGAAAAAATTGCAATGGATAACAACAGTGAAAAAGAATTTTTTTTTTAATATAATAGAAGATGTAGAAAAAAGTGTTTATATGAAAAAAAGGACGCGTTTTATTATAACAATTCGCTATAAAATTTATTTTTTAATTGATTTTGAAATAAATCATGCACACCGTTGCATCTTTTGGTACTTTTGGCCAAAAATAAATAAACAAAAAAAACATGCGATTTTTTATCGAATTTTATTGAAAAGTAGTAAAGGAAAATACATTTATTTAGATCAATGTTATTAAAAATATATATAATATATTATTTCGATGACTTTTCTTTACAAATTTTATTTATTAAAAATAAATATATATTTTTAGGAAAGTACGTTTTAAACATAAATGTGCAACTGTGGAAAATTAGTTTTTAAATTTATGTAAGCACATTGTAGCCACATAAAATTCTTTAAAGAATTACCGAAGCATTTGACAGGCTTTTCGTTGGGTTTTTGACATAAGCTCAAGCTAGTTTATGCACATTATAGTTGGGCCTTTAGGCCTACTGGGGAAGTCAGCCATTAAAAAGAATTGACAACGCACTAAGTGTAGTACCTCAATGGTAGTGTGGAAATCTACACATTTGTTATATCTTGTATACCTATGTAAACATAAATATATTAAAAAAGATAACTTTGGATTTTTTGAAAATGGTCAAAAGCAATCGAAAGTTATCCTTAAAGGTAGGTGAATTACTTTTTGAATCTCGTCCACATTTCGATGAAATTATTAATGTCGTCGATGCACGGATTTTACTTTTAGAAAATAGTCATTAAAATAATTATGTATTTATACTCACCATACCATACCACAGACCAGAAACAAAACACATCCAATTCATTCAAATATATATTTATTTTTTACTTTATTAACATTTATTATTTATTTGTAATAATGCGAAATGCATAGAGTTTTCAAAGAGATAGATAGTTCTCGATTAGAGATCTCGAAAGAAGTTCTTGTTGAATATAGTACATAAATATTGAATATATAAACAATTATTTGGGGTTAATTTTATTTAGCAAAGTGTTTAATGTAAAGAATAAAAATTTAAATAATTTTTGTACTTTTGCTCCAATTATAATGAAATATTTTTTTAAAAAAATCATTAATCATTAGCAAAAAGAAAACATTCATAAGTTGAGGTTTGTTTTTTTTTTCTCTTGCAGTTGCTTTTTAAGAAAAAAAAAACACCATTTAATAGTGTAATAAAAACAACGTATGTATTTTCTTACGTATTGTAAGTAATAAATACATGTTTCCAATGTTAAAAGGGATGAAAGGCAGTGAGTTACAGTAAGAAATAGCAATCGTAGTCAACCACAACTTCAAACAAAAAATAAATAATTTTCGTTCTTAACGTTGCCTTACACAAAAATTCTTGATATTGTTTGGCCTTTAAATTCTTAATTAGTTTGTAATTAATATGTACATCCAGATTGAACAAGGATAAAGATGATATTTTTCTAGGGTATATATGTCTAAAGAACAACATTAGCTTAAAGGTGCGGTCAAATTGGGAGCACTGTTTGCCCACAAAAGCCACAACAGTTTATTAACATTTATCACTGACATAAAATATTAAAGATTTACGATGTTTTCCTAAACTATTGCAATATTTTTCTTAAGTACTTGTAAAATAAAAATTTTGCAGAGAAAACGAAAATATGTGGTCACGCAAGCATTTGCTTTATATAATTTTTCTTTATTCATTTCAGCCTAAGGAGATCCTAAAGATAGAACCGGGCAACACTGAATGCAATTAGTTGTTTCATATATAACAAGTAAGAGTACTATATTTGGCAATGCCGAATCTTATATACCCTTCACCATCAAATAAATCTAGTTTACTGAAGTAACTCCAATCAAAAAAGCAAATATAAATAATATAAAAGCTAATTGCTCTAGCAACAGCAAACGTTTTTAAATTAATCGCTTTCCTGCAGAAAGAAACAGAGTCAGCTAAAGCAAATGCGTTTTTTTGCATTGGCTTTTGCTTCATTTTTCCACAGCAACGTCAATGTCAAAAAAAATTTGGCGTGACCGTACGTTAATAATAGCGTCGGGAGGAGGCAAAAAGATCCTGCTACCCCGAGTCCCTCACTTTACTGATTGGGTAGGGTCATTGCTAGCTTGGAGAAACCACCTCCGACCCAAGTCCCGGTTAAATTTATTTAAAATTTTATGTTAATGGTCCACCTTGCCCTTGCGGTCGGCCTACCGCAGTGGAACCATGATGTTGCCGCACAGTGGCTAAAATCGTTTTTCGTTGGCCAAAATTCTGTAACTTTTGAACCGATCAAAATATTGAAATAATTTTTTTTTAATGGATAGATATTTAGTTCAGCTTGATTCAGTTTCAATTACATTAAAATTGATTGAGGACTTTTTAAGGAATTCGAGGTCAAAATTGAACATTTTAATTTTTTTAACTTTCAGAGTGAAATATGGGTTTATTCTGTGTGTAACATAGTAAAATATCCCTCTAAGATCCAAAAAAGTATATATATTCTTGATAATTGACGAAATCTAAGACGATATAGCTATGTCCGTCTGTCCATACGTCCGTCCGTCCATTCGCCTGTCTGTATGAACACGATTCAGTCTAAACGAAAAGAGCTAGACCCTTGAAATTTGGTACACATATATCTTGAAGGATAGGGCAGGCTAAGTTTGTAAATGGGCCAAGTCGGACCAGGGGGAAAAAAATTCCCCTAAGAAGAACTAAACCAACCCCTGAAAATTTGTTAAGCAAATGAAACATTTTTATGTCAAAGAAGCTTCAAGGTCTTTACCCTGGAGCCAGAAAATCATAAAAATTTATTTTTGGACCCCGCCCCCTTTTTGTGGGCGTTTATATAGCATAATATGAAAAATAGTGTCAATAATTAACAAATTGTATTACCTAAGCCTAGATTGCATAAAAAATTAATTTTTAAGCTTTCATGAAGAATGGAAAATGAACTCGGATCTTCTGCGCTACCTTCACCTCACCCCCCCCCCCCCCCAAAAAAAAAAATTTTTTTTTTTGTTAAGCAACAAGAAAATATAATTTGATCTTCTACGCTACCTTAACCTCACCACCCCCTTACCCCTCCATCATCCTATATAGTTGGAAGGTATTTAAGATTCGACTCGGTCATATAACGTTTTAACTTATTTTTTACTAATACAATGTTTTCCGTACTTAAAGAATAATGAGAGGCAATTATAATTTTTATTTGTTTGACTTAAATATTTATTGCAAATATTCCATATTTTGTTCTGTGCTATTTCTGTTCTTTAGCAGTTTTTTAGCTTCTTTATCTAAATCCCGATGGTCCACTTTCCATTGATTTCGAATACTGGATATGAACGGATCTGACGTTGCCAATAATATATTAAATAGATCTTCATTTGTTGAATTCCGTGAAATTTTCCTAGTATTTTGCTCTCTATAAAATATGTAATCCTTGTTCCTTTTTTCCTGAGCCTCCTCTGATAGATCTCCAAGTGGCACCAAATGATATTTAAAGACATCTTCACCATGATAAAGGATTTTGTGAACTGTTGCAGACATATTTCTCCATGGGTAGTTAGTTGTATATATTTTTGCAGTTTCCTTAGCATAATCTCCAAATTTTCTACAGTCAATTTCTTCATTGCACGCAAGTGCTTCTAGTATTATTTTAAATCTGAAAATAAGGTTAAAATCCACTCCTGTTATTTCAGATGCTGTTTCTGGATCTGAAAAGAATCTTCTTGCGGTATTGCCATCATTTGTATTGCCTGACCCTTGTTTTGGCTGATCTATAATCAGTCCACATTTGCGATATTCATCTTGAACATGTTTCTTTTTTGAACTTCTTAACTCTTTGTTGGTCTCGTTGTTTCTTATTGATCCTGAAGACCCGAAATCCAAATCATAACTAATTTTTAGTATGTGTTCCATAAGTCGTATTCTTGCGTGTAGTGGTGATAACCCAAATTCATATGCATCGGTATTATCTAATGATTTTGCTGGGACTTGGTTTAATTGGGTTGATGTTGCTTGGCATATAATGCAGCTGGATGCAGCCTTCGTGTTAGTCAAAGCCTGACCTACTTTTCCATCTATCATTGTCAGGACTAACTGGTAGCTTACTTCAATTTGCTGCCCATCTAACTGTAATTGTAATAGCTGTAGTGTTGTAATTTGGGCCTTGATATCACTAATTTCTTTATTAATAACATCATTTGTTTCTTTTTTGAATTGAAATTTGATTGGCCTGCAGTATTTCGTAGAAGATGGTGTCTCATTTTTCCAAATATCCATTGTTTGCGTTGTACTAGTCGAAGGCTCTGAATCTTCCAATATCTTTTTCAATCGCAATGGTACAAATGATACCATGAACATATCTGAGGCAGAAATATTTTCACATACAGCTTGTTTATATTGTTTTTGTCCCGAAGAACCATCACATCCCTATTTACAAAAAAGAATTAACCTTGTGTTTCCGTATTTCTTCAACTCATTTCCTGTTATTGATTGCAGCAAGCGTTCGGCTGTGTGATCAAGTAGAGATTGTAGTTGTACCTTTGCCGAAGTTTGTGTGATTGTAATAGTGTCCTTTGATGGCAAACAGTCCATTTTAGCAGCGGTTATGTGATGATATGCTGGATATATATTTGAGCCTTTTTCAATCGCACGCTGTCTGAGTTTAATATATTGGTGTTTTGCTAATTTCAAATCCAGAAATAATGCTAATGCCTCCTCCTTTGTGTACTGTATTGCATCATTCGGAGTTGGTATACTTTTAAGAATCCGTTTTGTTCTCGGTGGACTAGCTTTAACAACTTTTTCAATGATATCCACTTTTGTAAATTGGTTCTGTGATCGTAATTGATGTAGGAAAGATTCTGTTATATTTGTAGAACCAAAGGCATCGTTAATATCTTTAAGCTTCCGCCTCTTAGATCTATCGCTGCAGTTGTCCACTAATGATTTGCGTGGTCTTCCAGCCTTATCTTGCTTTGCTGTTTCTGCAGCGACAGTAAGTTGACCTTCTAACCACTTTGCACTTTTTATATAAAATTTTTGTTTACTGTACATAACTTCTTTGTAGCGTTTTTTAGTGCTTTGACGAAATTATATAATTGCTCTTGCATTTCGGTGCTACACGAATTTAAGTTTAATTTTATTTTAACGTAACTAAGAACATCTTCCTGATTTTTGTTTTTAAAATACACTTCGGCCAGTTCTTTATAACTGAAGCTCTCCATTTTCTTCTGAATATTTTTATTTGCGTTTGTTATGTTTTATCCGTACACTTAAAGGATTAAGTTATTACTGAGTAATCCCTTAACGAATCCGTACCTTTATAAATTTTTAGATACATGTTCTTCACACACTGATCTTTAATTTCATAGCAGGTAGCGCTTAAATTGAACAAAACTGCACTCATGCGTCAGTATGGGGTTGTTTTTTAACTTTAGTGGTTTAATGTCGCAATTATTGTTATAAAATTGTTTATGACTTTGGTTGACCCTAACATTTGATAACAGGTAAATTTAGAAAGAGATCATATGCTCTGTAGAGCCCATTGTGATAATTTTATTACTTATTTTTTGCTGATCAAAACAAAGCCATTAAACCCTTTCGAAGGTATTATATTTATTTTTTTAGTTATACGTAGCCTAAACTAAAAAAATAAACTTTTAGGCAAAAAAATAAAAATTTAATGAATTTTTTTCGAGTAATTTCATTACAATGAAAAAAGTGTTCTACAGGCGGCTTGTGGCGGGTGCAAAAGTATATATAGCCTTAAAGAGGACACTTTCACCTTTCTCGTGGTTGTATACGTTTCTTGTTCCCTTTTGTTCCCTAGAAGTTCTATTCCACTAAAGTTTAAATTTGAGGAAAATATAGTAGTTTCATAAATATTTCATAACGCCCCTAATATTAAACGCTAGAGCTGTGCCTACTTACAACAACTAAAGACAATAATCCTACCAACATTATAAAAAAAACCGCAGACCATTATCGATGATAGCTTGCGAGTAGTAACCATTTAATTTTGGTAAAAAACCAAAGAAAAACACCTTGAGTTTGACAGCATGCCACGCCCACAATTATCAATATTTTAACATAATTTTTTGGCTAACTTAATTTGGATATATTAACTACAAAATGACGTAAAAATTTTAAAAATCGGTGACAAAAAAAAATTTACTTTTGGCCAACGAAAAACGATTTTCAGCCACTGTGAGCCGGTACTTTTAGTTGGCGGCTGAGCGACACCGTGTATTATTAACGCTCATCTTTTTAAACCTGAAAATAGAAAAATACACTAAAATCATGTTAATAACAAGAAGGAACGATACATTACCCATCACGCATGCAAAATTCCGCAAAATAACCTGCAAAGAAATAAAATAAATATTTAAGAAAACTCAATAAAAAAACAAAAATATTTTATCTTCATACTTTCCTTTATGTATTTTAAAACCACTCTTGTTTACAAAAATAAATTCCATTTAGTACAGTGCTGCCAATGAAAAATTTTAAATTTCAAATGACAAGCTCATTAATTACACATCTGAAAAAAGTTAAATGTGATCTTTTTTATATATATTTAAACGACAACTACAAAATTAATAATATAAATATATATTATTTATGTCCTCTATAATTTCTATTAATTTTGATTTTTAGGAAATTTCAATAAACGATTTTAACTTTTGAGATTAATAAAAAGCAGAAAAATTAAAAAAATAAAATATAGTTAGAACTATTTTTAATAATATAGGTTTTAACTGATTTTATAGTCTAGAAACATTTGCTAACTAATTGAGGTGAAATTTTTAAAAGCCCATTTTTATATCCGAAAATTCTAAAGTGAATTAATCAACTAGTTTAACACTTTTAAGAAACTAGGTTTTTATTATCGCACAATTGAGATTAAAACAAATTTAGAAGTACAAAGGGATATTACACACGGATTAGATATTCAACAAATTACACATTTTTTATATAGCTGGAATGGCAACAATGATTAAGCGGTAGTTTTTATTTTCTCCCATTTTTTTATTTTTTGGTCCGTTATTCGTCCGCAAAGAAAACCTTAGTTATGCTGCCAGACCAAGCAAATAGGATGAATGGAATTGAAACAAAATATTTCACCATACCCTACAAATAAATTTTTTTTTGTAACAATTACGCAAATTTTTTAGTTATTATATTTTTAAAATTGAATTTTATTTTCAAATGCTTCAAATATATTTTAATTGTTGTTTTAATATATCTTTAATAATATATTCTAATATGCAGTGTATTATTGTATACATATGTTAAATTGAAGGGATATCGATTTTATTTTGTTACTTACTATCAAAAACTAAACATATACTACCTTAAAAATAATTTTAAATTTTACTATCAGAATCTTAATATATACTTCCTTATGCATACAAAGTAATGTTGATTTCAAGTTTATTTTAAAATGAATTTTGTATGAAAAATTTGTTCTAAAGTATATGGAAAAACTATACTAATTTCAGCGATTTTTTTCAGTTTGAAAAGTTTGCCGCTTAATAACTTTTTTCCTACAGTCTTTCAGAAAACAAACTATACCACGATCGATTCGTACTTTTATCCTCTTTCGATCGTATATAGTAGTATATGTGCACGCGGAATAGTTTCCGAGATAAAAGCAAAAAACTAAACTTATCAATTTCAGCAATTTTTTTAATTTTCAAAAGTTTGCCGCTTAATAACTTTTTTCGTAAAGTCTTTTAGAAAACAAACTATACCACGATGGATTCGTACTTTTATCCTCTTTCGATCAAACTTATCAATTTCAGCGATTTTTTTAATTTTGAAAAGTTTGCCGCTCAATAACTTTTTTCGTACAGTCTTTCAAAAAACAAACTATACCACGATCGATTCGTACTTTTATCCTCTTTCGATCGTATATAGCAGTATATGTGCACGCGGAGTAGTTTACGAGATATAAGCAAAAAACTAAACATATCAATTTCAGCGATTTTTATAATTTTGAAAAGTTTGCCGCTTAATAACTTTCTTCGTACAGTCTTTCAGAAAACAAACTATACCATGATCGATTCGTACTTTTATCCTCTTTCGATCGTATGCAGCAGTACATGTGCACGCGGAATAGTTTCCGAGATATAAGCAAAAAACTAAACTTATCAATTTCAGCGATTTTCTTAATTTTGAAAAATTTGCCGCTTAATAACTTTTTTCGTACAGTCTTTCAGAAAACAAACTATACCACGGTCGATTCGTATTTTTATCCTCTTTCGATCTTATATAGCAGTATATGTGCGCGCAGAATTATTCTCGAGATATAAGCGAGAAACTTAACTTATATTTTTGAGCGATTTTTTTTTACAATTTAAAAGTTTGCTGGCTTATAACTTTTTTCGTACAGTCTTGCAAGAAACGAAATATATCACGATCGATTCGTACTTTAAGGCTCTATCGATTGGCGTCAGTCGCTATGATGCACGGCTTTTAGTTTTGTTTTTATAACTAAAAAACTATTACAATTAATGACTACATGTTTTGGGTGTAGCTCCTTCATTTTTAAAATGGCGAAAGTGACAACCTGAAAATCTGATTCTGCAAGCTTAGAGCTTTTCATTTTAAAATCTATTAAAAATTGACGAATTGTGACCGTTTCTAAAAGGTCTTATTTTTTGTCAAATTTTGTTTACATTTTTGTTATGAACAACAATAATACTCCTTTTTTTACAACTCTGTAAAAAAAAGTTTGACGTTTCTCAGAGTTTGTTATCTTCTCCTACGTGCTTAACGTGGTATTTCCTTTTTTGATTAATTGTTAATTTGGTAATTGAAAGAAACCCATAAGAATAACCCCCTGTTTACATTAGACAATGTTGTCATGACAATAACAATACATACACACTTTTTCACTAGCACTTGTACACTTTTTCAGTTGTTTGAAATACTGTCTTAAATATTTTGAAGACAGTAAATAAGACAGTGATTTGACGTATGCCGAAAATTTTATAATTTTTTTAGGTAAATGATATTATAATATTATTATTCTATTTACTACAATTTTCTCTGCATATAACAATAGAAACGGAAAGAAAGCAGGAAGAAACGCTAATTTTGTTTTTTTTGTTTGTTTCCGAGAGCGTGAAAAATTGAATTGTTATAATTATCACTACAAAACCGGACGTAGGGTACACATATAGGACTTGCGAGAGTTCCCTAATTCGGCTAGTATTTCACAGTTGAGACTGCTGTACGCCAAGGTATCTAAATGTCAGGCTATTGACGTCGAACGAAACAGATGATGAAGGAGAAATCCTTTCTGCTAAAGAGGCGACTGATACAGACGTTAAATTTTACATGTAAACGAAATGATTACTGACGATAGACCCTCCGTAGTAGAACCGAATGCCAACAAGGGGCACGATACTCTTAAGCCGGCCACTATGCCTGCCGCCATGTTGTCTGCTGCCAATACGCCCGCTGTCAATACGTCTGTCGCCACTCTGCCTGCGGTGAATATGCGTGACGCCATGTTGCCTGATGTCAATTTATTTGCTGCCAATATGCCCGCCGCCATGTTGTCTGATGTCAATTTATTTGCTGCTAATATGCCCGCTGTCGATATGTCTGCCACCATGCTGCCTGCTGCCACTGTACCGACTGCCATTTTGCCGTCCGTTGATTGTGCAGATACAAATGTATTGGCTACCACTTTGCCTCTTAGTCATACACCTAGTGAAGACATTAAACAGAACGATCAACGAAAATATAAGATATTATGAACTAGTGTACAAAAAAGCAGACGAGACAGACTGCAGTGCTACGCGAGCAGTAGGCGAAATAGCAAATTCCACCCTACGAAGACCATGTGTGAGGAAGAAGAAAAAATAAAATAATTACAGTTTTTTTTTTTAATTACGACCAGCGCTTAGGGGATGACCCCTACTTATGAAATGCATTGTGCCAGAACTAGGAAATTAGGTTGTGGGATGGAGGATAGCGGGAGTAGTGCTTGTGGACATTTGTTTTGAATCTTTGCACATTGAAAGTGGCAGGAAAGACCTCTGCAGGGGGTTTATTCCACATACGGACTGTTCGGCTAAAAAACGAATTTTCACTGTAATGCGTTGTGCGATTTACTGTTCAATCGAACACAAAAGAATACGCTCTTGATGCAGATCGCGTTGCACGTATGAAATTACGGTTTTCAGGAACGAGTTCCCTGATTTCATAAGAGCACATTTTGTTATAGTTACGATAAAACAGTGAAACACACCCCACATTGCGTCGATGCTTCAGTGAGTCAATAGAGCTGGATACCCTACTGTCATCGATGAGCTTCTTCGCTCTCCCCTATAAGCGGTCGAGTAACTCCAAAATAGACTTTGAAAAGGCGGCCCATACATGAGAGTTGTATTCCATTTTCGGTATAAAAAAGGTGACATAGATAGTCAGGTGGAGTAAGTATTTCTTACAACGTTTTAGAAAACCTAGGCAGTTGAATGCTTCTTTTGCATCATGAAAAATATGCTTGATATATATATATATATATATATATATATATATATATATATATATATATATATATATATATATATATATATATATATGTTTATATTAAGCAATCAGAAGCTCTCGATGTTCTTGGCATGAAAATTCAGTGCGATGTTTATATATATATATGTATATATATATATATATATATATATATATATATATATATATATATATATATATATATATATATATATATATATATATATACATATATATATATATATATATATATATATATATATATATATATATTAAGGAATCAGAAACTTTCGATGTATATATATATATATATATATATATGTATATATATATATATATATATATATGGTACATATTAAATTACAATTGTAAGAAAAAATAAAGCAAAAATAATAAATATTTCTAATAAAATCTTGTGTTGCTAATGATTTTTGTAGAGTTGTTAAATTTTTTACTTGGGAAATATAATGATTCGCACCTTCTTTTGGTAATAATGGTGTCGTGTCATGTCGTTGTTGCGTGAGTTCCCAGAAGCTGGTATATGATTTTTTAATCATGCTGGATATCAGGTTTTGTCCACGCAACGTCGTGAATTTATATTTAAAAGTGCAAGCCAGATCCTTTAAGTGTGAATTGTGTGATTTCCGTTTTGCATCATGCTGTTGCCTGAGACGGACTTGAAACTGAATATAACCATTCGTTTTGATGATGAAAAGAAATCCAGACTTCTTTATCTTTCATTTGCTGTACTGGACAGTCTGATTGGGTAAGCGTGTTGTGAAATAAATTCAGCTCGCAGGCACATGTTGATGAGCCATCTTGATGCCTTATTTGGTCTTTAGGGCACAGATACCTATCTTCTGTGATGAGTGAACCTAAGCTGAGATCAGATTTGCTAATGGTTAAGTATTGGTTGAGAGCAGTGTGGATGATCAAAAGAGGTACACATGGTCGTATTGCTACTAATGTGCCTTTGATCCACGTTGGCACTAGAACAATATTAAATATTTCATACCATTCACGTTGAACTAGTGGTAATGTTATACTGAAAACTACTATATTATCAGTGAGCCCTCCTGACCTTCATAAGCTTGTATAGTTGTAACTCATTTTCCTGGCTTATCGGCAGTTCCTGTGATTCCCTGAGATGCATTTTGATTTTCCTTACTTCTTGCTGTAATTGATGAGGAGTCAAGAGTAGTGGGATTATAATATCATGGTGAGTGTTTGTTAAAATATCAAGTATTGATAATTGAGTCTGTTGGAGCTTCGCTTCTGATATTTTTAATTGTAACCACAACGACAAAAGCATACGATAAATCTTTTCTTGCTGCAGTTCGTCGCTTAGCATATTGCGTACTTGTACAATTTAGAAATCAATTTGATCGAATTTTTTCTTTACTGATTCTTGATCTAATTTCATTATGTTTTTTGTAGCGTCAATGATTGAGGTTTGATTTTTTAGGAGGTCAAGAAGATATTCGAAGAATGGTTGAAACAACTATTGTCAATAGCGAAGACAATCGTCCATTTGCGAAAATAAAAATTTTGAATAGAACAATTCTTGCACTATTGGATTCTGGCGCAAATGTTTCTGTTTTAGGAAAAAATTGTTTAGAATCTATTTCTAGCAATAATATCCCTATCCGAGATTATAAATCTACATTGTCGACCGCAAATGCACAAAAACAGAATGTAATTTGGTTTTGCACCTTGCAAGTTTTATTCAAAAATGTATCTTAAGACATACTATTTTATGTAGTACCCAGCCTATCACAAGAAGTTTATTTGGGTGTCGACTTCTGGAAAGCATTTGCACTTGCTCCCGAAATAATCCCATGCATTTCAGAAATCATAAAACCAATAGAGGAACATACAAATTACCATAAACTTACCCCTCATCAACAGCTTCAACTTGATAAAGTTATTTTAAAGTTTCCATCGTTTAAAAAATTAGGCTTAGGATGCACTCACCTCTTAAAACATCACATCGATGTCCGAGATTCACCCCCAATTAAGGTTAAGCACTATCCAATGTCTCCACCATGATAAGAGGAAGCCTTTAGAGAAATAGATAGGTTATTGGACATGGGTGTCATCGAAGAGTTCAACTCACCATGGTGTTCCCCTGTGGTTTTAGTTAGGAAACCAGGAAAGGTTAAATTATGTATTGATTCAAGGCGCTTAAACGCGGTAACAAATAAGGATTCGTACCCCTTACCACATATAAATGGTCTTTTAAATAGGTTAAAGGACACCCATTTTATAAGTGGAATAGACTTAAAAGATGCATTTCTTCAAATCAAATTATCTGATTCTTCAAAAGAAAAGACAGCTTTTGTTATCCCTGGGAAACCTTTATATCAATACAAATTCATGCCATTTGCCATTAGCTAATCTCACCATAAATGTTGGTAAAAGTAAATTTTGCCAACGTGAAATAAAATACCTGGGGTATGTAGTTGGTCATGGTGGCCTAAAAGTAGACAGTTCTAAGTTTGAAAGCGTAGTTAAGTTTCCTTTACCTAAATCGCCAAGGCAGGTCCGAAGGTTTATAGGCATGGCAAACTGGTACCGCGGATTTAGCTCCAATTTTGCCAATATAAGTGGCCCTTTAACAGATTGTCTAAAGAAGACAAGTAAATCATTTATGCTTTCAGATGCAGCCAAACAGTCATTCGAACGTTTAAAAATTGCTCTTTCCTCAGCTCCAATACTCGCTCAGCCAGATTTTTCGAAGGAGTTTATAATCCAGTGCGATGCGTCAAGCGGGGTGTTCTTGTTCATATGATAATAAAGGTATCGAGCACCCAATAGCACTCGTGTCACAAAAACTAAACAAGGCACAAAAAAAATATACAGTGACAGAACTTGAGTGTTTAGCGATTCAGGCCCTATGTAGAGGGGCTACCCTTCCGCATTTTAACGGATCACTCAAGTTTGAAATGGCTGATGGGTCAAAAGGACTTATCAGGCCGGTTAGCAAGGTGGAGCCTTAAGTTGCAACGGTTTGATTTTAAAATAGAACATCGAAAAGGTGTACTAAACGTTGTTCCAGGCACACTTTCGCATATAGATGCTGATGAACTCCATTTGAACCAATCGAATTATGACATTGACCTTAATCATATTAAATTCAGTAAAGAGGAATATACTAATTTACGTAATACTGTTTTAGAAAAAGGAAATATATTGCCAGATTTGTGCGTAAAGGAAAACCTTATATTTAAGAGAGTTAAATTTAAGGAAGAATTTGAGGACGATGAAAACCAGCTTGTGGAAACTTTGGTTACCACTTTCTCTTACAGAATTTGCCATTAAGTCAGCAAACGACTCACTGACGGCGGATTTGCAAAAACACTTTTCAGACTTTAACAAAAGTATTTCTGGCTGTAATGTTGTATTATATTTGTCTTTTTTTTATTCTTTTATAGAAATAACTCTTATTATACATTTTCTTTTATTAATATGTATTTATAATTATGTCATTGTTTTTTAAATCTATCACTATTACAGTTTTTTTCAACAGCCTACTATAATAAAGCCCTATTTATTCTCAAAGTTTGACAAAATAGTAAAAGTTTGCCCATTGTTCGTAAGCGAATACTATGTTTTTTTTATGCCTTAACCTATGCAACGGAAATATCCAATTTACATGGTTAGACCTTTTTTTTTTTTTTTAATTTGCCATGGTTTAAAATAGAACAGTTTCATTTATGCCACTTACGGAGGATAGAACGATGGGTTATGCTCGAACTAAGCACGCGTGAAACTGTTATATTACCAAGTTGAATGGTAACACGGGTGACCCGATTCTTATGCAGAAATGTTTCGGTTTTATGTTACACACTGGAAATATATGTTTGGTTAAATTTCCTGTAATAAATTATTAATTCATTCTTTTACGGTCAACAAGAGCAATAATTATATATTTCGCGTTAGTTTATTACCTCCTGTGATTTAAATAGTAATTAAATATTTATCTAAAAAAAAAAAACTCTAGAAAGAGTTTTGATATTTGTTTTAATTTTTTTATAGCTAAACCCCTTAATCCCGTTAAATCTCGTTTTTTATATGCCATATTTTTATTTTATATAAGATTTTAAATATCTTAACTTATCTTAGACAGTTAACATTAATGACAACCCTTGCTTAATTTATGAACCATTGTTGTCGGCAGTTCTTTTCAACCATTATAAGCGCCTAAGCTTGTAGTCAACCCGAGTGTTTGCAGGAGCTTAAAACCACGTTGTAGTATGCTAACCGAGGTTTCGTAATTACTGGATGAGCCCAGAAAAGTTCTTTTTGATAAGTGACTCAAGGTAATAACATCAAAAAAAAAAAGTGGAAAAAATATTAAAAAAGTGTACAATTATACAATACAGTTCATTTCATTAAACTCCGTTTAAGACATGTTTATATTAAACAATTTTTTCATGAGTTATTAAAATTCAGAAGGTAAAAATATTTTCTATTATTAGGTAGCCTTAAAAGTAAAACTTAACAAATTTTTTTGGCTATGATAATCCTGTCTTCCAATTTTTCTGGAATTTGCAACGCCAAATCAACCCTTGGTTTATTGATTTTCCATTAGTTGCGCCAGAAGAAAGAGGACATTTATACTAGAATAGAGAGGTCAGAAAGTACCAGAATTATTTCACCAGAAACATCCCTTGGTCACAATTTCAAGGTGACTTATGAGTTAAGAAACTTATAAGTCACCCATTCTTCCCATTCTTCCGTACATTAGTGGTTGAATACAATCAGCGGCAGGAAGTAAAAAAGAACCAAGTTCTTCCCAGCAATAGAATATTTAAAAAAAAGAAAAAACAAGAAAAGTTATCTAGGAGTAACCTTTTTCCCACTAACATTTTATAACAATACTCATGTACAAGATAGCCATAAAAGCCAACTAGCAAGAACATCATCTTTAATTATCTAAAAACCGAGCATTTCATTTACTTAATTACTCCTACAACTAGACCATCATGAAAACAAAACATAAGGCTAGAAAAGAAATAAGTATACAACTATAAAACTAAATTAATAATCTTAAATTTAAAATACCTAAACGTAGTTAAACATATTGTAATTAAACACATCACTATTTAAAAAAAAAAAAAGTATATATATATATATATATGTATATATATATATATATATATATATATATATATATATATATATATATATATATATATATATATATATATATATATATATATATTAATAAGTTATGTATGATAATTATGCAATGTGACAGAAAAAAACATGCTTAAAACGAAAAATTTTTATTTTAAAGGCTTGGTAATAGTTAATAGCGTAAGCAAATCTACATTACACATTTATCCTCACATACTTTTCGGCATAAGCTATAAGAGATTTAACCTTATTCATATTTTATTTAACGTATTAAATACAGCTTACATGTATATTGTTTAGCGTGGAAAGGTCAATATAAAATTTCTTTCAACACGCTACAGCAGACGACTTTCACCATTAACACATAAAAGAAACCAGCATTTGGCGAGGACTCATCAAAAAGCTGACGTTTACATTTATCGTATTTTGGTAAGTGAATTTTACATTATTAATTTGTATATTGCAAGAAAGTTAACATCTATTATTTGTCAACATTTACATGGATTATCACTGTTATTAACATGTGGATTTTATTGACTTATTCCATGCATTTAGTTAAATATAGATCAGGGTTGGAATCACCAATACCATTGTAAATTCAGCTATAATGTTAAATTGTACAAATATATTTGGCTATTCTGTCACATAACTTTAATATTTTTAGAATGTAATATAAATGACATTGTTCTAAATGCATATTTCTAAATGCATATATTTAGTTTCATACCTATCATTTTTCTTTCTATTTATTTATCATCCTTTATAATTTTCGTTATGAATAAGTACTAGAAACTTTTAATCTTTGATATTATATTTTTGAAAAAAAAAAACAAACAAACAAACATACCACGAATATTTTAAAATTTACGAAATAAATAATGAATTTTATTAAAATGGAAAAATAAATCTTTAAAAGTTTTCTTACGTAGTGCAGTGTAAAAGAAAGGTGATAAGTTGCTTTGTGGGATTTTAGTAACTCAATTTCGCACCACTAAAATCAATGGTAGGGAGGGTATAGAGGTGCATAACTATCCAATTTCACCTAGGATAGGCTTTTAAAAGTTTTAAGGGTTGAATTTATTTTCTTTCAGTTTTTTTGGTTGATCTAAACAGAGTTTATATAACAGCTTATTTTATACAGGTCAATCTCCGGTCCTTTTTTTTATTCTTATTGACTTCGGGAGTCTAGAACAATATTTATGTAACTTCGACAGTCTATTGGCAAGGGAAGCTATGAGAACAAGAACTCACCCACCCGACTGACCGCTAGTCGTTATCAATGGCTCCCATTCATTCTCATATGTTTTTTAGAGCACCATCCGTCAGTAGAATGATTATAGCTGTTTAAATTTATACTTAACACAACCTTCCAACTGAAACAATCAGCTAAAAAATAGGACGTGTACGTTACATTGCCGACAATGACTAAAGATGTAAAGATTTATATAAGCAAATGTGACACATGTAAATGTATGAAAAGCAACAACCAAATATCCAGACCTCCGATGGGTGATGCCTTCTCTACCTTTAGACCTTTCCAGCGTATATTTTGTGATTTTTTAGGCCCATACACTTGTTTTAAATCACAAAACTCATATTTATTAATTTGCTTAGACCATTTAACATTTAACTACATCTGCAGTTGTAAACTTTTTCCAAACAGAATTGTTTCCCACTTTTGGAGTGCCACAATATATCCATAGCGATAATGGCAAGCAATTTTGTTCAAAAGATATGAAGGAATGTTTATCTTTATATGGTATTGATCACATCAAGACAGGGTTTTACGCCCCTCAGTCTAATGCTTCCGAGCGAGCAAATAGGGAGATTATAACTAAGATACGCTGCCTTTTTGATAATGAAAAAGATCATTCTAACCGGGATCGACCTATTCCACATATTCTGTCTGTTTTGAGAAGTGATTATTATAGTGCAATTAATTGCTCACCATACTTTGCCACCTTTGGACAAAATATGTGCCAGCATGGTTCATCCTACAAATTTTTAGAAAAATTAAACAGTTCCACTTATGATCACTTTGAAATTTGCACTCATACAGACAAACTTAATCAAATTAGAGACAGAATAAAAGAAAATTTAGAAAACGCTCACTTAAAAGCCTGTAGTCTTATAATTTGCGAAGCAAGAATATTACTTTTCAAGAAGGACAAATTGTATTTCGAAAAAACCATATACTAAGTAACATACCTAAACGAACGCAAAATTTATGAAAAAATTTATAAAATGCAAAATAAATAAAAAAATGGGAATTCACTATATGATATTGAAGACATGAAAGGAAACTATGAAGGCCGGTATCATGCGTTTGATCTTAAGAAATGAGCAATTATCGCCCGGCTTTTCGTGGGTCGTTATGGCCACAGTCTAAATTAGTTAAAATTATCATCTCGTGTGACTGTTTGTTCCAAAAAATAAAAATAAAAAAGGGGAAAAGTTTTTATTTGTTTTTTTTTTTTACAACAAAGCAACGTTGTTACGGATTTTTTAATTTTAAATATTAGAAAATAAAGATTCAGGACAAATCTATTCAATTTTATTGATTACATTTGGCAATACTATATTAATTCCTATAAAGTAGGTATTACACTTCTTTAAGGCTGCTGAATTCGAGCAAAGTAATCAAGATGAGTCGTGTTTGATTCGCTTTTAGCATTTCCTGTCTATTAAAAAAAATTTCTTGAAGTGAACACGTTTTGCTTAGAAAATAAATTTAATATAAAAGTTTTATTTCTGTAATGAGGTATATACATATTTACATATATGAATTGAAATAGAAAAAATACTTTAGGTAAATTTATTTGAATAGAAGATATAAAAACCTAATGGAAAATTTTGTTTACCTTGCAAGGAGTTGGCTGCCTTCATTTATTTATTATCGCAGCAATTAGAATAACCTTCTATAAAAATATGTTTAAGGCCTAACATAATATCAATTGGTCAATCTTTTACTGCACGCTTGTTTCTAACAGGTAAAATAACAATTTTTAACAATAAATCACAGAGCCATAATAAAAATAAATATATCTTATTCAGAAAAATTTTCCATTGGGTCGTTTAATTGAAAAAAACCCCACAGAGAGTACACTACGTGCACGCACTCCTTCTTTCATTCATACATTGATTTCATTAACGAAACAAGAATTTATTATCAATATGAAATAATAGTTGCATGGGAAAGGTTCAAACTTTTAAAAGACTAATTTCTTGAAGGGCATCTCGCATCACAAAACTGTAAAATCGAAAATGAATTGAAATTAT
Organism: Cistogaster globosa; assembly: GCA_937654795.1. NCBI lineage: Eukaryota > Metazoa > Arthropoda > Insecta > Diptera > Tachinidae > Cistogaster > Cistogaster globosa. Next base: position 112,493,635 of record OW569403.1, read on the forward strand.
TAATTTAAGCACACTGACAAATAAAACGGTAAAGTAAAATATACATGAATACATGTTAGGTTTAGTTCAAATGAGAGAGGTAGAAGTAACTAGTAAATATAATTAAAATTCTAAACTTCTTTTGCGAAACATATTTTCAATTACAGCAATTATTCGTGGAATGGCCATTGCATAAATAATCATCAGTAATCACCGGCAAAGCGGAAATATGAAACAATAACTACAAAAAAAAAAGAATTTTACTTTGTCTATTTACTTTAACTATTTCACTTAGTTTATTAACTTTAACTTATTACTCAATAATTTAAACAATATAAATATACTATATATAATTTTTTTTCTCATTCATAAAAGTATCTTATAAAATTTATAATTAAGTTACCTTTTTATTTTTTTTAAATGAATTGCTAAGAGATCTAAGAAGGGAATGCAAATAAAACATAGAACTAATGTATAAATAGTTGCTTTAATTTATCTAAAAGGGACATTGCCAGAAAAGCGTAAGGTGTAGCAAATGTCATGGTGTTCTATCTTAGCATAGTGTTTGGGTAGGGAAACAATGCACCTCAGTAGACAGTAACAGCAGTGTAAATCGTTTTGTAAAATTAATCATTTATTCAGCTCCGTAGGCAATCTATAAGGCATGACATATTTTTTTCTATGCTTGCACGCATTTCTATTTGAGTATCGAACAACGCCTTGAACTATGAGCTAGTCGATTCCACCTTGAACATGCCGAAGTACATTACGGGATAGGGTTTTTTATTTTTCATAACCAAACGTGCAACACAGCCTAGAAATTAGACCTCTCCTTTTGATGTCTTGACATCAACTACTCGAATGAAGCCATCATCGCTCTTATTTGTTTTTACAATTCCTCCTAGAGGCCACTGTAAAGGAGTTGTGTTGTTCTCCTTTATTATTACCATGTCTCCCGATTTAATGTTATCCTGTTGTTTGTTCCATTTGTGTCTGTATTGCAGTTCTGACAGCTACTTTTTTGATCAACGCCTCCAAAATTATGAATTTAAGTCAATTTGGGAGTTGAGTAGTGCTCCTATAAGAAAATGTCCAGTGGTTAATACCGCCAAATCGTTCCGATTATCTGATATCAGGTTTATGGGCGGGAATTAATAATTCCTTCAATCTTTATGACCACTGCGTCAAGTTCCTCATATATTAGTGATGCTGTTGATACACTTCGTACAAGGAGATGTTTGACCGACTTTACTGCTGCCTCCCATAAGCCTTCGAAATGAGGTGCTTTTGGTGGTATAAAATTTAACATGATGCCTCGAGCTGTACATTCTTTATTATTTCGGTAGGTAAATCTCCGTAAACTGCTTCTGGTAACTCTTCCAGTTGATTTTTGGCACCAATAAACCTGGTAGCATTATCACAGTATATATTTTTGCAATTGCCTCGTCTGCTTATGAATCTTTTTAATGCCCCTATGAATGCAAGGTTATTATATGGGCTATTTTTGCTTACTTGCTTGTAATTTATTAGGTGTTTTAGTTCTACTTCAAAATTTGAGTGTTTCATTGCCCTTACAATCAAACTAGAGCTTGTTCTGGAACTGATAATAGTAGCTTAGATTGTTGGTTACCGCTTCTCAATGTAGCCAACTACTCGCTGTAGAGTTCTGAATGAGCCATTATGTTTAATGTTGTAGAACACACTATCCATAGGATAACTCGCTATTGATGCTGCCGCAACCTTTTTTCGCTCTATATCAAAATTCTGATAGATGATATTTGCTTTGGAGACTTCTTTTGGCCATATCTCCTGTTGTAAATGTAGAAATAAGGATCCGTAAAACCACAAATTTTTTGATGCAAGTTTTCAGACTTAGACAAAAGTATTTCTGGCCGACAATGACTAAAGATGTAAAGATTTATAATAGCAAATGTGACACGTGTAAATGTATGAAAAGCAACAACCAAATATCCAGACCTCCGATGGGTGATGCCTTCTCTACCTTTAGACCTTTCCAGCGTATATTTTGTGATTTTTTAGGCCCATACACTTGTTCTAAATCACAAAATTGGTATTTATTAATTTACTTAAACCATTTAACAAAATTTATTTTTTTAAAACCGTTAAAGGCAGCAACTACATCTGCAGTTGTAAACTTTTTCCAAACAGAATTGTTTCCCACTTTTTGAGTGCCACAATTTATCCATAGCGATAATGGTAAGCAATTTATTTCAAAAGATATGAAGGAATGTTTATGTTTATATGGTATTGATCACATCAAGACAGGGTTTTACACCCCTCAGTCTAATGCTTCCGAGCGAGCAAATAGGGAGATTATAACTAAGATACGCTGCCTTCTCGATATTGAAAAAGATCATTCTAACTGGGATCGACCTATTCCACATATTCTGTCTGTTTTGAGAAGTGATTATCATAGTGCAATTAATTGCTCACCATACTTTGCCACCTTTGGACAAAATATGTGCCAGCATGGTTCATCCTACAAATTATTAGAAAAATTAAACAGTCTTACTTATGATCACTTTGAAATTTGCACTCATACAGACAAACTTAATCAAATTAGAGACAGAATAAAAGAAAATTTAGAAAACGCTCACATAAAAGCCTGTAGTCTTATAATTTGCGAAGCAAGAATATTACTTTTCAAGAAGGACAAATTGTATTTAGAAAAAACCATATACTAAGTAACATACCTAAACGACTTAACGCAAAATTTATGAAAAATTTATAAAATGCAAAATAAAGAAAAAAATTAGGAATTCACTATATGATATTGAAGACATGAAAGGAAACAATGTAGGCCGGTATCATGCGTTTGATCTTAAGAAATGAGCAATTATCGCCCGGCTTTTCGTGGGTCGTGTCACACGTTATGGCCACAGTCTAAATTAGTTAAAATTATAATCTCGTGTGACTGTTTGTTCCAAAAAATAAAAATAAAAAGGGGGAAAAGTTTTTATTTGTTTTTTTTTATAACAAAGCAGCGTTGTTACGGATTTCTTAATTTTAAATATTAGAAAATAAAAATTCAGGACAATTCAATTCAATTTTATTGATGACATTTGGCAATACTATATTAATTCCTATAAACTAGGTATTACTCTTCTTTAACGCTGCTGAACTCAAGCAAAGTAATCAAGACGAGTCGTGTTTGATTCGCTTTTAGCATTTCCTGTCTATTAAATAAAAATTTCTTGAAGTGAACACGTTTTGCTTAAAAAATAAATTTAATATATAAGTTTTAAAATATTTCGTTTTAAAAAGGCTTTTGGAATAAATAGTAAACGCCTTTGTTCAAGAATACAGAGCTGAAATAATAATCAGGCACATAAATACATATAAAACCCCTAAGCAAAGTGTTTCCTGTCTAAAAGTTTATTTCTGTAATGAGGTATGTACATATCAGAGAATGACAGAAGTATCATTTTAAGTATTCTTTAAGTATTTGAGGCCAAACATGTATGAATGAGTATCGTTACAGCTTCAACAACATACCATACTCAACATATTCATACCAATTTCAACTTAAATATGTACAAGTATTGACAGCTAATGAGTGTACGCATACTCATACTCTATTGCACGCAGCACAAATAACTATAAGTATAAGTTGGATTGGGTATTTTCTATACTCATACTTATAAGTATTGAGCAGAAATAAGTATAAGTATGTAAATACTCTAAGTATACTTATAAGTATTTCTTCATAGGAATATGGCATATATTGTTTTATAATGGTGTGAACCAATTTTATTTTCCATAACACATATATTTTTTTAAGTTAATATGATTTTTTCGTGGCGATTACATATTAACTGTTAATGTTATAAATATTAATTTAAAAAATTACTTTAATTAATTTACGACAGATTTGTTATATAGAACCGAGTAAAATTTATTTTTAATGCATTCTAATTAATACCTTGGGTAGGAAGAAGTTATATTTAAAAATCAGTTTCTCTTACATTTATGTTTTAAATAACAAAAAAACATTTATTGAGTAATAGGTCACGAATTTCTACATTTTCAATTACTATTCTTTTCTTACAAGTACGAAAAAAAAATAATACAATTTGAAATAAAGAATGAAATATATGAATATAATAAAAATAATCAGACATGTTTTAAAAATCGCGAATCGCTTTAAACTATCGATGCCTGTTGAAATCGCATGAAAGGTGTTCTGTAGTTCGCAATCGCAAGAAATTTGGAGACTTCAAATCGCAAGCACATACTAAAGTGAAGTTACGAATTTTACTTAAAATAAACTTTAAAGCAACAATAAAATTATACACAAATGAAAATTAATATGTTCTCCTTTATTTTTAACAAAATTTATTTTAATTTTCATCCAATTAAAGTCGCAAATAATTAATTTAAAATAATTAATTTAAAAAAATAACTGTTAATTTTGGCAAGAAAAAATTAGCTTTAAATTTATTTATTAATTAATTAATGAGAACAGTAGAAGATATATTATTATAATTACATATAAAAATCAAAAAAATTTAACCTAACTAAGTACATATATGCATATGTCTAGCAACATTACAAAAATTTTACCAAATATTTCTTTTATACAAACAATTCAAAAATATAATATTGTCAATTGTTTTAGGTTCCAGCCGGCTTCTTTTCTCGGTTATTAAATTTTCAGCTAAGGAAAAAACTCGTTCGGATGCTGCGCTACTAGCAGGAATGGATAATATTTTCATAGCTAGTTTTGACAATTTGGGATATTTGCCAGAATTGTTTTTCCACCAAAGCATAACATCGAACTCGTCTGTAAGCCTAACCTTTTCAGTACAATAACGCTCGAGTTCATCCCTTCCAGTTTCTACACTTGTATTTGACGAGCTTGCTAAAGTTGGAAAGAAAAAACTTATTTTTTTAGTAACTGCACCTAAAGTTGCTGCAGACGAGCTGCTGGGTAAAAACATTGGGGAAAGCAGTTGAGGTGTTTGTAGTGAAAGAGGATTCATTGGTGAATCAGATTTTCCAGGTGAATATATGAAAAGGAGTTGACTGGCTGTAAACTTTGGATAAAACTTCTGTACGTTTTTCGTTAAGTTCTGAAATGCAGAAACCCTTAATCTCATCCATTTCATTTGGCTGCAAAGATATAGCTGGAGGATATAAGAATAATGCAGCTTTGTGAAGAATATTTAAATTTGAGTTCCATTGTTCCAAGTTGGATAGAATGTTTCTTTTTAAAGCCGAAATAGCAGATTTTTCATTATTCTGCACAACACAAATTGTTTTCATTTTGTTAATGGAAGGAATTACGAAGCAAATTGTTGGTGATACACTGGCTTGAAGTTTTTTGAAAATAATTTCGAAGTCTTTGCAAATTTCGACTAAACCCTGCAGGACGGACATATTGAAGTTTAGCATACTTCTTCTTTCAACATTATCGGCAAGAATTTCGTTGACTTTTGTATAATTATCTAAAATAGACTTAAACATTGTAAAATTTGAATTCCACCTTGTAGGACAATGACTCTTTAAAGTTGTATCCAGCATATGTTGCTTGTTGGCCTTTTTAAAGAACTTAACGATTTTTTTACAAGCGTACGTAATTCCTTTTAATTCAATTGTTGATTCAAAAGCATTATTCAACACAATAGAAAAAAGATTGGCTGAACAGTTTAATCTTGTAAAGTCTTTTAGGGCGCTTACAATGTTACTTCCGCGATCGGTGACGAACACAGCCTTTGATATATCAGAGACTCCAAATTCTTCGAAAAGGCTGCATAGCTTTTCTCTAATGTTAATTGCGGTATTAGACGCAAAATCCATCGACTTAATTCCCAGAGTTATATCGATAAGCTTGAAATAAGCTTCAAAATGTAAAGTGGCACACAAGAAATTTCTTTTAACAAAATCGTCAGTCCACATATCAATAGTTGGTAATCAGATGCTGTACATGATGCTTAATTTCTTTTTTTTTTCTCTTCAGCCATTAATTCAGACCTCCGAGATAACGTCCTTGCACTGGGAATTAAATTGTCCGAATCAATATTTGCGCCGTACTTAGCTCCATTTTTACACATTTTTCTTTTAATTTGCGAAACCCCGAACCTTCAACAACACTAAAAGGACGTCAGTCTTCTATTGCGAATCCCATAAATGCTTCAAAGCAAGCGTCTTTATCCTCCGTGTTTAATTGTATCGATGTACTCTCGTCTGGCTTAGAGTGGACACAATTATGTTTTAATAAATTTGACGTCTGTCTTTTTCATATTTAAAAAGCTTGTGACATTCTCGGCAGTATACTCTATCCTGTAGAACTGTACCATCGTCTTTTTGGATTTTAGAGAAGCAAGTCCAGATAATGCTTCTTCCTGTCTTTTTCAATAACTGGTATTCTCCACAATTAATTTTTCTTAAAATTTCGTCGTTGTTCTCCATACTGTTAATTTAAATAATTTAATAATTGTTAAATACGTAAAGTATTAAAAAAACTTTCTTTATAGTTTCGTTCTGAAATAACTTATTTTTTAATTTTATTATTTAATTTTTTATTGTATAATGCGTACTTTCACTAATCTAGTAAGCAACTCGGCATATATGCATATATAAGATTGTCAGTTTATCTCGTGTTTTTTATACTGGTTCGCCATTCCAAATTCAGGTAAAGCTAAGCACGGTAATTAAAAAATGTGTCAATTATTTACTACGTTTTGGTAATATAATTTGCACTTCTAAGAAAAAGAGGAAAAAGCTAATATGTGCAAAGTTTGTTCATTTACAACATTTAAAGTATTGCAATTTTTGTAAAATAAAAAAGGGTTAATTCTTTTTATTTGCTGTAAACATCTTAAGTAAATGCCATAAAAAATAAAAAACACCAGATGTAAGAAGGTATTTTACGTACTTATAGAATGTTTTAATATTTAACTATTCATTAGGTATTTCTTAGAATTTATGTCATTTAAACCTATTGTTTTAACGAGAATTATAAAAATTTTTAGTAAAATTAAAACATAGTAATGATGAAAAATATGTAAATATTTAACTTACAATTTAATATATATATATATATATAACATTTAATTTAAATTTAATTGTTTCATCCTAATAAAAAAAAACTAATTTAGATTTCCTATTTAACATCTTATACCTTTCTTACCCATCTTTTACTAATGTTCAGTTATAATCAAAATGTTGAACATTCTACACATTCTTATATACATACATAGTTCCTATAAGTACTTATTTTACTTATAAGTATTTCAACTACTTTATGAGTATTTTAACTACTTTGCCAAACTTATAAGTATTTCAACTACTTTATGAGTATTATAAGTATTTTGCCATACTTATGACTATTATGTAGTTATAAGTATGGGTATGGCAGATACCCAACACATTATACACTCATAACTAGTTGTATTCATACTTTCATTTCATTTATATTTTTAAGTTCGATGTGTATAAATAATGTGTGCTATGGGTATTGAGTATACTCATACTTGTGTGATAGCAAATAAGTAGATGTAAGTATTTTCTGTATTACAAGTATGAGTATACTCAAGTCTCAAAAATATGAGTAAATAATTAAGTGTATCTTCTTTATAAGTACTTATTGTCATTCTCTGGTACATATTTACATATATGAATTGAAAAAGAAAAAAAAAACTTTAGGTAAATTTATTTGAACAGAAGATGCAAAAACCTAATGGGAAATTTTGTTTCCCTTGCAAGGAGTTGGCTGCCTTCATTTGTTTATTATCAATCATAATATCAATTGGTCAATCTTTTACTGCACGCTTATTCCTAAGAGGTAAAATAACAATTTTTAACAATAAATAACAGAGCCATAATAAAAATAAATATATCTAATTCAGATAAATTTTCCATTGGGTCGTTTAATTGAAAAAAAAAACCCACAGAGAGTACACTACGTGCACGCACTCTTTCTTTCATTCATACATTGATTTCATTCACAAAACAATAATTTATTAACTGGAAGGAGAGTGTGTAGAAAATCTAAATTGGAAATTAATTATCAATATGAAATAATAGTTGCATGGGAAAGGTTCAAACTTTTAAAAGACTAATTTCTTGAAGGGCATCTCGCATCACAAAACTGAAAAATCGAAAATGAATTGAAATTATTAATTTAAGCACACTGACAAATAAAACGGTAAAGTAAAATATACATGAATACATGTTAGGTTTAGTTCAAATGAGAGAGGTAGTAGTAACTAGTAAATATAATTAAAATTCTAAATTTCTTTTGCGAAACATATTTTCAATTACAGCAATTATTCGTAGAATGGCAATTGCATAAATAATCATCAGTAATCACCGGCAAAGCGGAAATATGAAACAATAACTACAAAAAAAAAAAAAATAAGTAATGAGATCAACCAGTAAGTCCTCTAAAATCATGTAAATTTTACTTTGTGTATTTACTGTAACTATATCACTTAGTTTATTAACTTTAACTAATTACTCAATAATTTTAACAATATAAATATACTATATATAATTTTTTTCTCATTCTTAAAAGTTACCTTTTTATTTTTTTTAAATGAATTGCTGAAAGATCTAAGAAGGGAATGCATATAAAACATAGAACTAATGTATAAATAGTTGCTTTAATTTATCTAAAAGGGACATTGCCAGAAAAGCGTAAGGTGTAGCAAATGTCATGGTGTACTATCTTAGCATAGCAATGCACCTCAGTAGACAGTAACAGCAGTCTAAATCGTTTTTAAAAATTAATCATTTATTCATCTCCGTATAAGGCATGACATATTTTTTTCTATGCTTGCACGCATCTCTATTTGGGTACCGAACAACGCCTTGAACTATGAGCTAGTCGATTCCACCTTGAACATGCCGAAGTACATTACGGGATAGGGTTTTTTATTTTCCATAACCAAACGTGCAACATAGATGGCGCCCAAAGAAAATGCTACTTGTATTTTGTATTAAAAATTTTATTGCTGTTGTTTGTCGTGTAAAAGCAGACTACAATAAGTATTTGTGATTTCTTTAAAATAGAGTATGGTTTAGTTGTAAGGACAAATTTACATTTCCACATGACACCTTTAGAGAAGTCTCTATCAATTATCTTTTTTTACAAAACTAAAATTACAAAAATAAATGTAAATTAAGCTGCTAGTTTATCGTACAGGACATAACATAAACCACTAATATTATTTTACTACACGACAGTCTTACAGAAAGAAAATCAGTACTATTTCGTTCTATAATTGCTTGTTTAAGTAAAAGATTTATTTTTTTTCTGAACCGACTTTGTTCTCAACTTAGGAATCCCAAATTTTTCAATTGAAATTTGAATACTTGTGTTGCAATAAGTTGAAGCAAAGATGCTTGATTTATAATACGTCTAAGAGTCCAAATTTCAAAATATTTTCAAGTAATAATTTTGTTGCATTAGGCTTAAATTAAACAAAAATAAAAAAAAGCAAAAGATAAAAGGGCAAATAACCATCTAGACCGAGAATTTATTTATTTATTTTTTTTTTTGTTTTGATAATCGTTGCAGTTTTTTTTATTTTATTTGTATGCACTATTTATTAATTGGTTCATATTTAAGTTGCATTCCCTTAAACGGCTTAAAACATATAGAACAAAATTACAATTTAAAGTTGATAAATATCATTTATCACTTTACTTTTTAAATAATGAACATGAGTACTAGAAGTTCCTCTAAAGCTAATTCAAACCCAAAAACAAGCCTTCCAGCAAGAGATAAATCTCGTAACTACACATCGGGAAATAATATTTCGATAAATTTGAACGATTCTTTAAGGTCAAATCCACCGAAAGTCGTTTATAGCCCTCCTAGACATTCCAAAGAAAACAAAAGTACATGTAGCGGAGCAACATCTGAAAAAAATTTTAACTCATATTCATTAAGTGCTCCAGAGAAAATGTATTCATCACAATCAGCTGTTTCTATTGCGCAATTGGAACAAGGTCACAGCGAATAATTTCAGGATTTAGCGCAGGAACTACCAATAGAACCATTATTACAAAATATTCCCTCCATTGCTGGAAATACTTTTCAGGAAAATGTAGTTACATTCGATTCTCTCATTCATGTTTTTCGAGAAACGTTACGTAATACGCAGGAAGAACTTCGTAAAGAGTTTGACTCTCTTAAAGTAGCGTTCAAAATAACCCAAGTCCTTATTACGAAACTTCTGACAGACGATATTCAAATCCAGTAAATCCGTCAAATTCATGTAATCACATTCGCTTACAGGATTGGAAGGTTTCCTATGATGGAATAGGTCCAAATTTCTGATTTTTTTATTCAAAATTGAAGTAGTTTGTGAAAGAACTAAATGTTCGTATGATCATCTTATGACAAATTTTCATGTTTTGCTTACGGGTAAAGCAGAAAACTGGTTTTGGTTATTTACTAAGCAGAACAGAAATGCTAATTACCCAATGTTGAAATATGCTTTGACCAAAGAATTTGGTAACCTAGAAAGTGATCATGACATAATCCTTAAGATTTCTCTAAGGAAACAACAGCCCAAAGAATGTTATGATGACTTTCACTCAACAATTATCTCTATGAATGCAAGGCTAAGAAATCCGATTCAAGAAAAATCTCTTATAGACATCATAAAAAGGAATGAAAATATAAATTTAAAATTTATGCTGCTTAATTCCTTACCTGAAACCTTAGATGACTTACGTGACATGGCCAGAAAAAGCGAAGAGGTATTAAAAGATAGCAAAGGGCATCAATTTTATACATTTGCTAGGTATGTTAGTGAAGTTCAGATAAAAGACGATGAAGATTCTGAACCAGCTTTAACGACAGATCCACAATTAGATGCTATCTTGTTTTCCAAACGTAAGCCAGACTATACAAAGATACAGTGTTGAAACTGTCTAAAGTACGGTCACTCATATATTTATTGCACGGATGAAACAAGAAATGTTTTTTGCTATAAATGCGGGTACAGAGGAGTTGTAACTCCTAAATGTCCAAATCATCATCAGGGAAACCAGAAAGGAAGCGAGGTAACGACCGGGATATCTATTCTTGCACTATTGGATTCTGGCGCAAATGTTTCTGTTTTAGGAAAAAATTATTTAAAATTTATTTCTAGCAATAATATCCCTATCCGAGAGTATAAATCAACATTGTCGACCGCAAATGGACAAAAACAGAATGCAATTGGGTTTTGCACCTTGCAAGTTTTATTCAAAAATGTATCTAAAGACATACTATTTTATGTAGTACCCAGCCTATCACAAGAAGTTTATTTGGGTGTCGACTTCTGGAAAGCATTTGCACTTGCTCCCGAAATAATCCCATGCATTTCAGAAATCATAAAACCAATAGAGGAACATACAAATTACCATAAACTTACCCCTCATCAGCAGCTTCAACTTGATAAAGTTATTTTAAAGTTTCCATAGTTTGAAAAATTAGGCTTAGGATGCACTCACCTCTTAGAACATCACATCGATGTCGGAGATTCACCCCCAATTAAGGTTAAGCACTATCCAATGTCTCCACCGAGACAAGAAGAAGCCTTTAGAGAAATAGATAGGTTATTGGACATGGGTGTCATCGAAGAGTCCAACTCACCATGGTGTTCCCCTGTGGTTTTAGTTAGGAAACCAGGGAAGGTTAGATTATATATTGATTCAAGGCGCTTAAACGCGGTAACAAAGAAGGATTTGTACCCCTTACCACATATAAATGGTCTTTTAAGTAGGTTAAAGGACACCCATTTTATAAGTGGAATAGACTTAAAAGATGCATTTCTACAAATCAAATTATCTGATTCTTCAAAAAAAAAATACAGCTTTTGTTATCCCGGGAAAACCTTTAAATCAATACAAATTCATGCCATTTGGCCTTTGTAATCGCTCACAGACTATGAGTAGACTCATGGACAAGGTTACTGCTTCAAAGCTTCGTGAAAATATTTTTATATACCTTGATGACCTACTCGTTTGTACAGACAGTTTCGAAACGCATTGTACAATTTTAAGTGAAGTTGCTGAATGTTTTAGATTAGCTAATCTCACCATAAATGTTGGTAAAAGTAAATTTTGCCAACGTGAAATAAAATACCTGGGGTATGTAGTTGGTCATTGTGGCCTAAAAGTAGACAGTTCTAAGGTTGAAAGCATAGTTAAGTTTCCTTTACCTAAATCGCCAAGGCAGGTCCGAAGGTTTATAGGCATAGCAAACTGGTACCGCGGATTTAGCTCCAATTTTGCCAATATAAGTGGCCCTTTAACAGATTGTCTAAAGAATACAAATAAACCATTTATGCTTTTAGATGCAGCCAAACAGTCATTCGAACGTTTAAAAATTGCTCTCTACTCAGCTCCAATACTCGCTCAGCCAGATTTTTCGAAGGAGTTTATAATCCAGTGCGATGCGTCAAACGGGGTGTTCTTGTTCATTATGATAATAAAGGTATTGAGCACCCAATAGCATTTGTGTTACAAAAACTAAACAAGCCACAAAAAAACTATACAGTGACAGAACTTGAGTGTTTAGCGGCAGTAATTTTAGTTCAACGATTCAGGCCCTATGTAGAGGGGCTACCCTTCCACATTTTAACGGATCACTCAAGTTTGAAATGGCTGATGATTCAAAAGGACTTATCAGGCCGGTTAGCAAGGAGGAGCCTTAAGTTGCAACGGTTTGATTTTAAAATAGAACATCGAAAAGGTGTACTAAACGTTGTTCCAGGTACACTTTCGCATATAGATGCTGATGAACTCCATTTGAACCAATCGAATTATGACATTGACCTTAATCATATTGAATTCAGTAAAGAGGAATATACTAATTTGCGTAATACTGTTTTAGAAAAAGGAAATATATTGCCAGATTTGTGCGTAAAGGAAAACCTTATATATAAAAGAGTTAAATTTAGGGAAGAATTTGAGGACGATGAAAACAGCTTGTGGAAAGTTTGGTTACCACTTTCTCGTACAGAATTTGCCATTAAGTCTGCAAACGACTCACTGACGGCATGCCATGGTGGATTTGCAAAAACACTTTTCAGACTTTAACAAAAGTATTTCTGGCTGTAATGTAATCTGTTGTATTATATTTGTCTTTTTTTTATTCTTTTATAGAAATAACTCTTATTATACATTTTCTTTTATTAATATGTATTTATAATTATGTCATTGTTTTTTAAATCTGTCACTATTACAGTTTTTTTCAACAGCCTACTATAATAAAGCCCTATTTATTCTCAAAGTTTGACAAAATAGTAAAAGTTTGCCCATTGTTCGTAAGCGAATATTATGTTTTTTATGCCTTAACCTATGCAACGGAAATATCCAATTTACATGGTTAGACCTTTTTTTTTTTAATTTGCCATGGTTTAAAATAGAACAGTTTCATTTATGCCACTTACGGAGGATAGAACGAAGGGTTATGCTCGAACTAAGCACGCGTGAAACTATTATATTACCAAGTTGAATGGTAACACGGGTGACCCGATTCTTATGCAGAAATGTTTCGGTTTTATGTTACACACTGGAAATATATGTTTGGTTAAATTTCCTGCAATAAATTATTAATTCATTCTTTTACGGTCAACAAGAGCAATAATTATAAGGGTATTCACACCGAGTCTGTTAACCCGGTAATTTGTTAGTTGGTAATTTGTAGAAACACTTTACTGTGAACACACTTTTTTTGTTCTATCTCAGTAGTGCGGTAACTTTTACTACAAAACAGATGATTTAAATTTATTAAAAAGCAAAAATGCCTCGAGAAAGTGCAAAAACAAAAATAGTAAAAAATTTAATTGAAAATTCTTTGGAGGAAATAAAATTTATTACTGGTAAGTATTTAAAGTAGGTAATCAGAAAGACATAGAACTAATTTTATAATTCTTTTAAGACGTATTTAGTGATGATGAAGATTTGGTGGAGGATACCATTGACGAGCTATATGATGACTTGCTCATTGTACTTACATGTCGAAGAGGTGTGGAAAATATTATTCCAAAATCTATTCAGTGGTGCGACGATATTTTAACTACAATGGATGATAATCGGTTCCGTCAAATGCTACGTGTGGACCGAACTCAATTTGCTCACTTATTGTCCCTTATAGAAAACGACGACGTTTTGCGAAATGTAGTGGCAAGCAATTACCCGTCGATATACAGTTAGCTGTTGTTCTATACCGATTAGGCTCCTCTGGAGAAAGTGACCCCATCCGAAAAATTGTGTCAACTTTTGGGATTGGTGACGGAGGAACGTTGACTAAAATTACTCGCAGAGTATTCAAGGCATTTTTAAAGCAACTTCATTTATATATATATTGGCCGGATCCCACTAAGCGCTCTGAAATAGTGCGGGAAACATTCAACGAGCTACCATTCTGCGTAGGTTACGTGGATGGCACTGAAATAAAGCTCGCCGAAGCGCCAATAAAAAATCCTGAGGCGTTCTTTTCCAGAAATCATGTTTATGCAATTAAAGCTCAAATGGTTTGCGACTACAAGCGCAAAATTCGCGATGTTGTCGTTGGCTACAGTGGCTCTACTCACGATGCAAAAATATTTAAAAATTGTTCGCTTTACAAACATCAGCCAAGATTCTTTTCCGGACGGGAATGGGTTGTCGGAGATTCAGCATACCCCCTCAGTAACATCTTTATAACGCCTTACAGAATCAACTCTCAACAATTTGAACCAGCTAAAAGAAAGCAATTCAACAAGCAGCATAGCAGATACCGAGTTAGGATTGAACACTGCTTCGGCATATTAAAAGAGCGTTTTTGCAGTTTAAAAGAACTAAGGATTCGAATTCAAAACGAAAGTAGTCAAAAATACTGCAACGAATGGATACTCGTTTGCTGCATTCTTCACAACATACTCATAGATAGCAGTGAAAGTGATGACTTAAAAGATAGTTCACCTGAAGACATTAATGAAGAAGAAGTGGAAGAAACGACCTCAAATAACTTTGAATTAAAAAGACAATCCTTATATCATCTTATGTTTCCAAATTCAGTTTAATTAAATTAAAAATTATAATTAAATTTAAAAAATTCACATTTTCATTAAGTTACTTCAAGAGATCATATTCAGTTTTTAAAAAATATTTGGTACTTCATAAGAGGGTATTGCTTTGAGCTACCACAATTTGTAAAAAAACTTATTCTCTATTATATTTATATTTTAATTCAAGCATTGCCGGCCTCTCTTTTTGCTCCAATTCCATTTTTTTTAACTCAAACTCCTTATCTGACTTCTCCTTTTCCATTTCAATCTTCAACTTTTCCAACTTTAACTTCTCTTCTTCTATTTGTATTCGTTTTTCAAAAAATTGCTCCCTCTTCTTTTGCATTTCCTTGAGCTCACTTAAGGAGCTCGTTTTTTCATTTTATCGAGGAATGATGTACGAGGCAGAGGAGCTGCCTCTATCTCTGATTGAGGCAACTCCTCTGGCTGCGCAGATAAAGCTGATGGTTGCGTGGATGCTGCTGATGGTTGTGCTGATGAAACTGATGGTTGCAAAGTTGAAACTGATGGTTGCGCAGATAAAGCTGATGGTTGCGCAGGCGATTCTGCTGCAAGCTCCAACAATTCTCTGAAGTCGTTGAAATCGCTGCTGTAGTTTGACACATGAAAAGTGTACGACTCTGCAATACAATTGGCTTCAGCCTTACCCCCAAACAGCAGCGAAAAGCGGTCGTAGGAAGGGCAAATTTTGAGAAGTTTTTCTGAAAGAAAGTGAAAGTTAAACCAAGGAAAAATTCAGCTTAACATTAGGGCCATAATTACCTTTTATTGTGGAAGCCTCATCGCCAACATCAAGTCCAGCGCCTGTCGATTTCCGCCACTGCTCAGCTTTGTTGAAAGTCTGCTTCCAGTAGCGGACTTTGCAGCGCAGCATTTCAGGAGTCGCATCAATTTGGGTTCTCTCTATCATCTTCCTGTAGTACAGCTGCGCGTTCGGCTTCTATAAATAATTAATAAAATCATTTGGCTTTATCTTAATATATTGTATAAACAAATACCTCAATTTTCACGTTCTCCAACAAATATTCCAAAATCAGGCTATTTTCTTTCTCGCTCCATTTCTTTTGCGGTTTTTCCCGCTTGCGCATTTTCTTTAGCGGCTCCACTGAAAATTAGTTAATAATCAAAGCGAATGCAACAATTTTGTTAAAAAAAATAGAAAAATTACTTACTTTTGCAAAAATTTTCCTTTTTTGCAGTAATGAGAATATAAACACAAATAAACACAGCTGTTGTTTTTTGTTACCGAGTAACAAGAAAATTACCAAGCTTGCCAGACTGGTTCTTTGTTACTCGGCAGTTCGATAATTTGTTAATTTTACAAAAACAAAACACACGTAAAAAACTATCGAATAACGACTAACGAATTAACAAGGCCGGTGTGAATATCCCTAATATATTTCGCGTTAGTTTATTACCTCCTGTGATTTAAATAGTAATTAAATATTTATCTAAAAAAAAAAAAAACTCTAGAAAGAGTTTTGATATTTGTTTTAATTTTTTTATAGCTAAACCCCTTAATCCCGTTAAATCTCGTTTTTTATATGCCATATTTTTATTTTATATAAGATTTTAAATATCTTAACTTATCTTAGACAGTTAACATTAATGACAACCCTTGCTTAATTTATGAACCATTGTTGTCGGCAGTTCTTTTCAACCATTATAAGCGCCTAAGCTTGTAGTCAACCCGAGTGTTTGCAGGAGCTTAAAACCACGTTGTAGTATGCTAACCGAGGTTTCGTAATTACTGGATGAGCCCAGAAAATTTCTTTTTGATAAGTGACTCAAGGTAATAACATCAAAAAAAAAAAAAAAAAAAAAAGTGGAAAAAATATTAAAAAAGTGTACAATTATACCATACAGTTCATTTCATTAAACTCCGTTTAAGACATGTTTATATTAAACAATTTTTTCATGAATTATTAAAATTCAGAAGGTAAAAATATTTTCTATTATTAGGTAGCCTTAAAAGTAAAACTTAACAAATTTTTTTGGCTATGATAATCCTGTCTTCCAATTTTTCTGGAATTTGCAACGCCAAATCAAATCTTGGTTTATTGATTTTCCATTAGTTGCGCCAGAAGAAAGAGGACATTTATACTAGAATAGAGAGGTCAGAAAGTACCAGAATTATTTCACCAGAAACATCCCTTGGTCACAATTTCAAGGTGACTTATGAGTTAAGAAACTTATAAGTCACCCATTCTTCCCATTCTTCCGTACATTAGTGGTTGAATACAATCAGCGGCAGGAAGTAAAAAAGAACCAAGTTCTTCCCAGCAATAGAATATTTAAAAAAAAGAAAAAACAAGAAAAGTTATCTAGGAGTAACCTTTTTCCCACTAACATTTTATAACAATACTCATGTACAAGATAGCCATAAAAGCCAACTAGCAAGAACATCATCTTTAATTATCTAAAAACCGAGCATTTCATTTACTTAATTACTCCTACAACTAGACCATCATGAAAACAAAACATAAGGCTAGAAAAGAAATAAGTATACAACTATAAAACTAAATTAATAATCTTAAATTTAAAATACCTAAACGTAGTTAAACATATTGTAATTAAACACATCACTATTTAAAAAAAAAAAAAAAATATATATATATATATATATATATATATATATATATATATATATATATATATATATATATATATATATATATATATATATATTAATAAGTTATGTATGATAATTATGCAATGTGACAGAAAAAAAAACATGCTTAAAACGAAAAATTTTTATTTTAAAGGCTTGGTAATAGTTAATAGCGTAAGCAAATCTACATTACACATTTATCCTCACATACTTTTCGGCATAAGCTATAAGAGATTTAACCTTATTCATATTTTATTTAACGTATTAAATACAGCTTACATGTATATTGTTTAGCGTGGAAAGGTCAATATAAAATTTCTTTCAACACGCTACAGCAGACGACTTTCACCATTAACACATAAAAGAAACCAGCATTTGGCGAGGACTCATCAAAAAGCTGACGTTTACATTTATCGTATTTTGGTAAGTGAATTTTACATTATTAATTTGTATATTGCAAGAAAGTTAACATCTATTATTTGTCAACATTTACATGGATTATCACTGTTATTAACATGTGGATTTTATTGACTTATTCCATGCATTTAGTTAAACATAGATCAGGGTTGGAATCACCAATACCATTGTAAATTCAGCTATAATGTTAAATTGTACAAATATATTTGGCTATTCTGTCACATAACTTTAATATTTTTAGAATGTAATATAAATGACATTGTTCTAAATGCATATTTCTAAATGCATATATTTAGTTTCATACCTATCATTTTTCTTTCTATTTATTTATCATCCTTTATAATTTTCGTTATGAATAAGTACTAGAAACTTTTAATCTTTGATATTATATTTTTGAAAAAAAAAAACAAACAAACAAACATACCACGAATATTTTAAAATTTACGAAATAAATAATGAATTTTATTAAAATGGAAAAATAAATCTTTAAAAGTTTTCTTACGTAGTGCAGTGTAAAAGAAAGGTGATAAGTTGCTTTGTGGGATTTTAGTAACTCAATTTCGCACCACTAAAATCAATGGTAGGGAGGGTATAGAGGTGCATAACTATCCAATTTCACCTAGGATAGGCTTTTAAAAGTTTTAAGGGTTGAATTTATTTTCTTTCAGTTTTTTTGGTTGATCTAAACAGAGTTTATATAACAGCTTATTTTATACAGGTCAATCTCCGGTCCTTTTTTTTTATTCTTATTGACTTCGGGAGTCTAGAACAATATTTATGTAACTTCGACAGTCTATTGGCAAGGGAAACTATGAGAACAAGAACTCACCCACCCGACTGACCGCTAGTCGTTATCAATGGCTCCCATTCATTCTCATATGTTTTTTAGAGCAACATCCGTCAGTAGAATGATTATAGCTGTTTAAATTTATACTTAACACAACCTTCCAACTGAAACAATCAGCTAAAAAATAGGACGTGTACGTTACATGGCCGACAATGACTAAAGATGTAAAGATTTATATAAGCAAATGTGACACATGTAAATGTATGAAAAGCAACAACCAAATATCCAGACCTCCGATGGGTGATGCCTTCTCTACCTTTAGACCTTTCCAGCGTATATTTTGTGATTTTTTAGGCCCATACACTTGTTTTAAATCACAAAACTCATATTTATTAATTTCCTTAGACCATTTAACATTTAACTACATCTGCAGTTGTAAACTTTTTCCAAACAGAATTGTTTCCCACTTTTGGAGTGCCACAATATATCCATAGCGATAATGGCAAGCAATTTTTTTCAAAAGATATGAAGGAATGTTTATCTTTATATGGTATTGATCACATCAAGACAGGGTTTTACGCCCCTCAGTCTAATGCTTCCGAGCGAGCAAATAGGGAGATTATAACTAAGATACGCTGCCTTCTCGATAATGAAAAAGATCATTCTAACCGGGATCGACCTATTCCATATATTCTGTCTGTTTTGAGAAGTGATTATCATAGTGCAATTAATTGCTCACCATACTTTGCCACCTTTGGACAAAATATGTGCCAGCATGGTTCATCCTACAAATTTTTAGAAAAATTAAACAGTTCCACTTATGATCACTTTGAAATTTGCACTCATACAGACAAACTTAATCAAATTAGAGACAGAATAAAAGAAAATTTAGAAAACGCTCACTTAAAAGCCTGTAGTCTTATAATTTGCGAAGCAAGAATATTACTTTTCAAGAAGGACAAATTGTATTTCGAAAAAACCATATACTAAGTAACATACCTAAACGACTTAACGCAAAATTTATGAAAAATTTATAAAATGCAAAATAAAGAAAAAAATTAGGAATTCACTATATGATATTGAAGACATGAAAGGAAACTATGAAGGCCGGTATCATGCGTTTGATCTTAAGAAATGAGCAATTATCGCCCGGCTTTTCGTGGGTCGTTATGGCCACAGTCTAAATTAGTTAAAATTATCATCTCGTGTGACTGTTTGTTCCAAAAAATAAAAATAAAAAGGGGGAAAAGTTTTTATTTGTTTTTTTTTATAACAAAGCAGCGTTGTTACGGATTTTTTAATTTTAAATATTAGAAAATAAAGATTCAGGACAAATCTATTCAATTTTATTGATTACATTTGGCAATACTATATTAATTCCTATAAAGTAGGTATTACACTTCTTTAAGGCTGCTGAATTCGAGCAAAGTAATCAAGATGAGTCGTGTTTGATTCGCTTTTAGCATTTCCTGTCTATTAAATAAAAATTTCTTGAAGTGAACACGTTTTGCTTAGAAAATAAATTTAATATAAAAGTTTTATTTCTGTAATGAGGTATATACATATTTACATATATGAATTAAAATAGAAAAAATACTTTAGGTAAATTTATTTGAATAGAAGATATAAAAACCTAATGGAAAATTTTGTTTACCTTGCAAGGAGTTGGCTGCCTTCATTTATTTATTATCGCAGCAATTAGAATAACCTTCTATAAAAATATGTTTAAGGCCTAACATAATATCAATTGGTCAATCTTTTACTGCACGCTTGTTTCTAACAGGTAAAATAACAATTTTTAACAATAAATCACAGAGCCATAATAAAAATAAATATATCTTATTCAGATAAATTTTCCATTGGGTCGTTTAATTGAAAAAAACCCCGCAGAGAGTACACTACGTGCACGCACTCCTTCTTTCATTCATACATTGATTTCATTCACGAAACAAGAATTTATTAACTGGAAGGAGAGTGTGTAGAAAATCTAAATTGGAAATTAATTATCAATATGAAATAATAGTTGCATGGGAAAGGTTCAAACTTTTAAAAGACTAATTTCTTGAAGGGCATCTCGCATCACAAAACTGAAAAATCGAAAATGAATTGAAATTATTAATTTAAGCACACTGACAAATAAAACGGTAAAGTAAAATATACATGAATACATGTTAGGTTTAGTTCAAATGAGAGAGGTAGTAGTAACTAGTAAATATAATTAAAATTCTAAATTTCTTTTGCAAAACATATTTTCAATTACAGCAATTATTCGTGGAATGGCCATTGCATAAATAATCATCAGTAATCACCGGCAAAGCGGAAATATGAAACAATAACTACAAAAAAAAAAAAAAAAGAATTTTACTTTGTCTATTTACTTTAACTATTTCACTTAGTTTATTAACTTTAACTTATTACTCAATAATTTAAAAGATATAAATATACTATATATAATTTTTTTTCTCATTCTTAAAAGTTACCTTTTTATTTTTTTTAAATGAATTGCTAAGAGATCTAAGAAGGGAATGCAAATAAAACATAGAACTAATGTATAAATAGTTGCTTTAATTTATCTAAAAGGGACATTGCCAGAAAAGCGTAAGGTGTAGCAAATGTCATGGTGTACTATCTTAGCATAGTGTTTGGGTAGGGAAACAATGCACCTCAGTAGACAGTAACAGCAGTCTAAATCGTTTTGTAAAATTAATCATTTATTCAGCTCCGTAGGCAATCTATAAGGCATGACATATTTTTTTCTATGCTTGCACGCATTTCTATTTGAGTATCGAACAACGCCTTGAACTATGAGCTAGTCGATTCCACCTTGAACATGCCGAAGTACATTACGGGATAGGGTTTTTTATTTTTCATAACCAAACGTGCAACACAGCCTAGAAATTGGACTTCTCCTTTTGATGTCTTGACATCAACTACTCGAATGAAGCCATCATCGCTCTTATTTGTTTTTACAATTCCTCCCAGAGGCCACTGTAAAGGAGTTGTGTTGTTCTCCTTTATTATTACCATGTCTCCCGATTTAATGTTATCCTGTTGTTTGTTCCATTTGTGTCTGTATTGCAGTTCTGACAGCTACTTTTTTGATCAACGCCTCCAAAATTATGAATTTAAGTCAATTTGGGAGTTGAGTAGTGCTCCTATAAGAAAATGTCCAGTGGTTAATACCGCCAAATCGTTCCGATTATCTGATATCAGGTTTATGGGCGGGAATTAATAATTCCTTCAATCTTTATGACCACTGCGTCAAGTTCCTCATGTATTAGTGATGCTGTTAATACACTTCGTACAAGGAGATGTTTGACCGACTTTACTGCTGCCTCCCATAAGCCTTCGAAATGAGGTGCTTTTGGTGGTGTAAAATTTAACATGATGCCTCGAGCTGTACATTCTTTATTATTTCGGTAGGTAAATCTCCGTAAACTGCTTCTGGTAACTCTTCCAGTTGATTTTTGGCACCAATAAAGCTGGTAGCGTTATCACAGTATATATTTTTGCAATTGCCTCGTCTGCTTATGAATCTTTTTAATGCCCCTATGAATGCAAGGTTATTATATGGGCTATTTTTGCTTACTTGCTTGTACTTTATTAGGTGTTTTAGTTCTACTTCAAAATCTGAGTATTTCATTGCCCTTACAATCAAACTAGAGCTTGTTCTGGAACTGATAATAATAGCTTAGATTGTTGGTTACCGCTTCTCAATGTAGCCAACTACTCGCTTTAGAGTTCTGAATGAGCCATTATGTTTAATGTTGTAGAACACACTATCCATAGGATAACTCGCTGTTGATGCTGCTGCAACTTTTTTTCGCTCTATATCAAAATTCTGATAGATGATATTTGCTTTGGAGACTTCTTTTGGCCATATCTCCTGTTGTACATGTAGAAATATGGATCCGTAGAACCACAAATTTTTTGATGCAAGTTTTCTTTTGAGCTGTCATGTCGCCATTGTTCTGTAATTGAAAATTCTTGTATTGCAGCTATTCTGTTAGCCACAAATGTTTGATATGATGATGATTGTGAATTAATTCAAGCCAAGACGATCTCTGAATCTTTTCATAAATAAGTAGGAACATCCTTGTATTTACTCTCGCTGTGAGCTGAGCGCTTAATAATGCTGCATAGAGTTCGAGACGAAGTAAAGTTTGACGCTTTAAAGGTGCTAGTCGGGACCTTGAGCATAATAGTCTCACAATAATCTGCTTATTTTTCATTGTTGATCTTGCATTTACGAATTCAATTATAATTCCTCTTTATTTAAAATTTTAAAATGCTTATATACGGTTTTACAATTGGTTATAAACAGGTTTAGAAATATTTCATTATTGTTTACATTTTATAACTTATACAATATTAAGTTTTGTGGCTCCTCAAGTGCATAGGTAGCAAAAGTGTAATATGAATGTTTCATAAACAATTTTAATTTGTCATATGAATGCATTTATGTGTATTTATGTGAAGCAAGATAATGTAATAATGAGGTAAAATAATTCATTTATAAAATGATGTAATCATGCTACACCTCCCTTTTTCACAGGAGTGTTCATACAACATTAATGTTTTAAGGACATTGTTTTACAATTTTGATTATTATAAAATAAAAAAAAAAACATTTTTGTATAAGATATGTTTCAATTTTTTTTTTGTTTAATATTATTTTCTTTTCCTATACTTATAATTATTTAAATTTTATTATTTTCTTTTGTTATATTCTATTGCTACATAACTTCTTATGTCTATTTTCTTAACTTTTTAAGGACCTTTGTGTTGTGTTCTGATTCGTTCCTAAGTATAACTTAATCTCCTATATTAAGTTCGTTGCTTAGTGTTTTCTTATCATAGCTTAATTTCTGCTTAAGTTTACTTCTATCTAATAATTGTTGAGCTCTCTTATGTGCTACTTTTAACCTAAATTTTGCCTCTTTGGCATTGTCATCTACATTGTATAACGATGTTATTCTGTCTACTTCATAAAAATGATAAAAAACTATTTGGAAGTTTTGAGAAAACTAATTCATATGGACAGTAATTATGTACTTTCGAAGGGGTGGTGTCAAAACAATATGTTAAATATTTAAGCTATTCATCCCAGTCAGTTTTGTCAACTGCTATGTAAGAACTTATTAAAAGTTCTGTGGTGATGATGTGCTGTTGATGTAAGTTTTTAAATTTTTAGTAGATTACATACCTCCGTAAGTATAGAATTCTTATATTCCGTACCTATGTCCGAAATGAACGTCTTCATTGGTCCATAGATAAGTATAAAATTCTGAAATATGGCCTTTGCTATAGTTTAAGCGTTTTTGTTCTGGGTTGGTATTGTTACTAAATATTTTGTCAAGTCACACATTATTGTGACTGCATATTCGTTGCCTAAAATGGATTTTGGAAATGATCCAATTGTGTCTACGTAGACTATACCGAGCGCTTCAGCTGGCGTTTCAGTAGTGGTCATTGGACACTTTGTGTGTGTTGTTGTCTTTGCCGATTGACATTTATTACATGCTTTTATATATCTAGTTGTATCTTTTGACATGTTTTTCCAGTAGTAATATCTTTTTATATTTTCAATAACTCTATATATTTCACAATGTCCTCCTTCTATGGGATCATCGTGGTAATTTAGCATAATTTCAAGAATTGTTGTTTATTTGGGTCAACTTATTTAGTAGCGCTACTTATTAATATTATGTTTACCGGCCACTTTTTCGAGCCCAGAGATAAATTTCTCTTAAGTAAGCAAATCACGTATTTGTATATATGTTACTATAGACTTTCCTTTTTTGATGTAAATTTTCCCGGGTGAAAGTTTCAGTTTTTAGTACTTTCTGACGTCAGTAATATGCAATGGTACAAATGATTTGGGCTTATATCTTTGTGCTGATTCTTTTCTAATTCATTACTGCTTTCATTCTTTTTATTTTTATGGGTCATCGATCTAGTCGTGACTCGTAATATAGAACATTTTTCTTTATTCATGCCATTAAATTCGTTTATTTTTATGCGTGACAAGGCGTTCGCAGCATAATTATCTTTTCCCCTAAGGTATTCAACCGTAAAATCATACTCTTCCAAATCTAATCTTATTCGTGTTAATTTAGAGCTTGGATTTTTCATTGAAAACAAATAAGAAAGTGGTCTATGAACGGTGTGAACCAAAAAGTGCTTTCCATATATGTATGGTCTAAAATGTGTTATTGCCCAGTGAATGGCCGGTTGGTTGATTTATTGCTTTCACCTTTAGTGAAAGTCTTTGATGCATACGCTATTGATAACTGTTTTCCTTCAAATTCCTGTGTTAAGACTGCAACACAAGCGTATTTATTTGCGTCTGCGGTTATGCAAAATTCTTTTGTGAAATCAAGGTATTGAAACAGTGTTGGACTCATCAATGCACTTTTCAGATATTTAAACGCGCAGTCACAATCTTTTATCCATTCGAATTTCGTGTTCTTTTTAGATAATTTAGTTAGATGTCTGGAATACACCGAAAGTTTTTTTTATAAATCTTCGATAATAATTGCAAAAAGCTACGAACCCTTTTGCACTGTCCGCATCTTTTGGCGTTGGATAATTTTTTACAATCGAATATTTAGTATCGTCAGGTAGTATTCCTTTTTTTGTACATTTGTGATGCCCATATGCCCATATAATATAATAATTTTTATAATAATTTATAATAATTTTTGCTTACTTGCTTGTACTTTATTAGATGTTTTAGTTCTACTTCAAAATCTGAGTGTTTCATTGCCCTTACAATGAAGCTAGAGCTTGTTCTGGAAATGATAATAATAGCTTAGATTGTTGGTTACCGCTTCTCAATATAGCCAACTACTCGCTGTATAGTTCTGAATGAGCCATTTGTTTAATGTTGTATAACACACTATCCGTAGGATCACTCGCTATTGATGCTGCTGCAACCTTTTTTCGCTCTATATCAAAATTCTGATAGATGATATTTGCTTTGGAGACTTCTTTTGGCCATATCTCCTGTTGTACATGTAGAAATATGGATCCGTAGAACCACAAATTTTTTGATACAAGTTTTCTTGGAGATGTGCCACGCAACAAAATATCTGCAGGATTATCTTTTGAGCTGTCATGTCGCCACTGTTCTGTAATTGAAAATTCTTGTATTGCAGCTATTCTGTTAGCCACAAATGTTTGATATGATGATGATTGTGAATTAATCCAAGCCAAGACGATCTCTGAATCTTTTCATAAATAAGTAGGAAGATCCTTATATTTACTCTCGCTGTGAGCTGAGCGCTTAATAATGCTGCATAGGTTTCGAGACGAAGTAAAGTTTGACGCTTTAAGGGTGCTACTCGGGACCCTGAACATAATAGTCTCACAATAATCTGCTTATTTTTCGTTGTTGATCTTGTAATGTATTTTCAATAAAATGAAAAACACAGGCGCATTTACGAATTCAATTATAATTCCTCTTTATTTAAAATTTTAAAATGCTTATATACGGTTTTACAATTGGTTATAAACAGGTTTAGAAATATTTCATTATTGTTTGCATTTTATAACTTATACAATATTAGTTTTGTGGCTCCTCAAGTGCATAGGTAGCAAAAGTGTAATATACATGTTTCATAAACAATATTAATTTGTCATACGAATGCATTTATGTGTATTTATGTGAAGTAAGATAATGTAATAATGAAGTAAAATAATGCATTTATAAAATGATGTAATCATGCTACACCTCCCTTTTTCACAGGAGTGTTCATAAAACATTAATGTTTTAAGGACATTCTTTTACAATTTTGATTATTATAAAATTAAAAACATTTTTGTATAAGATATGTTACAATTTTTTTTTAATATTATTTTCATTTCCTATACTTATAATTATTTAAATTTAATTATTTTCTTATCTTATCTTCTATTGCTACATTATTTCTTATGTCTATTTTCTTAACTTTTTAAGGACCTTTGTGTTGTGTTCTAATTCGTTCCTTAGTATAACTAAATCTCCTATATTAAGTTCGTTGCTTAGTGTTTTCTTATCATAGCTTAATTTCTGCTTAAGTTTACTTCTATCTAATAATTGTTGAGCTCTCTTATATGCTACTTTTAACCTAAATTTTGCCTCTTTGGCATTGTCATCTACATTGTATAACGATGTTATTCTGTCTATTTTATTAAAATGATAAAAACTATTTGGAAGTTTTGAGAAAACTAATTCGTATGGACAGTAATTATGTACTTTCAAAGGGGTGGTGTCAAAACAATATGTAAAACATTTAAGCCATTCATCCCAGTCAGTTTTGTCAACTGCTATGTAAGAACTTATTAAAAGTTCTATGGTGATAATGTGCTGTTGATGTAAGTTTTTCAATTTTTAGTAGATTACATACCTCTGTAAGTATAGAATTCTTATATTCCGTACCTATGTCCAAAATGAACGTCTTCATTGGTCCATAGATAAGTATAAAATTCCGAAATATGGCCTTTGCTATAGTTTAAGCGTTTTTGTTCTGGGTTGGTATTGTTACTAAATATTTTGTCAAGTCACACATTATTGTGACTGCATATTCGTTGCCTAAAATGGATTTTGGAAATGGTCCAATTGTGTCTACATTGAATATATCTACGCTTCAGCTGGCGTTTCAGTAGTGGTCATTGGACACTTTGTGTGTGTGGTTGTCTTTGCCGATTGACATTTATTACATGCTTTTACATATCTAGTTGTATCTTTTGACATGTTTTTCCCGTAGTAATATCTTTTTATATTTTCAATAGCTCTATATATTTCACAACGTCCTCCTTCTATGGGATCATCGTGGTAATTTAGCATAATTTCAAGAATTGTTGTTTATTTGGGTCACCTTATTTAGTAGCGCTACTTACTAATAATATTATGTTTACCGGCCACTTGTTGAGCCCATAGACAAATTTCTCCTAAGTAAACAAATCACCTATTTTTATATATTTTACTATAGACTTTCCTTTTTTGATGTAAATTTTCCCGGGTGAAAGTTTCAGTTTTTAGTACTTTCTGACGTCAGTAATATGCAATGGTACAAATGATTTGGGCTTATATTTTTGTGCTGATTCTTTTCTAATTCATTACTGCTTTCATTCTTTTTATTTTTATGGGTCATCGATCTAGTCGTGACTCCTAATATAGAACATTTTCCTTTACTCATGTCATTAAATTCGTTTATTGTTATGCGTGACAAGGCGTCCGCAACATAATTATCTTTTCCCCTAAGGTATTCAACCGTAAAATCATACTCTTCCAAATCTAATATTATTCGTGTTAATTTAGAGCTTGGATTTTTCATTGAAAACAAATAAGAAAGTGGTCTATGATCGGTGCGAACCAAAAAGTGCTTTCTATATATGTATGGTCTAAAATGTGTTACTGCCCAGTGAATGGCCGTTAACTCTTGTTCAATGGTTGATTTATTGTTTTCGCCTTTAGTGAAAGTCTTTGATGCATACGCTTTTGATAACTGTTTTCCTGCAAATTCCTGTGTTAAGACTGCACCACAAGCGTATTTATTTGCGTCTGTGGTTATGCAAAATTCTTTTGTGAAATCAGGGTATTGAAACAGTGTTGGACTCATCAATGCCCTTTTCAGGTATTTAAACGCGCAGTCAAAATCTTTTATCCATTCGAATTTCGTGTTCTTTTTAGATAATTTAATTAGATGTCTGGAATACACCGAAAGTTTTTTTATAAATCTTCGATAATAATTGCAAAAAGCTACGAACCCTTTTGCACTGTCCGCATCTTTTAGCGTTGGATAATTTTTTACAATCGAATATTTAGTGTCGTCAGGTAGTATTCCTTTTTTTGTACATTTGTGACCATGGTAGGTTACTTCTTTCATAAAGAATGAACATTTTTCGTGGTGCAATTTTAAATTGTATCTTCTGCAAAAATCAAAAACACTTTGCAAATTCGAAAGCATATTTTTCACAGAACATCCCAGAACAACCAAATCATCCATATATAGGAATGCTTGATCTGGTTTTAATCCACTGAAAGCCAATGTCATCATTAGTTGGAATGAATTTGGTGCTATCTTCAAACCGTGTGGTAATCTCAAGAATTTACATGCTCCATTGTTTGTTGAAAATGACGTTTAGTCTCTTGAGTTTTTCTCTAACCCAATTTGGTGAAATCCTGACATGAGATCCAAACATGGAAAGTATTTTGCTCTACCTAGTTGATCTAAAATATCATCTATTCTAGATAATGGGAATTTATCCGCCACTAGTTTATTATTTTTTTTTCTGTAATCAATTAATAGTCTCCATCTTTTGTCTTTGGAATTTGGAAGTGATTTTTTCGGGACTAATAGATTTGGACTATTGTATTCTGATTGTGATGGCTCTATTATTTTTTCATCGTGTGTGCTTGTGGTATTCTGTAGTTTTTTTTTTTTTTTTGTATACTGGTTGTTGATTTTTGATCCTTAACTTTTGTTCATAGAAATTACTAGTTGTTATTGTTTCAGATACTAAACCAAAAACATCTGTGTATGTAGTACAGAGCTTAGTTAATGTGTTTTTAAATTGATCTGCAAAAGTTTTCTTTAAAATTTTCAACACTTTTGATTTTGTCTTTGAATTAGGTATATTACGATTTTGTGTTATTTCCGCTTTTATTGTATTATTTTTAATTATGATGATAGTGTTATTAGTATTTAAGATATGAACAAAAGCTTTGTTAGTTTTCACCAATGTGTTTGCAAGGTTCTATTCCTGATTTGGAATTAGTAATTCTTCATCTACATTTGTTAGTTGTATTTGACGTACCACTTCTGATCTAGCTGGCGAAATTATGTTACTATTGTAGTTATTGATAGGAATTTGTACTTGATATGATACATTGTTAGGGCGTAGGACAATGTAATCAACGTTGTCATTAAAATCTTATTAACTTAAATACTTTTTTATAAAGTCCATCCTTGGTAAAGTCCATTGTGTGGTATTAGAAAATGTTTGTATATTAAATAAAAAAATACGTTTTCTATTGTTTTAATTTTGCCTTGTCCTATTCTACTTAATATTGAGGTCTTGTCTGTATTTATCTGATCATTGGTAAAATGTGATGATTTTGTTATTGAAATGTCAGCTCCTGTGTCTATCAATAAAGTTATTGTTGTGTTAGTTTTGTTAATTTGGATTAGTAGGAGAAAACATAAGCTAAGATTTATGTTGTATTCATATTATTTACTGAATTTCTCTAGAAAACCTAGGGAGTTGAATGCTTTGTTCCAACATATATATATATATATATATATATATATATATATATATTTATTACCCATAATTACAGAACTGGATTTTATGAGCGTTAAACTGAACCCTGTGCGACAGGCCAAAAATTACCGAAAGGTCGCGTCTTAGGGTATCGTCCACGTGCTTTCTCATAGCCCTAATTTCACGAAGGCTTGGTCTATTGCGAAACGAAAATGTATGGCATATGCTACTGTCATCTGCAAAAGAATATATGTGTTGGAAGTCTGACGTAGAAAGTCATTAAGAAAAATAAAAAATAGGGTAGGGAAAAGCACTGAGCCTTGTGGTACCCCTGAATTTACCTTGAGCTCGTTTAATGAGATCCCATCTATAACAACTCGTATAGTGCGATCCCTGAGAAAGCTCGATATAAGTCGAGTGAAGCTGTTACCGACACTTAAAGCAATAAGTTTTGATATGAGTGCACCATGCCACACTCTATCAAACGCCTTGGAAATATCTAAAGTCACCACCTTACTTTCGCCGAAATGGTGAATGGATTGACACCATTTTTCCGAAAGGGAGGCCAATAAGTCACCCGTAGAGCGTACTCTATGAAAGCCGTACTGCCGTTCACTAAGTAAGCTGTTTGACTCCAGATATTTCACAAGATGAAAATTAAGCCCACTTTCCATTACTTTGGAAAGTGCAGAGCAAATTACGATTGGGCGGTAATTTTCAAGGTTGTTAGCCTCTACCTTTTTGGAGATTGGTGTTACATTAACAACCTTCCAACATGATGGGAACTCACTAACATGGCAAAAAATGTTGAAAAGTTTTGCTAATAGATGCGATAACGTCGAAGAGCACTGCTTTAAGACCAGTACTCGAATTCCATCCGGACCAGGTGACTTGTCTATGTTGAGATCCGCTAAAACCTTTTAAACTGCACGTGCTCGAAAGAATATATCTGGCATAGTTGCTGATACTCTTTCCAGTGCGGGCAGTGGTTGATTGCTTTCCGGCAAATAGGAGTTACTTGCAAAAATTCCAGCCAAGACGTTAGCTTTATCAACCGGGTCGTTAATTATTTGATCATCCTTTAAAAGAGGCGGAATTGAGGAACTAGCATTATCCTACACTCTTTTAACGAATGACCAAAAGCTCTTGCTACCCCGAGGAATAGTAATATGTATATAACATGGATACAAATACATAGAGAAATTACTAAACAATTTTTTATTTATTTATTTAAAACAGATAAAATAGATGTTTTATATGCTTAATTATACAAAGTATACATTTGGATTTGTTACACAGCTACAAAAATTTTGTAGAATAATGGATAATGATTTAAAAAAACGAGAATATAATTGAACATTTAAACTGGTAGTTAATGTAATTTAAATAAATTTTTAATCACAACAGAAAGTAAAATACGGTCTATAATTTATGACTAATTTTTTGGGTAATTGCCTACTAGAAGTTTAATATTGGAATCCAATGATTGGATCTACCAGGTTATGTATTGAGCTGTTAATTGAGCCGCCGACAAGCTGACAAATTCGGCGGCGGCGCGGCTTATGATATTTTATCAGCGGCGCACAGTGGCTGAAAATCGTTTTTCGTTGGCCAAAAGTAAATTTTTTTTTTGTCACCGATTTTTAAAATTTTTACGTCATTTTGTAGTTAATATATCCAAATTAAGGTAGCCAAAAAATTATGTTAAAATATTGATAATTGTGGGCGTGGCATGCTGTCAAACTCAACTTTTTTTTTAATTTCAGAAAAAGGTGTTTTTCTTTGGTTTTTTACCAAAATTAAATGATTACTACTCGCAAGCTATCATCGATAATGGTCTGCGGTTTTTTTTATAATATTGGTAGGATTATTGTCTTTAGTTGTTGTAAGTAGGCACAGCTCTAGCGTTTAATATTAGGGGCGTTATGAAATATTTATGAAACTACTATATTTTCCTCAAATTTAAACTTTAGTGGAATAGAACTTCTAGGAAACAAAAGGGAACAAGAAACGTATACAACCACGAGAAAGGTGAAAGTGTTCTCTTTAAGGCTAAATATACTTTTGCACCCGCCACGAGCCGCCTGTAGAACACATTTTTCATTGTAATGAAATTACTCGAAAAAAATTCATATACAATGGTGTATTAAATTTTCATTTTTTTGCCTAAAAGTTTATTTTTTTAGTTTAGGCTACGTATAACTAAAAAAAATAAATATAATACCTTCGAAAGGGTTTAATGGCTTTGTTTTGATCAGCAAAAAATAAGTAATAAAATTATCACAATGGGCTCTACAGGAAGCATATGATCTCTTTCTAAATTTACCTGGTATCAAATGTTAGGGTCAACCGAAGTCATAAACAATTTTATAACAATAATTGCGACATTAAACCACTAAAGTTAAAAAACAACCCCTTATTGACGCATGAGTGCAGTTTTGTTCAATTTAAGCGCTACCTGCTATGAAATTAAAGATCAGTGTGTGAAGAACATGTATCTAAAAATTTATAAAAGTACGGGTTCGTTAAGGAATTACTCAGTAATAACTTAATCTTTTAAGTGTACGGATAAAACATAACAAACGCAAATAAAAATATTCAGAAGAAAATGGAGAGCTTCAGTTATAAAGAACTGGCCGAAGTGTATTTTAGAAACAAAAATCAGGAAGATGTTCTTAGTTACGTTAAAATAAAATTAAACTTAAATTCGTGTAGCACCAAAATGCAAGAGCAATTATATAATTTCGTCAAAACACTAAAAAAACGCTACAAAGAAGTTATGTACAGTAAACAAAAATTTTATATAAAAAGTGCAAAGTGGTTAGAAGGTCAACTTACTGTCGCTGCAGAAACAGCAAAGCAAGATAAGGCTGGAAGACCACGCAAATCATTAGTGGACAATTGCAGCGATAGATCTAAGAGGCGGAAGCTTAAAGATATTAACGATGCCTTTGGTTCTACAAATATAAAAGAATCTTTCCTACATCAATTACGATCACGGAACCAATTTACAAAAGTGGATATCATTGAAAAAGTTGTTAAAGCTAGTCCACCGAGAACCAAACGGATTCTTAAAAGTATACCAACTCCGAATGATGCAATACAATACACAAATGAGGAGGCATTAGCACCATTTCTGGATTTGAAATTAACAAAGCAGCAATATATTAAACTCAGACAGCGTGCGATTGAAAATGGCTCAAATATATATCCAGCATATCATCACATAACCGCTGCTAAAATGGACTGTTTGCCATCAAAGGACACTATTACAATCAAACAAATTTCGGCAGAGGTACAACTACAATCTCTTCTTGATCACACAGCCAAACGCTTGCTGCAATCAATAACAGGAAATGAGTTGAAGAAATACGGAAACACAAAGTTAATTCTTTTTTGTAAATGGGGATGTGATGGTTCTTCGGGACAAAAACAATATAAACAAGCTGTATGTGAAAATATTTCTGACTCAGATATGTTCATGGTATCATTTGTACCATTGCGATTGAAAAAGATTTTGAAAGATTCAGAGCCTTCCACTAGTACAACGCAAACAATGGATATTTGGAAAAATGAGACACCATCTTCAACGAAATACTGCAGGCCAATCAAATTTCAATTCAAAAAAGAAACAAATGATGTTATTAATAAAGAAATTAGTGATATCAAGGCCCAAATTACAACACTACAGCCATTACAATTACAGTTAGATGGGCAGCAAATTGAAAAAAGCTACCAGTTAGTCCTGACAATGATAGATGGAAAAGTGGGTCAGGCTTTGACTAACACGGAGGCTGCATCCAGCTGCATTATATGCCAAGCAACATCCACCCAATTAAACCAAGTCCCAGCAAAATAATAAGATAATACAGATGCATATCAATTTGGATTATCACCACTACACGCAAGAATACGACTTATGGAACACATACTAAAAATCAGTTTTGATTTGGATTTCGGGTCTTTAGGATCAATGAGAAACAACAAGACCAACAAAGAGTTAAGAAGTTCAAAAAAGAAACATGTTCAAGATGAATATCGCAAACGTGGACTGATTATAGATCAGCCAAAACAAGGGTCAGGCAATACAAATGATGGCAATACCGCAAGAAGATTCTTTTCAGATCCAGGAACAGCATCTGAAATAACAGGGGTGGATTTTAACCTTATTTTCAGATTTAAAATAATACTAGAAGTACTTGCGTGCAATGAAGAAATTGACTGTAGAAAATTTGGAGATTATGCTAAGGAAACTGCAAAAATATATACAACTAACTACCCATGGAGAAAAATGTCTGCAACAGTTCACAAAATCCTTTATCATGGTGAAGATGTCATTAAATATCATTTGGTGCCACTTGGAGATCTATCAGAGGAGGCTCAGGAAAAAAGGAACAAGGATTACATATTTTATAGAGAGCACAATACTAGGAAAATTTCACGGAATTCAACAAATGAAGATCTATTTAATATATTATTGGCAACGTCAGATCCGTTCATATCCAGTATTCGAAATCAATGGAAAGTGGACCATCGGGATTTAGATGAAGAAGCCAAAAAACGGCTAAAGAACAGAAATAGCACAGAACAAAATATGGAATATTTGCAATTAATATTTAAGTCAAACGAATAAAAATTATAATTGCCTTTCATTATTCTTTAAGTACGGAAAACATTGTTTTAGTAAAAAATAAGTTAAAACGTTATATTCGACCGAGCCGAATCTTAAATACCTTCCAACTATATAGGATGATGGAGGGGTAAGGGGGTGGTGAGGTTAAGGTAGCGTAGAAGATCACTTTAAATTTTTTTTTTGAGGGGGGGTGAAGTGAAGGTAGCGCAGAAGATCCGAGTACATTTTCCATTCGTCATGAAAGCTTAAAAATTAATTTTTTATGCAATCTAGGCTTAGGTAATACAATTTGTTAATTATTGACACTATTTTTCATATAATATGCTATATAAACGCCCACAAAAAAGGGGCGGGGTCCAAAAATAAATTTTTATGATTTTCTGGCTCCAGGGTAAAGACCTTGAACCTTCTTTGACATAAAAATGTTTCATTTGCTTAACAAATTTACAAAAAAACTTGTAAAAATGTGTAGTTTTTCAGGGGTTGGTTTAGTTCTTCTTACAGTCCACCCTAAATACGGGCGTTAGGCACGACGTAATTTAGCGTCTAGTTTTTACGCTGTAATGAGTAACTTAAATACGAGCGCCAACGTTGTGAAACGAACAGTATTGTTTACTTATCTTATTTGCTAAAAACCACAAAATTAAAATAATTAAGAGAGATAAAATCGCGTTATTGACCTTAAAGTAGCTGTAATGTCATTACTGTTGGAAATACTTTTGTATATACCACAAAAAATAACAATAACAACACTTTTTTGCAGCCAACTTCACTTTTTACGCGCGTCAAAATTGGATTTTTCAATTGTTCAACGTTAGCCTCGCGCTATTTGGGTTGGTCTCATACATTTTGTATGGGCATGAGAATTTTTGACAGTTAAATAACGTCTTACGTTCGTATTTAGGGTGGACTGTTAGGGGAATTCTTTCCCCCTGGTTCGACTTGGCCCATTTTCGAACTTAGCCTGCCCTATCCTTCGAGATATATATGTACCAAATTTCAAGGGTCTAGCTCTTTTCGTTTAGACTGAATCGTGTACATACAGACAGGCGAATGGACGGACGGCCGGATGGACAGACGGACGTATGGACAGACGGACATAGCTATATCGTCTTAGATTTCATCACTGATCAAGAATATATATACTTTTTTGGATCTTAGAAGGATATTTTATTATGTTACACACAGAATAAACCCATATTTCACTCTGAAAGTTAAAAAAATTAAAATGTTCAACTTTGACCTCGAGTTCCTTAAAAAGTCCTCAATCAATTTTAATGTAATTGAAACTGAATCAAGCTGAACTAAATATCTATCCATTGAAAAAAAATTATTTCAATATTTTGATCGGTTCAAAAGTTATAGAATTTTGGCCAACGAAAAACGATTTTCAGCCACTGTGCGGCGCGGCTAACCACCAGTTGGGCCGATACGTCTCTCTACACTGGTGAGGAGTGCAAGTATTTGGATAAGGAGGGTTGAGCGAGTATGATATTAATAGTGATAATAATAATAATAAATGAATTTATTAAAACTAAAATTAATAACACTAAAACTAATACTTACCCCTAATACTTACCTTACTTTTAAGTTTTTGTTGTAAATGTTAAAAGTAACTGTTATGCGGAAAAATATTGAAGCATCAGTATACACAATAAATATTTTTACTTGAAAAGTAATATTGAAATTGAACGGTGGTGTTTTTTATTCAAGTGGTTTTAATCGGAGTTAAAATTTTTCACCCAAGTGCACTAAATACTTTCTTTGTTTTTGAATTATAATTTAATTTATTTAAAGACTTTCCTAAAAAATATTAGGAAGAACATTTTGGCGCCCGAGCAGGGACAAGACTAAAATAAAATTAACAATAAAAAGTGACAAATTATTTCATTTTATTTTCAGTTTTATAATTTAATTAAAACTAAAAAAAAACAATAAAGAGTCAACAGTTTAAAATAAACAATAAACCAAGTGTTTAAAAACAAGAAACAATTACATTACATTAAAACACAAAATTTTTCAAAAATACTTACAAATAGAACAATTACAGTTTTTAAACAATCACAAAACAAATAACAAAAAACAAACACAAACTAAATTGTTTTCAACAAAACAAATATAAAATAACAACAAAAACAACCAGTTCACCTTCATCCTCATCCAGAGAAGTTAATCCAGATGCCCCGTTGCCGCTGTATCATCTGTAGATCCGAGCGTAAGTGTAAAAAATTATTGTTTTATAACCTTAAATTTGTAAATAGTTCAAATTTAAGAGATTTTTATAAATTATTCAAAAATTAATTTCACTTTGCAAATCGAACACAAAATATATTTTTTACACTTAAATAATTGTGAAACAATTTATTTATTTGTTATATTTAAACAAAACCCACCCCTGAAAATGAAACTTAACGCGAGTGTTAATCATTTTGTTAATATACAAACATACATATATAATTTATTCTCTTTATTATTAAGAGATAAATTAATATTCTTTAATTGCGGTCGGTATTGCAATATTATCAAAACAATTTTTATTGCTTTAAAAAATACACGAAAATATTCGCGAGTGTTAATTTTATTTATTTAAAAAAAAATTAATACAATATTTGCATTTTCTTTAATTTTCACATTCGTTGTTATTAAATTATTAAGATCAGTGTTTCATTCCGAGTGTTCCTATACCACTTGTATTATTATTTACTCTCAGCTAATAACACTGTGGTGCGTTCACACTACCATCGAAAAGTTAATTTTCATACAGTTTTTAATTTTCATAGAGTTTGCTTGTGCGTTCACACTAGCATTGAAAATTTTTAATTTATATTTTTTAAGACAAAATTGCTTAGCGTGTTCACACTAGCATATTATATTTTATCGTATTTGGAAAATTAATTTTAAACGATTTTACTTGGTTAAATAAATATTTAAATTATACCAAAGGCTGTTTTAAGTGGTTTTAGACAAAAATTTAATAAATTACTTTTAATTAAAAAAAACTGATCAAAATTTACTATCTTTTGCGAAAGAAATATACATCTTAAAATTGTAAAAAAATCCGAATATCGTGTAACCTACGAGAGAATAATATTTTAAAATTCTTGTAGTCCAAAACAATTTAAATTTTTTTGTTTTAAATAAAATTCGGCCAGTAAATTAATTTGGTAAATTTAAAATTTGTTTTGAGGAATAATGTAAAGTAGAAGTTATACAATGCCTATTAGAAAACATCAAGATTCTCCTTCCAGATCGGAAACTATGGAGAAATTAATGGCAAAGAAAGCAAAGGTTGCACAAAATATAGTAAGAATTCAGCAATCTATAAGGGAAAATACGATACCTTTTAACCCTATAGAATTAGAATGTCGCTTGGACATTTTAAAAACTTATATTGACCAAGCAATGAAGCTTCAGTCAGAGGTTGATAAATTAGATCCCGATAATGACGATAGAACTGAGCTTGAGGACATTTGTGTGACAACAAAATCAATGTTTTTGAGTCTACTGGCTAAAAATAGGCAGCCAAACTTGCCTGAAATCTCTTTCAGTGCACAGACACATCAGTCAAGACTCCCAAATATGAAGCTTCCCAAATTTAATGGAAAATATTCTGATTATAAGAATTTTATGAGCCTATTTGAGAACTTAGCCCACAATGATCCGACGTTGACAGATATTGAAAAGTTTAATCATTTAATATCATGCTTGTCCGATTCACCTTTAGGTACAGTAAAAGCTTTTCAGATTTCAGAAGAAAATTATCCCAAAACATTATCAAGCTTAAAGAAGGTTTACGACAATGAATGCCTAATATTTTTTGATAATATTGCAAAACTTTTTAATTTGCCAGAGATCACAAAACCTTCGGCTTCTGCTTTGCAAAGCATGATTGATACGGTTTCTGCTATTTACGATTCGCTGTTGTCAATAGGTGACGATAAGAAAATAACGAATGCCATATTAATACATTTAGTGATGTCAAAAGTAGATCCAGTGACCAGATCAAAATGGGAAGAACAGCTTGGTTTCGAAAAGCTCTCTTTGTAGTCAGACTATAAAGCCGCCTTGAACAAACGGTACCAGCATATTTCTGCTGACGAATTTTGAGTTCAAGACCGAGGTTTAATAGTAATAATAATACTTATAAACCTGAAAATTCCAAAAAAGGAAATTACAAAACATCATTAAATTGTACAAAATCAAAACCATCTGCTGATAAGTGCTTGTTTTGCAGATCAAATCAGCATATAATAAATAATTGCCTTTCTTTTACTGCTGAGCCCGTAACCCAAAGATTTGATTTCATAAAATCTGTGCCAGCATGTATTAATTGTTTGAGAAAAGCTCATACAGAAGCAAGATGTCAATCTTCTAAGTGCAGAATATGTAGTGGTTCTCACAATTCACTATTGCAAAAATTTAATGCAAGTTCTAGTAGTTCTAATGATTCGAATAATCATGCTGAACAGCCATCTACTTCATACGCGTCTGTTAGTTATTCATCATCGGATGAAAGAATTATTCTTGCCACAGCTGTTGTGAAAGTGAGAAGTAATTTTGTCAAATATATACTAGCCAGAGCACTTTTAGATTTCGGTTCTCAACCAAACTTGATAACTGAGGAGCTTGCGCAGCTTCTAAGACTGAAAAAAGAAGGAGGCAGATTAAGTATAAATGGCATAAGTGAAACAAATTCAGTTTCTAAATCTTAGGTAAATTTAACTGTCACGTCGAGGGTTAACTCTACTAACTTTACTTCAAAGTTTTGAATATTGAGTCATATAACTAATTTGCAACCTGATCTTAGAATAAATACAACTAGCTTAAATATTCCTAAGAATATAGAATTAGCTGATCCTTGCTTTCATAGGCCACAAAAAATTGATTTATTGATTGCCGCTGAAATTTTCTTTGAATTGATGTGTGTTGGTCAAATAAAGTCTGGTCCGAGCCTGCCAATTCTTCAAAAGACGTCGCATGGTTGGATTATAACTGGAAAATACCAATCAAAGGGCTCGACCAAGAACAACGTATTTCATTTAAGTACTGTTGTAGAAAACGAGAGCAATGTTGATTCAATAGTCAAGAAATTCTGGGAATTAGAAAATCTTCCAAATGAGTCAACAAAAATATATTCTGAGGAACAGCAACAATGTGAGGACAAATTTAAAAATTCAGTACGACGCTTAATGTTAGGACGATTTGAAGTCACTGCCTTTCAAATTTGATACAAAATTGCTTGGTTTACCTTTTAAAACTGCCAAAAGGTTATTTCTCTCTTTGGAACGAAGACTTTCCAAAGATGACATCCTTAAAAGTGTTTCGCTTAAACACTGTTACATACGGCACGGCGTCAGCGCCATTTTTAGCAATCAGATGTTTGATTCATTTAAGCGATTTGTACAAAGAGACTTTACCTATTTGTTCAAAAGTTGTTCGCAGTGATTTCTATGTAGATGACTTATTAACTGGTGCTGAAAGCTACCAAGACCTGAGTATGATTCGTAACCAGGTTAATGAAATTTTGAGTTCTGCTGGTTTTAAACTTACGAAATAGTTTTCAAATCATCCTGAATTCATGAGTTCAACACAAAATGAAAAACTATTACATAGCAATTCCGATTCAGCAAAAGCTCTTGGCATACATTGGATTCCGAAGAACGATTCATTTAAGTTTCGTTTGCAAAATAATTTTCAAGAATTAAAAGCTACCAAAAGAAATATATTGTCAGTTTCTTCGCGGTTATTTGATTCTCTCGGACTATTATGCCCTATAGTAACAAAATCCAAAATGTTATTACAAGAACTTTGGATTCAAAAACTTGACTAGGATGAATCAATTCCCATGAAACTAAATACGGCATGGGAAAATTTCAAATCTAATTTACTGGAAATTGATTCAATAACAATCCCAAGATTCCTTTATACAACTTCTTAAGCAAAAATTCAAATTCACGGATTTGCTGATGCCTCAATTCGAGCATGGTTGTTGCATCTACATTCGAAGCTCCGAGTCAAACAGAATTGTTTCGAGACTACTTATGGCGAAATCTAAAGTTGTTCCTCTTAAGACCAAGTCTCTTCCGAGAATTGAGCTATGTGCCTCACACCTATTAGCTAAGTTGTGGAATCGAATTAAGTTAATGATGAGCTTTGAAATCGAGTGTGTTAATTTCTGGACTGATTCAGAAATAACACTGTATTGGATTGTATTTTGTTTCAAGCAAAATCCAGCTGATATTGTTTCAAGAGGATGCGATGTTGAAGAATTAAAAAATTCGATTTGGTTTGAAGGACCTTCGTTTTTGCTAAGCGAAAGTTCCTACCGGCCTGTTGACGAACACTTTGAGTTAACAGAGAACCAGGAATTATTGGAAAAAAGGAAAATGAATGTACTTATTGCAGTAGAGGATCCACATAATTGCCTATTGGATCTTATGGAAAAATATTCGTCTTACAAAAAGCTACTACGAGTAACGTCTTTTGTACTTAGATTTGTTGACGTTTTTGGAAAACGCAAAATAGACGAAGGCTTTGGACCTACTGCAATCGAATTGAAATGATCATTCTTTCGGCTTGTATAGACAATCCAGAAAAATTACTTTTCTGAGGAGATATCGAAATTGCAAAAATCTCTGGTCTTGCCATCAAACATTCAAAGATTAACACCATTTGTTCATACCTTCACAGAAGAGAAACGAACATTTTTACTTTTAAGGGTAGGTGGGAGATTGCTTAATGCAAACTTGAAGTATAATACCAAGTTCCTACTTTTATTACCGAAAAGAAATAGCTTTGTCACACTGTGTTTATGTCTGAACCCATGTAGTTTTCCATCCCTGGTTAATTGTGGTGCCCGAATTACATCAAAAAGTGATTGGTCTTACCCTTTTTATGCTTCTTTATGCTTGCTTTGGGTCGTTATTGTTCGTTGCAAAGTTGTACGAGAAGCAATTGCCATTTTTATTTTTGTAAAAAAATCGATTTTGAAAATATACCAAAAAAAAAAACCAATAAAGGTCAATCTTTTAATAGAAATTAAAAAAAGTGAATTATCTGATTTTTGTTTTGTTTTCGCCAGCAACCACTTTGGTAGGTAAACACCTGAAAGTTACAGCAGGAAGATTATCTGTGGACTTCACTAAACTCAGACGTTTACATTTGGTCCAATCGAGCCGGATTTTGGAATTTTTGAGGAGCGCAAAGTAATTTTTCTGTCCAGGAAACTCAGGTGAAATTGAAATCTTTTGCTATTTGTAAATTTCTTGTATAATTATAAAAAAGGTTTGCAAGAACTAATCTGTTGTGTTAGATACAGTTTGAAATGCGCTGATCTAGAATACCAAACTGTAATATCTTTGGAGACTATTACTTTAGTAAAGACTCAAACCAACATATAAATAAAATACAACCAAGTCGCTCAGCTGTTTTTATATCCATTAACAACTCTGTCGAACTTTGCAATTTGTTTTCTTTTAGTAAAATATAAAATTGCAAAGTTAAAGTGTTTTGTTATTAATTAAAAAAAAAAAAATCATGTGTAATTAAGAGAAAAAACAAACATTTTTAACATATTAATAAGGTGTAAATTTCAAGTGATACAACAGTGACATCAGAGGGCAGGCAATATCGGGAAGATTATTTGCAAAGAAGGGGACAAGCACTTGTACAAAACTGGAATTATAGGACAAAATTTCCTACATATGTAAGTTTTTTTTCCTTTTTATTAGTGATCGCCCGGAAAAAATGCGATTATAGTCCAGACAATTGATTAAATAAACAAATTATTGCTTTCTTAATTCTGCTTCAAGAAGTTGTTTTTATACTCAACTATTAGAAGCTCATTATCAGTGTTTTTCTAACAAATCTAACTCCAAAAATTATATGTATCAATGAACATACATATGTGTTTACATTTTGTTAATAACAATTGTTTTTCATCTTTTGTATTTGGATATTTACTTTTATACATAAGTATGTACCTATTTGTGTATACGTACACTTATTAGAAAATCTTAAACAGCTTTATTATTTATATTACGTTGAGTATTTTTTTTTTTTTTTTTTGTTTAATTTTTTTGATAAAGAGGAATCAGTAAACTTTAATCAAATAAAAGAAACTTATATATGTTTATAGTTATTTTTGGTTTTTTATGGTAATATATTAACATAAAACTCTTCTTTTGGTACACAACGAGATCACTTGATATTATCTGCTGTCAACTGCATTGTTTGAAAATTAATATTTGGCATAGTTTGAGGCAATTAATTGGAGCCAGTGTATTCTTGGGAACATATTCTAAAACATATATTTTCTATTATTGTTGTATAGCAGATTTCTGTATTTTTGATTACAGAACACTTTTGGTGGTTGTTTGCACATTAGGGTAGTGCAAGATTTACTTTTAAATTTTTACTTTTAAATTAATAATACAATTTGTGGCCATATTAAAACTACGGTAAACAATAGAAATTTTTTGGATTTGAACATTCAGGTACTATTGTGATTTATTTTAATTTTTTTTACAGGAATTAGTTTCTTGTTTATTTTTTTCATATACCTAGTGTCGTGTGTCGGGGGAATAGCGATTTACTATTCGATAATTATAATTTTTTTACTTGCTCTGTTTTTGGTGTTGTATTTTTTCCTTTCTCGGGTACTTTTGGTACTTTGGTTTTTATAAAGCAAATTGTAAAGTGCTAAGTTATTGAAGCAGTATTTTTATTATTCGGATAAAATATATTTGCCTTTCAATATGGTTAAATCAAATAATTTACTAAAGTTTGAGAAATATGCTGGACTATTTCTCGAATTTGAGCACGATTTCAATGAGGCACATAAAGCGAATCAGACTCTTTTTACTATTTAACTTGAAAATGAAGAATTTAAAGCTTTGTGGGAGCGAGTTAGGGTAGCTTATGAAACCTTTGCAATTAATGGTGATAATGTTGATTCCGAAGAGGACTGCGAAGTGGCTAAGGATTTGTTTAAAGAGTGCGGATTGGCATACATTACCTGCGGGGCTTTGATGGGCGAATTGTCGCAATCATTTGTTAGCAAGCCTTCCCTTTCTTCTACCCAGTGTGTTGAAAATTCGATTGAGGCTTCGGTAGTTGGAGGTCATCATATTAGACTGCCGCCATGTACCACTGAGCCTTTTTGTGGAGACTATCAGTCGTGGCCAGCATTAAGGGACATGTTCGTCGCGGTCTATATTAACTGTAGCTCTTTGTCAGCGGTTGAAAAACTATTTTATCTCAGACAGAACACCAGAGATGAGGCCTTAGAGATTGTCAAAAAATCTCCCCTTACCAATGAGGGCTTTGAGACGGCATGGGCAAATTTGAAGGAGAATAAACGGATTTTAGTTAATATCCAACTAAAAATTTTATTTAATTTAGTGGAGGTTAAATCGGAATCAGCTGCTAAAAATTAAACGGTTACAAAGGGATATTAACAACTGCACTTTAGCGCTTCATTTGCATGACATTGACATTACTAACTGGGATTCGATTTTTATATTTCTTTGCTCCATTAAATTACCTGATTTAACTTTATCATCTTAGGAGCAATCCATAAAGAACAAGAAGGAAATCCCTAAATGTGAAGAAATGGATAAGGGCATTCGAGCCAACCCAACAGAGTATACTGTAAGGCATAGTTCTCTTAGAAAATTTAAGACAGAAGGGAATTCTCAGCCCCAAGCTGAACATCGTTTAAACAGGAGCCAGAATTCTACAAATAAAAAAGTTAGAGCCTATCAGGCAAAGATTGTAAGAAGGACTTGCCCGTGTTGTACAAAAGACCATTTATTGAGAATTTGCCCAAAATTTTTAGGGTTAAATCCGGGTGAAAGGTTTGTGGTTGTAAAAAGACACAACCTGTGTATTAACTGTCTTAGTGAAGGTCACAGACTAAATGCATGCCAGAGCAATTTTAGTTGCGCTGTGTGTAAATTGAAGCATCACTCATTGTTGCATAGGGAGGTTTAACAGAGTAACCAGAGCGATGAACCATGCACTAGTAGAGCTGTAACGCA
Organism: Cistogaster globosa; assembly: GCA_937654795.1. Classification (NCBI taxonomy): domain Eukaryota; kingdom Metazoa; phylum Arthropoda; class Insecta; order Diptera; family Tachinidae; genus Cistogaster; species Cistogaster globosa. The sequence goes on from OW569403.1 coordinate 112,538,390, forward strand.
GAATACGACCGTTCAAAACTGTTTTGCAGCCGCATCGCGACAGATTCTTTTAGGGACAGCCATTGTCAATGTAGCGTGTCGTGGCGATGTTTTTAGGGCGAGAGCTTTGATTGATTCAGGTTCTCAGGCAACTTTCATTTCTGAGAGCTTACAGCAGAAGTTTGATTTGCCTGTTAAGAAAATTAAAGCTAGAGTTTCTGGTTTAAATGATGCTTCAGCTGGTTCCGTTCAAAAGCTGTATTCTTTCGAGTTAGTCTCAACCTTAGATAGCCGATTTAAGATAAAAGTAGAAGGCTTGGTTTTGCCTACATTAACTGGAAATTTGACCACTGAGACGGTTGTTATTTCACAGACCTCTTTATTATCGGATTTGAAATTAGCCGACCCAAATTTTGCGAAGAGTGGTAAAATCGATCTACTTATTGGGGCGGATATTTATTCAAAGATAATGAAAGATGGTGTCCGGCGAAATATTCTCGGAGATTTAATGGCCCAAGAAACCATATTCGGATGGATTTTGACGGGTTCGCTCCCCGGGTGTAGGAAACAAGCAATGACATCCTCGGTTTCTTTTTACACGGAAGTTGGCTTAGAAAAACAATTGGAAAAGTTTTGGCTTTTAGAAGAACCTTCTATATCCACACCGGATGATGAGTATTGTGAAGACCATTACAAAAAAACTACTCGGCGTGAAGACGATGGGCGTTACGTAGTTTCCTTGCCTTTTAAGCCTCAATATTTAATATGTAGTGGACTTGGGTCGTCCCGTGAAAAAGCCCAGCGTCAGTTTTTAAGGAATGAAGCATCTCTGCTGAATAAACCAGGTCTTAAAACAACGTATGATGATGTACTGTCAGAATACGTGACGTTAGGTCATATGGCCCCGGTTAATGGTATCAGTTTGGACAAATCGCAATCATTTTACTTGCCGCATCATGCAGTTTTTAAACCTGAAAGCTCGTCTACCAAAGTTCGAGTAGTATTTAATGCATCGAGTTGTTCATCTTCAGGCTTAAGCCTTAATGATATTTTGTATACAGGTCCCATTTTGCAGAATGATTTGACATTGTTGATAATTAGGTGGCGTTTCTTTCGTTATGTTTTCAATGGCGACATTGAGAAAATGTACCGTCAAATTTTAGTAGAACCATCCGATACTAGATTTCAACGGATCATTTTTCGTCGCAATCCAACGGATGACTTAGCGGATTTTGAATTGAAAACGGTCACCTTTGGGGTAAATTGTGCACCTTACTTAGCAATTAGAACGTTGAATCAATTGGCAGATGATGTTCAGGAGCAGTGGCCGCTTGCCTCCAAGATTTTACGTCGGATGATGTATGTAGACGACGCCTTATCGGGAACTCACGATATATCTGTAGCAATTGCGGCTCGTGATCAATTGTTGTTGGCCCTATCATCAGCTGGGTTTTCTATTAGAAAATGGACCTCAAATGATGAGCGTATCTTGTGTGACTTGCCAGCTGATTTTTTGTTAAAGAGGAATTTTTAAGATATTGACGGCGACAGCACCACTAAAATGCTGGGTATAAGGTGGAATGCGAAAACCGATAAGTTTTATTTTACAACTTCTTTTATCCCTTCAAGGGAGAATTTTACTAAGCGTGAAGTTTTGTCCACAATCGCTAAGCTTTTTGACCCTGCCGGTTGGCTAGGTCCTATAATAATAGTAGCGAAAATGCTGATGCAGCAGATTTGGAGTGAGAAAACTGAATGGGATGCAATTTTATCGGAGAAAAGTCGTCAAATATGAAATCAATTTGTAGCTAATTATGATGGTATTAATAGGATAACAATTGCTCGTTGGGTCGGTTTTACACCATCATGTCGGGTACAAATTCATGGGTTTTCGGACGCCTCTGAAAAGGCTTATGGCGCGTGTGTTTATATTAGGCTTGAAGACGAGAAAGGTCGCACTGAATCTCATTTGTTGTTAGCGAAGTCTAGAGTTGCACCGTTAAAAACTATTTCCTTGCCGCGCTTAGAACTCTGTGGCGCATATCTGTTGGCTGAGTTAATCACCACTGTTGAAAACGATTTCGAACTCGGCCACAGCCGGAAGACAGATTTATGCATGGAGCGATTCGATGATCGTCTTGGCTTGGCTACAAAAACCCTGTAATACGTGGAAAACTTTCGTTGCCAATAGGGTGTCCAAAATTGTAGAGAAAATTGACAAAAATTCTTGGAGGCACGTTTTTTCGACTGACAATCCTGCCTATTTGTTGAGTAGGGGTACCCGACCACAGGATCTGGTTGAAAATAAACTTTGGTGGCATGGACCCTCGTGGCTTTGTTCGGCGTCAAGCCGTTGGGATACTATTTCGGTAAGCGAATTGTGGACCATAAAGAAGAGCGCAACTCGCGTGTATTTTTCGCATATTTCAACCCTTTTTATTACATATTACAACGTTTCTCATCTTACCCACGAGCATTGCGTGTTTTAGCTTTAGTTGTAAGAGGATGGAAACTCATTTTAAAACAAGAGCAAAGTTTTGCTGGTTCAGAAGTTACTCCAGCAGAAATTCAGTCTATTAAGGAGAAGCTAATTGTTGCCTCTCAAAAAGCTTTCTTCGGAAAGGAGTATTTTACGTTGTCTAATGATCAACCTGTTATAGAAGGAAAATTGTTAAATTTGTCTCCCTTTTTAGATAAAAAAGGAATCATTCGTGTAGGAGGTCGTTTAGCAGATGCTGCAAACTTAACGTATAATGAACGGTTTCCAATAGTTTTGCATTCAGGTAGTCGCTTTGCCATTCTTTTCGTGACATTTTTACATAGAATTACGTTACACGGCAGGAATCAGCTCATGCTTAGAGTCCTACGGACTGAATTTTTTATTCCCCGTGCAAAAAATCTAATTAAGACTGTTATAGGTCGTTGTAAAAGTTGTACCTTACAAAAAAAGGCAACGCAATCCCAGATGATGGCGGCACTTCCTACTTCTAGGACACTTATTTCTCGCCCTTTTACCACTACTGGTGTGGACTTTACCGGCCCCTTTAATATTCGGAACTATACTGGGCGAGCTTGTTTAATCACGAAAGATTATGTTTGTCTGTTTGTATGTTTCGCCACAAAAGCTATTCATTTGGGACCGGTAAGCAGCTTATCGACTCCAGCCTTTTTGGCAGCATTTGAAAGGTTCATTTCTCGGCGTGGATATCCGAAAGAAATTCATTCTGATAATGGTACAAACTTTGTAGGTGCAGCAAAAATCTTAAGGTCAGAATTCCGAGCTTTCCTTCGTAACACTGGTCATTCAGTGAATACAAAGTATGGACCCCAGGGCCTTCAATGGCATTTTAATCCTCCTGTTGCACCTCATATGGGAGGCTTATGGGAAGCAGGTGTTAAGAGTTTTAAACATCATTTTAAAAGGATTGCTAGTAACCTGAAGTACACTTTTGAGGAATTTTCTACATTGCTGGCACGTATTGAATCTTGTCTAAATTCTCGGCCACTATGTCCCTTAACAGAGAGCCTAGATAGTCTTGATATTTTAACGCCAGGGCATTTTCTAACCGGCGGCCCGTTGTTAGGTCCACCTGAGGTTGAAAACTTTGAGGCTCCACTATCAATTATTAATCGATGGCATAGAGTTAAAGCAATTAATCAGCGCTTGTGTGCCAGGTGGAAAGACGATTATTTAAAGGATCTTCACAAACGCCATAAATGGAAACTTTTAAGGAAAGATATGGCAGTTGGTGACCTAGTTGTCATTCGTGAGGACAACTTGCCAACAAATGACTGGCGCATGGGTCGTGTAGTGAAGCTCCATGTAGGTAGAGATGGTCACGTCAGAGTTGTAGAGTTAAAGACAGCGCGTGGCTTGGTTACTAGACCAGTTGTGAAGCTCGTAGTGCTTCCGACTTATTAGGTTTTAAATAACTATTTTCCAGGAACATGGTCCATCCCAGTAAATATGCTGACAATCGACGCAGCTCTAACCAGATGGTTTGTCGGGTTTGTCTTAAGGATCATCCACTTCGGTTCTGCAAAAAATTTTTACAAGTTGGGTACGAGGAGAAAATGCGGCTTGTGTCTATCTACCGTTACTGCGCGGGCTGTTTAAGTCATGACCATATCTGGCGTACTTGCGCAAGTACCGGCAGATGTAAACGTTGTGGAGACATGCATCATACTCTGTTGCATAAGAAGGGTGTAAGACCTAGTTCGTCGGCCCGAAAAGCTCCTAAGCGTTTACATCACGGCCCAAGTTCGTCCAAAAGCCGTGCAAGAAAAGGACCCAGTTCGTCTGATAGTGCAGCCAGAGGGCCTCGTTCGTCCAATGGTCATGAGAGTGAGAGGCCTAGTTCGTCTCAAGCTCTGGTTTTGAGTACTTCGAATAACCAAAACATCCGCCGCAAACGTAGAGCTAAGAAGTCTGACATTGTGGGAAGGAGAACTGGAGAAGTTGCATCACTACCAACGTATTTTATAAGAGAAACAGTGTTGTTGAAGCCCACTGCTATTATAAGGTTGGAATCAAATGGGCGTTTTATGAGTGAACGAGCTGTAATTGATCCGAGTTCCAAACGTTCGATTATATCGGCAGAAGCGGTTCATCGAATTTTAGCGCGCAAGGTGCGTGTTGGCAACAGTGAGAGGTGTTGTCTTAAAATATCTGGTCATCACGGTAGTAGTGCTGTGATTGAATGTTACGCTGAAGTAAGGCGCAAATACCATATAATGACGCCGGTCAAATCAATTGACAGCAGGATTCTGGACGAGTTTCCAGGACTACAATTAGCGGATCCCCAATTTAATGTTTCTGCTTCAGTTCACATCCTTTTAGGTGGTGATGTGTACAGCCGAATTATAAGGAGTGGCGTGTACGGTGGTTCTTTTGGAAAACCGTTAGCACAGTTTTCAATATTTGGATACATTATTTCTGGATCGTGTTCCCCTTAAGGTTTCAGTCAGTATACAACCTTAATATCGTATATTTTTGTGCTTCGATAATTTGCATGATGCTGAATGAATTTACTTTATTATTTTCATTTTTAGTTTCAATTTTTGTTACATACGGTTGGTGTATTGTGGAATTTTGGAGGCATTCTTTGCAGCAGTCATAGTTTTTATTAATTATTATAGATTATACCAAAAATAAATGGATTCTAAATATTTTGGTTTTAGACACTATTACTTTTTATACTTTAATTTTTTCTACTTGATGTTATAAATTTCCTAGCTAGGCATGGATCGGGTCCTTGAGTGCTGTACAGCAAGGCGGCCGGGATGTTTATGTTTGAACCCATGTAGTTTTCCATCCCTGGTTAATTGTGGTGCCCAAATTACATCAAAGAGTGATTGATATCTCAGAGGCGCTGAAGTCGGTCTTACCCTTTTTATGCTTCTTTATGCTTGCTTTGGGTCGTTATTGTTTGTTGCAAAGTTGTTCGAGAAGCAATTGCATTTTTGTTTTTGTAAAAAAATCGATTTTGAAAATATACCAAAAAAAAAAAACCAATAAAGGTCAATCTTTTTATAGAAATTAAAAAAAGTGAATTATCTAATTTTTGTTTTGTTTTCGCCAGCAACCACTTTGGTAGGTAAACACCTGAAAGTTACAGCAGGAAGATTATCTGTGGACTTCACTAAACTCAGACGTTTACACACTGTATTTGTGGAATCTTCATTTTGAAAATTGTCATGCTGGTACAAAAGCACTTGTAGCTCTTTCGCGGCAGAATATATGGCTTATTAATGCGAAAGAAGAGTGCAGCAGAATAGTTCGCGGGTGTGTTCATTGCTTCCGTTATAAACCAAAATTAATGTCCCAAATAATGGGCAATTTACCCACTAGTAGAGTGAGAGCTACGCGACCATTTTTAACGGTCGTCGTAGTCTTCTGTGGTGCCGCTAACGTGTCATTGAGATTACGTGGTAGACTACCAATTAAAATGTATATAGCGGTTTTAGTGTGTTTCACTTCTAAGGCGGTTCATTTAGAATTAGTGTCTGACCTGTCTACTGATTCTTTTCTTTTATCTTTTAAAAGGTTCGCTGCCAGCAGAGTACTGCCAACAATAGTTTGGTGCGACAACGTGACGAACTTCGTCAGAGCCAGCCAAGTGCTGAAGGGGCTGCAACAGGTCGTCGCATAATACGCAGCGTCGTCCGGGGTAAGGTTCAGCTTCATACCACCTCGGCGCAACACTTCGAAGGGCTGTGGGAAGCAGCCGTGAAGCAGATGAAGTTTCTACTTCTGCGAGCCGCGGGCAACGCATCGCTAACTTAAGAAGAGATGGGCACAATGCTTGCAGAAGTAGAGGCGGTGCTCAACAGTGGGCCAATCGCACCGCTGTCTCCAGACCCCAACAACGGGGAAGCGCTAACTCCACCGCACCTGCTGATAGGCGAGGGTCTGCGTTCGCTGCCGCCAGAATCCGCAGAAGACGTGACAGGCAAAGTGGCGAAATTATGGAAGCGATGGCGTCTGCTTTGCGGTCTCAAGCAAAGGCAGGTGGTGCGAGGAAATGCCCAATCTCAAGGTCGGCCAAGTGGTGATAATCCACGAAGACAATTGCCCGCCACAGCACTGGCTGACCGGGAGAGTCGTCAAAGTACTAATAAATGAATTTAATAAAACTAAAGTAAATAATACTAAAACTAATACTTACCCCTAATACTTACCTTACTTTTAAGTTTTTGTTGTAAATTTTAAAAGAAACTGTTATGCTGAAAAATATTGAAGCATCAGTATACACAATAAATATTTTTACTTGTAAAGTAATATTGAAATCGAACGGTGGTGTTTTTCATTCAAGTGGTTTTAATCAGGTTAAAATTTTTCACCCAAGTGCCCTAAATACTTTCTTTGTTTTTTAATTATAATTTAATTAATTTAAAGACTTTCCTAAAAAATATTAGGAAAGAACAAGGAGTTTTTGGGTTCTCAGTGACTATCGAGGTCGATTGATATGTCAGGTCGGCCGAAACTGTAGTGGTCTGTGCCTTGGCAGCACTACACGAGTCCCTAACATAGCACCACTGAAACCCAGAGCCTCCTAGTAGTGTGCTTTGAGTTATGTGTGAATTTTGTCCAACCAAATTAATATTGATTATTTGTTAAATGAATGATATTTATAATGTACACAACTTAAAGTGATAGATGCGAAAAATGCTGATGAGGGTTTTGGTGGTCCTGAAAATGCGGCATTACATTCTGCCAACATCTAATTTTTCTTTTTTCTTTGGAAAATGTCCGCATACATTTGAAAAATAATTTTTCTTTGTAAAAATTAAATTAAAAAATTAACCAACGCCGAAAAATAAATTTTAATTGATTTGTAAAAATCGATGGTTCAATCCCTGATTGGGAAAAAATTAAAAATAATTTTCAAAATTTTAAAGTTAAGTACTTAAAGTTATTAAATTAAATATCAACACTCCGTAGTAAAGAAAATTTTAACCATCGCTACTTTTTCCGTGCCAAACAATTGCACTTCTTAGAAATATATAGCACTCCAAGCATCGAGAAATCCATTAACAAACAAACGACGAATTTTTAATAAATTTCGCAGCACTATTAAATATTAATATATATTCTCTAAACAATAGACATATTAAAAATTCCACAACTATTTAGACACAAAAAGTTTTTCCACATTTATTTTAAATTTATTTAGAACTAGTATATTGAATAATTTGAGAAAGTACCACCGTTCAACTAATACTTTTCTTCAGTTTGATGAAAATGTTCTCTTTTTGACAACATAAAAATATATAAAATCTAAGTCAACTAGATTTGAAAAAAATGTGTGTACAAAATCTATGCACTAAATTAAGAAAATTATACAAACAAAATCCTAGCTACCTAAGTAAAAAAGCATATAAATAAAATCTAAGCCTACTAAATAAAAAAAATCAATATGAACAAATTTACAAAAACCCTGTCAATTACTTAAGCCATTATCACACTTCTTTTTATATTCATAGTATTGTTATAGGATTAAAAGAATGAAACAAGCATTACGAGAAAGAACTAATAGAAAAAGTAAAAACCTTTTTTCAAAACAAAAATAGTAACAAACAAACATAATTAAAAAGAAATTTAATTAGGTTGTTTAAAAAAGGGTAAAATCTTGGTTTGAAGAAGAAGTGTTATATTTAAATAAGATTATTCAATAAAGCGAAACTCTTAATAATATCTTCCATTTTATGCATTTTTATTTAATTGAAAATAGAAATTAACTTTTTCTGTTTTGTTTTTATGTTGGTATTATTTTAAGTGTTGCAATGTTTTTATTTATAAAAAAACGCCAAATCGCAAAATTAATACTTAAAGCGATAAATTAGCAACATTTTTAAGGTATTAAGTTAAAAATGTCAATTTTTATTTTTAAAACTTTAAATTTTTTTTAACAGGCATTAATTTTTTATCGACTACATCAGTAACCATTTTGACGGTTTGGTATTATGAAGAAATAATAAGAATTGATAAGAAGCAAAAATAACAGCTCTGAAGAAAATAATATTTTAATAATAGTAAAAAGTATTAAAAATATAAAATAGTTGTTTAATTCTTTAAAACAAACAATAATATATACGTGGTGACAGTTAATTACATAAACAATAAACTAATGGGATAAAAATAAGTAATTAGTGGTGAAACAGGGCTAAGATGCAATGTTTGGGCATAGACCAATATTTAATCGGAGTGTTAAAACCAAACAATTTTGTGCGATTTATTTGTGAAGATTGTATGCAATATATAAGAAATGTAGATCTTGTATTAGGTGAAATTTAAGATGATGTCCGAATAAATAAACAAAACCATAAAGAATTCAGAAGAAAATTTGAGACATCTTTGTGACAGAACGAAAATGAAATAAAACATTTGTTGGAGGCAATAGAAATAATAATAATAATAACCAAAAAACTTGTGAAAAAATGTAAATGAAATAAAAAAACTTTTCGGCACAATAAAAAACATGAAAATAAAAACAAAAAAATGTGTAACAACATAGAACAAGGTAATGTTAAGATGTGCAATGAGATAAAAAGAAATAAACATCAGGCACCTTTGATAGTTAAACCAAAAGCAAAGCAAAAAATTAAAAAAAAAATGATTTTAATAAAAAAGTAGATCCGGAAAATTTTAAAATTACAAACATTCAAAATCGAAAAAACGGAACATTAGTTATACAGAGTGAAAACATAGACGAAAGGCAAAAGATTAAGACTGCTATCGAAGCAAAAATGAGTGAGAAATATGAAGTAAAAGTTCCAAATGATATTGAAATGTCTGTTTTTTTAACGGAAATGACATTTAAATACGAAGATAGAGAAATTATCCAAAAATTAAGAAAACAAAATCAAAATCAAACATAGCAAAAATGAATTGATCAAAACATATAAAATTAAAAGAAATAATAACTCGGTTTTTAACGCGAAATTAAAAATTGACAATGAAGCATACCCAAAAATACTAGCAGCACAGAGAGTTAATGTTGGATGGGAGAAATGTAGAGTATTTGATGGTACAGAAATAATACAGGGTTTTAAATGCAGAGGTTTTAATCATAAATCTGTGGATTGTAAAAATGATGAAACATGTTTTATGTGTCTTGGAAAGCACAGATCAAAAGAATGTAATAAAGAACAAATCAATAAATACATTAACTGTAAAAGATCGAATGAAAAGTTCAACTTAGGCAAATAGAGTCCCGTATATCAAAATAAGTTAAAGATAAAAGGTTTATTTGATTAACAATTAAAGACTATACATGGCATTTACACAAACATACAAGGTTTAACTAGCAACTTTAATCAGCTTGAAGCAATCGCTAGTATCCATAAACCAGATTTTACAATTCTCACGGAAACTCATTTAGCTGACAGAATAGATGAAAATTAAATAAATATAAAAGGATACCATCAGTTTATTACGATTTCCAATTCCTTATGAACGGGGAGCTTAGTAATATATTTCCATAAAGACGGGCAAGTAAGTTTGATGTGTGAGAAAGTAAGAGATTTTAAATACTGGATAAGTGCTTATTATGTCAAATATCGAGAAATGTCCTTTATTATAACAGCAATATATCGATCACTAAGCAGTCAGGAACCAGAATTTTATGAAGTTTTTGAAAAAAATACAGATGTAATTATCGCTGGAGACTTTAATGTAGATTGGACAAAATGAAGCACCTATAGGAGCAAATTGGAACAAACTATTAATGATAATAGTCTAAAACAATTAGTGAAAAACTATACTAGAATTACACGCGAGACGAAAACTATAATAGATTATGTTATAAAAAATACTGTCAATGTTAATGTAAATATCAGTAATTCAAATAAAATATCCGATCACGAAATTATAGATATAAGTGTCGAAAATACTAATCAAAATACTTAACATGAAAACGGAAAGACAATCGATATTTTTATATATGATAAAAACCAATTCCAAAGAATAATTAGCCAAACACTTATATTTAATGAAGGTATAGAATTAAACACTAATGTGTACAATTTTGATAAAGCAATTGAAAAAACCATAAAAAGACTAACAATTAGAAAAAAATTATGAAAAAAGCATTAAAAACAAATAGTTCAATGGACAATTGCAAACACTTAAAACCGAAAAAATATGAAGTGCAACATAGCCAAATATGAAAACACACAGCATGGTATAATTACAGAATAGCAAGTTAAACTTGATAATGAAAAAATGCATATATAAGCAAAAAAAACAACTATTACCAAAGACAAATGTGGAATAACATAAAAAATTTGTGCTAAAGAAACCCACATCTGTGATACAAAATGTGATATTTAACTATGTAGAATATAGGAACAATCATGAAATAGCAAACCAATTTAACCAATATTTTGTTAAAAGTATTGAAGAAATCAGAAATAATAAAGAAAATGTGCAATATATTAATCATATAAATATAAGAAATACTAAAGTTGAATTTCGTACAATAAATATAACAGGATTAAAGAATACGTGTAAAAACATCAAAAAGAAACCAGACTATAATAATTAATTTGTTTTATTTTATAATAAAACAAGCACTAGATCAGTTTTAAAATAAAAATAAAAAACAATATTTTTATTTTAAAACTAACCTAGTGGATTATATACTAACTTGATATTGGAAAATTTGAACTTAATTGGTGATAAACTTTTAAGTATTATTAATTAATCTCTAGATACTGGAGATTTTCCTAAAAATTGGAAAACCTCTATGGTAACGCCAATTGAAAAAATAGCAAACACAAATAAGTGCGAAGAATTTAGGCAAATAAACTCATCAAAAATATGCGAGAAAGTTATTAAAAAAATTGTAAAACAACAGCTAGAAGAATACTTGGAAAAAAAATAATATTTTATCATCATTTACATGTGAAACAGCTGTGAATTACGTTATAAACAGGTGGAAAAAACTTGAAAAAAAAGAAAATTATGACCATTTTTCTAGACTTTAAACGAGCAGTTGAAACCATAGATAGAGAATTATTACTGCAAAAATTATTTTTTTAAGGAATACAGAATATAGAGTTAAATTGGTTTAAATCGTACCTGAACAATAGAATGCAGATAACGAAAGTTAACGATTTCAAATCTGCAACAATCAATAATGGATATGAAGTACCACAGGGATCAATATTGGGTGCTTTATTATTTATTATTTATATAAATGATATGCCCAATATAATTAAAAACTGCGGAGTAGTGTTATACGCAGATGAGACTTTTATATTTAGTGAAACAGACGAACAGTGTCACAGAAATCTAACACAAGATATCGAAAATGTAAATAATTGGTTAAAAATGAGTAAACTTAAACTTAACGAAAATAAAACATAGATAATAGGTATAAATATAGACAATTGTATATTTTTTAAAATTAATAATACGGTAATATAAAAGGTCGAAAAAATTAAATACTTAGGATTTATAATAGACAAAAAAATTAATTTAAAAGAACACATAGACTATATATGTAGGGGGGACTTTATTTATTTGGACTGTTCTTTATTGAGATTGTATACTTGTCCCCTTTTTGATTCGATGTTTTGCACTATATCACTTACAACTTTCGCAGTAACCAATAAACAACAGCACATTAACACTTTTAAAATTAATTCATACTTTATTTAAAATATAATACGCTTATAAACTATTAAAATTTAAGTTAAGTTATTTACATTGCTGAGATTTACGTCTTTTCCATCCGGCGTTTACTTTAATACTCATGCTGTTCTATGTCTGTCCGTTTCTCACTATAAATCGTTCCTTTCCCACATTCCTTCTAGAATAATCAGCGAATCAATTGTAGAAATAGATAACGGACAAACACTATAACCTTCTACGTGAATATTGGTCGACATATGATGATACCCTACAATCGGCCCTCCTGAACGCAATACGACCCAGATTGCCACCTTTTCATAAATTCTGCCACAGTTTTAGTGCGATTGGGGCCTTCGTGCGTTCCCACCTTTTCAACTTCATATCGGCCGTGAGGCAACATCTCCACGATTTTGTAAGGACCAACAAATTTTCCTTTTAATTTTAAACCCGTCCCAAACTGGGTTCGCCTAATGGCGACTAACTCATTAACCCGATACTCTTCCTCGGGTTTACGTTTGAAATTAAAACTTTTAATATTCTCCTTCTGTATCCTAAGGATATTCTCCCTAGCCTCCTGTCTTATTTCATCCCTATCTCTGAAATAAGATTCATAGGCTTCTTCAGCCAATAGCTCCCTCAAATCGGGCTGATCTGGCAACCTCATCTCTACCCCTGTCAAGAGCCTGAATGGTGAGAACTGAGTGCTTCTCGAAGACGTAGAGTTCATAATCATCTGAACCTTACGCAAATACCTATACCAATTAATTGGCACACAACTGAGACAACATGGACACAATAATTTTATGCATTCGTTCCACCTGCCCATTTCCGCGTGGAACACCTGTGGCTATCAACAAATGCTGTATGTTCTCATTCTTACAGTAACTTTCAAATGCTTTTGACGTAAAAGCTGCCCCTCTATCTGAGATCAATCTCATCGGGTTACCAAATACTGCTGCTTGTTTTTCTAAGCAATCAATTACTTCTTTAGCGTCTGTCGATTTTGTTGGATGAAGCCAAACAAACTTCGAAAACCCGTCAACTACAACAAAAATATAATTATACAACTTCTTTGTGGTCTCCATGGGACCAACATGATCCACATGATATGTTTTTAAGGGTACATCCTCCTTGTCAATGGGGTTTAAATAACCTTCCTTCCTACCCGTCTTGGCGTCTGTGATAATGCACTCTACGTAACTCTCTACAACTTTCTTTACTTTGGACTGTAGTTTAGGAATAAAATAGTGAGTCTCTACCAACTGTTTTGTTTTTGCAACACCGTAATGCCCTTGCTTATGAGCAATTCTAATGATTTCCTCCTCCATCAACTCGGGAGCAACTATCAACTCTTTATTAGGATCTTTGAACAAAATTCCATTGCTAATATAATAATCTTCATATTCACATCTTTATACCAGTGATTTAATAACTTTCAAACGTTCGTCATTTTCCTGTGCTTCTCTTATTCTGTGGGTCAAGCTACTTTCCGTAATCAGACATGAGATACGACTTAACGCGTCAACGTGTTGCATTCTAGTACCCTCTCTATGTTCTATCTCATAATTAAAATCTTGCATGAACATCGCCCATCTTGATATTCTTGGTGGAACATCTTTTTTGTTCATGGTCATTTTGAATGCGCTGCAGTCCGTCACTATCTTAAAAGGAATTCCCAACAAATAAACACGCCATTTTTTCAAAGCCTCAATAATCGCTAAAACCTCTAACTCATATGAGTGATACCTTTCCTCATAATCTTTTGTCCTGCGGCTCATATACTGCACTGGATGTAGTTGCAAATCATCCAGGCTTTTCTGTAAAAGTACAGCTCCATATCCGATCTTACTTGCATCAGCGTGAAGTTCGGTGATTGCGTTAGGATCATACAACTTTAACACTGGAGCAGTTACTAGTGCTTCCTTGAGCTGCTGGCAAGCTATTAAAACTTCATCATCTATTACGAAAGGTTTATCTTTTCTTAATAAATCACTTAAGGGTTTCGCTTTCACCGCGTAGCTCTCAATAAATTTTCTAAAATAGGATGTTAGGCCCAAAAATCTTTGAACAGCCTTCCTATCAGTCGGAATTGGAAAATTCTTCACTACTCTAACCTTTTCTTCTGACGGCTTTATAGACCCATTACACACAACATAACCTAAAAAGTTTACTTCTCTTTGAAGAACCTGACATTTGCTCCACTTAATTTTTAAACCACTTGCGGCGGCTCTACTCAACACAACTCTAAACTTCTCTAGACCTTCCATTTCATCCTTAGCGGGTATGATAATGTCGTCCATATACACAATAATAGTCCCATCTTGTATTAAATCCCTCAGCACTGCTGCTATGTACCTAGTAAATACTGCAGGGGAATTACTAATTCCGAAAGGTACGTACAGAAACTCGAATTGGCCATTATAGGTGACAAACGAAGTATACTTTCTAGAGGATTCTTCCATCGGAACATGGAAGTATCCGTTCTTCAAATCCAAGGTCGTGTAACAACTAGCACTCTGTAATTTATCTAGTACTTCATCAATCAAAGGCATTGGGAAATGGTCTCTAATAATTTTTTCATTTAACTTCCTGTAGTCACAACAAAGTCTCTTGGTTCCATCTTTTTTGGCAACCAACATTACAGGTGATGCGTATTCGGAAGTACTTGTTTGAATAATCTTCTCTTTTAACCAATCAGAAACTTGTGCATCAACTATCGCACGGTCAGCAAAAGGTATTCTTCTTGGATGTTGATAAACTGGCTTATCGTCCTTCAATACTAGTTTCATCTCTATAGGACTCTTCACATTTTTCTTGGGTTTGTACTCTTCTATTTCTTTTAACACTCTATCAGCTACATCTTTTTCCAAATGTGTCAACTCAACTATTCGAGCATCTAATTTCACCTCTTCCGCATTTAAGCAAATACTACTAAACTCTTCTAATAAGTTTTCCTCAACTACCTGTTTAAAAAATGCTTCTCCTTTTTTAATTACCACTTCTGCATTCTTCAACAAACTGTTCCCGATCATAATGGAGTGATTGATGTCACGCTCCTTTACGACATAAAACGTTGCTTTAAATTTACAGTCATCTATTTTAACTTCTATGTCAAAACGCCCCATCGTAACTATCTCACTGTCAACTATTCTGTACAATCTTATTTTTTCAGCTACGAAATTAACTTCACCTAACAAGAAAAGGATATCGTAACGCATAAGACATACGTCACATCCTGTATCGATCAAAGCTGTTAACAACTTTTCACCTATTTCAATGTCTTTAAATATTAGGCCTGGCCCCTTGCGCACCATATTAGCTTGATCACGTTCTGTTTTAACTGTCCTATCTGCGCTTTTACCTGAGCACTCAAACGACCGATGCCCGAATTTTTGACATTTAAAACATTTACTCTGTTTCTCAGGGCAATCTTTAGCCCAATGTGATTTGTCACCGCACTTAAAACATCTTTTGTCAGACTTGTTCGACTCTACGGTAACCGACTTGGGTTTTTCAATCGTTGTCACTACTTCTTTACCTCTGTTTGACGACTGAGGTCTATATCTAATCTTCTCATAGACACCTATTTGCTTCTTTAACCCCTCAATATTATCCGCTTGATAAAGTACAGACTTGTTCATTTTCGAATCTGGTATTCCATCAATGAAATATTCTACCAAACTTTTTTCATCTAATTTTTTACCTAACTCCATCATGGAATACAGATACTCCACTAGTGTCTCCCCTTTGTTAAGTCGTCGGTTGCGTAATTGGCGATGAATTTCCGCCGAAGAATATGAAGATTCAAACTCGTCTTTTAAACTCTTCTTCAAAGAAGCCCAATCTCTAATGTTACTCTGGCTTCTAACATATGATTTGGCAGCTCCTGTTAATAATTGCCTACCATAGACAAACATTTGCAATTGTGTCCATTGCACAATTGAACCCATATCTTCAAATTCTGCAACCCATTGATTGACGTCCTGCGTATTGGTCCCTGAAAATGTGGACAAGCTATCCTCAACATCTTGTAAAGTGTACATACTCTTTTGTACAGGCCATTCAATACTATCCGTGTCGTTGTTACCACCAGGAGGACCGGCTACTGTAATATCACCATCATTGTCTTCATCAACAATCGAACTGTCCAGTCCGTAATGTTCTAAAAGTCGTCTTTGCATATCAACTTTAACTCCCTGCGTCGTCAACTGAAGACCTTTCAATGCGTCCTTCAAAGCATTTACGTTCATACCCAAAATTGTATTTCTGTCCATTTTAACAAAATTAAATAATCATTTAAATAATTAAAATAATATTAATAAAAAATTTAAAAGCTAGAACTAACACTGAAGTATTCAAAAATATCAATTTAATTATATAATTCCAAAAAATTAATTATTTAAGTATTCAAAAATATCAATTTAATTCTATAAATCCAAAATATTTAATATTAAATTTACTTTCACAAAACAAATTCAAAGTAATCTAATAATTTATACATTAACTTTTTATTTCGAAAAATTATTTACTTATTTAAGTATTTCAAAAAAAATAATTTCACTCTACCATAAGCTTAAATATAATGATTTAATTACTTATCTTCTCTGCAACACGTCTTCTTTACTTCTCAACTTCTATTAGCAACTTCCTTCTCTTAGCAACTTCCTTCTCTTAGCAACTTGTTTCACCCACTTCTTCTCTTCTCTAGCAGTTTTTTTTTTTTTTGTTGTAGTTTTTACGATCTTCACCACAACCAAAATCTTTGATTTACTTTGTAACGACTTTAATGCATGTCAATGCAAAACAACTTAAAATGTTCAACTCAACTTCTTTACATTGCCTAAACAACCACAATGTTCAATACATAGTTCTATATTTTTTTTTTTTACTTTCGCTTAGTGACCCTTTTGTCCAACACAATGTCAACTCAATCTTCTTTAGTTCATTGGAATTTCAAATTCCATATGTTTCTTTGCCGAAGCCAACACAAGTTTCTCAACACACACTCTCAATGAGTTTTACTTTCTCAATAGTTTTTTTTTTTTTTATATTATTATTGCCGAAGCCAACACAATTTTTTCAACACAAACTTCTTCATCTGAATAGGATTTCACATTCCCAATCGTTCTCAATGCCGAAGCAAACACAATTTTTTCAACACAAAGTTTTTAATGTGATCAAATTCTCCCAATTGTTTTTTTCTTTTACCGAAGCAAACACAGTTTTTTCAACACAAACTTCTTTCTTTCTGTTTCTACTAAAAGGGTGGGTTTTTCTCTTTTTTTTTTCTTTTTTTTATATTCTCGATCGTTTACATTTTATTGTTTTTATTTTAACGAACTTTTTAAACAATATTTTACGCATATTCAGGTTGAGCCCCCATATGTAGGGGGGACTTTATTTATTTGGACTGTTCTTTATTGAGATTGTCCACTTGTCCCCTTTTTGATTCGATGTTTTGCACTATATCACTTACAACTTTCGCAGTAACCAATAAACAACAGCACATTAACACTTTTAAAATTAATTCATACTTTATTTAAAATATAATACGCTTATAAACTATTAAAATTTAAGTTAAGTTATTTACATTGCTGAGATTTACGTCTTTTCCATCCGGCGTTTACTTTAATACTCATGCTGTTCTATGTCTGTCCGTTTCTCACTATAAATCGTTCCTTTCCCACATTCCTATCAGCGAATCAATTGTAGAAATAGATAACGGACAAACACTATAACCTTCTACGTGAATATTGGTCGACATATGATGATACCCTACATATATGCAAGAAAATTTGCAAAAAGATTGTATTATTTTAAAGAATTAGAAATAGAGTATCCATATTGACAGCGATTAATATATATAATACCATAATAAAACCTTATTTTGAATTCGGTTCAAACATATTATATACGTGCTGCACAAACTTACTAATAAAAAGAATGCAAATACTTCAAAAGTATGAAGTCGATAATAAAGTGCAATAGGCTAACACCAATACAATTCATGCTGGACATACTATCATGGCTAAATATAAAACAGAGGCTTCAACTTAATAATTTTACTTATATCCATAAGATGAAAACAAGCAACGCACCAGAATATTTAACGGAGCAACTTAGATATGTAGACAAAAGTCAACCATATAATCTTCGCAATGCAAATGATTTTCGAACACACAGGGCTATAAACAACACAACGAAGAGATGTCTACTATATAATCAGCTGCCATATAATATAAAGAATGAAAGTAATACTAATATATTCAATAGAAATTGTGTATTTTTTATTAAGAACACTACTCATCAGAGCTTTTTAAAAGAAAATGTAAAGAAATATAAAGTATTTTAAATACTTCTTATATAAACTAAATAAATAAATAAATTTATGTTAATATAGCTGAACTCTTTGCACATAGTCAATTTTTCTATTACATTGTATATGCACTCTTCTTCAAAACTTGAAAGATGAATAAACAATTAAGTATCATAAGAGCTTTAAAGCTTAGGAAAAATGTGCCTAAGGTAACAATATTGAAAAAAAAATTAACAAGAAATTCGACAAAGTTTTTCTTTCAAGGATAACATAAAGAGAGTTTCTTGCGCCATATATATTGATTGCACCGTCTGTTATAATGGCAGATTAATTATTAAGACATAAACCCATTTTCATAAATAAAGTGATAATGCCTCTGCTGTTACCTCTGCTTCTACTAAAATGCCAAAAAAAAAAACTCTGATTATTTTCAACCATTTTATAACAAATTTTATTATTGTCTTACATTTTGTTCTATGCATTTAAGCGTTATTGCATTGCTATTACTTTGCACACTTTTTGAAAATAATTCACAAAGATGATGAGTTGGTAATATACTAGAATGTGTAATTTTAATTCGCGTACAAAAATATTTGAACCACAATCAAGTGTCTATACACATAAGTTTATATCGTGATGCCTTTAATATGCTTACTCGACTAGACGGTAGTGCCGGTAGAAAAATATTAAATGCCTGTTAATCAAACAAGTGCGATAATAAAAAAATGTTAGGAATGAAAAATCCCCAAATGTCCCCCCACGAATTACTGTCGGCAAACTTATGTGGAAATCCCTAATTTGGGGAGAATTCCCATATGATATAATGCATTTACTTGTTATCGATTCTCTTAATTATACGTACGGCGAATTGAACAGGTGACTGTATTAGCTCATGCGGTCAACATATAATTTAGCTTTTACGTGTATTTTATTTTTGTAAAATCTAGTTGAACTGTCAAAAAGGTCTGGCAGTATGGGTGTACGTATTTGTGAAAAATAAGCAAGCCAAGGCGAATCAATATTAGGTGGTCGCAATGGCGAATTATATAACTTCCCGAAAACGTGAAATGTCAAATTCCATATATAAAAAATGTGTAGTAATTTATTTTTTATAGTTTTTGAAATTTAATGTTCGGCAAAAAGCAACGAATTCGCTATCGAGACCACCTAGTATTATTTCGCGATGAATCAAGCTAAAAATAAATTGAAATACATTCGCAATTATTGCTATACGTTTACAAAAACAAAATACACGTAAAATCTTATGCAGTCTCCTGATGTCAATTCGCTTTGATTATACGTATACACTACCAGCGAATATTTATTTGGCCATGTATAGTAAACGAATTTTATATAAGGTAGGGAAAAAAATTATTTTAGTTACCATCACTTCATGAAAATTATGAAGAGATTTGTCATACCATTAAATTGTCTTTGGTTATTATTCTTTTAATTTTTAATGTAGCCTCTATTTAGTATCCGCT
Organism: Cistogaster globosa; assembly: GCA_937654795.1. Classification (NCBI taxonomy): domain Eukaryota; kingdom Metazoa; phylum Arthropoda; class Insecta; order Diptera; family Tachinidae; genus Cistogaster; species Cistogaster globosa. The sequence goes on from OW569403.1 coordinate 112,558,308, forward strand.
GCCGTATGAATTTGATTTCAAAGAACTCCGGCCAGAGACCTGCGTTGACGGCTTTCATCGTCGGCGGCTTAAAATCGCCTGAGTATACAAAGTAATACAAACAGATAAATAAGTTAAGGCCGGGGCACATAGAATCCGTCATACGTTAAACTTTGACAAATTCAACTGATAAGTAAGTTAAAATACATGTTTTCTTATGAGCGTTGTCACAATCAATACATGTCCGTCAACGCAAAGTACGAAAGTTGGTCAACTTTTAACTTTTGAATACTTTGACAACTATCAGCTGCTTCCTCTTCTTTGTTTTCTTTTAACTCTTGTTGTGTTTCAATTGTGTTTTGTGATTTTAATAAAACAATTTTGGTGGCAAACAATAAAATACAAATTTAATTAATTTGAAAAGTGAATAAAATACAAATTAAATTTAAAAGTGAATAAAAATAGTGAGCAAGCTTTGGTATAACATCCGTCAGCAAAGTATTCATTGTGCCAACCTCATCCGTCGTTACTTTGACTTTAGTTGAATTTGTCAAAGTTTAACGTATGACGGATTCTATGTGCCCCGGCCTTTAGTTATCTGTGGTAATACATACACTCCTATGTATATACATATGGTGCAACCCAAGGCGCGTCAAACAGGTGACTGCATCAGATCATGTGTTCATCTATTGTTTTACCTTTTGCGTGTATTTTGTTTTTGTGAAAACTAATTCGAGCTGTCAAAAACGTCTAGTAATATGTGTATGCATTTGTGAAAAATAAGAAAGCCACTAAAAATATTTTGGAATACACACACACACATATTGCCAGACGTTCTTAACAGCTCGAAATAGTTTTTACAAAAACAAAGAACCGTAATGAATAAGGGAACAAAGTTCTACTATGGCTTAAATAGCTGATTTATTTTTAGGAGCGACTTAATCGTGGCGCTCGACTGAAGCTAAAGTACAGCTTAAAATCTAACATAATTTTGGTCAGCTTATATATTAACTTTGAGAAGTTCTAGACGACTCAAATGAGTGAGTTTTAAAATCTTACTCAAAGTCTTAACTCTATCTTATAAGTAATAAATTTTTATATTACCAGGCAATCATGAATTTTTGGAGCTTTAGAAAACTCATAATTGAGTGGTTTCTTAATATTAATATTTTACTATAATGAATATTTGCCTTGGGAAAATAAATGTTATTTGATTCTTAAGTCTGTGTACAGTTATTCTCCCTAGGCAAAAGTAAGGCGTGCGTCTCAACAGCTTGTCATATAATACCTATATGCGTAAACACTAGAGTATTTAATTGTAATCAAAACACAAACCTTTGCCAAATGCAATGTCATTGCCACGTATCTATTTTAAATGATTTATGCAACGGCCGGCCGTCTTTACTGAGTGGTGTCAACTGAACATTGTTTATTAATGTTACAAATCTTTGTGTACAATTATTTCGTTTAAAGAATTAATACTACATTGGCAATGCAGGCTGTTAATATTTGATACATGCTGTTGGTTAAAGTGATTGTTCGATTACGCTACACCTCCACTTTTCAAAAGAATGTTCATATAATTTTATTTTATGGACATTCTTTTTCATTTCATTTTTTTCTTTTTTCTTTATAAATATTTTAAAGATTATATAAGTATTGAATATTGTTATTGTTGATATTAATTTATTATTATGTTATTAATATTTATCAATATTAATAATACCGGCGCCTAGTAACATTTAGTTTTTATATAGCTTAAGTCTATTTTTACGTATTATTTGTTCTTTTTTTGATTTCTTAACTATTATGGTTACATTATTTCTTAAATCTATTTTCTTAACGTTATATGGACCTTTATACTGTTTTTCTACCTTATGTCCCGCTTCATTTTTAATTAAAACTAAATCTCCTATTTTAATATCATATTCCATTGTATCCTTATCATAGTTTAATTTTAGCCTTAACTTATTTCTATCTAATAATTTTGTGGATCTATTATATGCTATCTCTAACCCAAATTCTGTTTCTTTTGCGTAATTATCTATATTGTATGGTGGAGTAATTCTGTCTACTTCATTAAATTGTTTAAAACTATTTGGTGATTTTGCAAAAATTAGCTCATATGGACAGTAATTATGTACTGTTGATGGTGTTGTGTTTAAACAGTAAGTAAAATATTTCAACCATTCGTCCCAATCAGATTTATCTACAGATATATATGAGCGTAAGTATTCGTTAAAAGTTCTATAACTTCTTTCTATTGTGCCTAATGTTTGATGATGATGAGCTGTAGAGGTTAATTTCTTAGTTTTCAATAGATTACATAGTTCTGTCAAAACAGCGTTTTTGTATTCTGTTCCCATGTCCGAAATTAATTTTTTCATTTAACCATAGGTAAGGATAAAATTTTCAAATATCGCTTTAGCGATTGTTTTAGCGCTTATGCCTTGTATTGGTATAGTTACTAAGTACTTAATTAAGTCGCATATCATTGTAATTGCGTATTCATTTCCGTATAATGATTTTGGAATTGTGTGCACGTAGACTACATCAAATGTCTTAGCAAGCGTTGGAGTGATGGTCATTGGACATTTTACATGTTTGTTAATTTTTGCAGTTTGACACTTAGGGCATGATTTTACGTATTTTGCTATATCTTTTGCCATGTTTTACCAATAATAGTATTTTTTTATCTTCTCTGTGGTTCTAAAGATTCCACAGTGACCTCCTTCGATAGGGTCATCATGATGTTTCAGCATCATGATCATCATGGTATTCTTGTTATCAACGTGGGTCACCTCATTTAGTAGCGCTACTTTTAATTTATTTAGTACTGTATTGCCCGTAATTTTTAATTCATTCATAGAGATAAATTCGAAAATTTTCTTACTAGGTGCCACTTGTAATTTATATTTTTTGTGCTTACCGGCCACATATTCGAGCCTAGAAATAAATTGTCCTAAGTCAAAGTTCCCGTTAGTAAACACATCATTTATTTGTATATATGTTACTATAGATTTTCCCTTTTTGATGTAACATCTTTGAGGAGAAATCTTTAGTTTATAATATTTTCTGACGTCAGTGTTCTTAATTGGTACATATATACTGGGCTCTTTATAATTATTTTTATTAGTTTTATGCTGTTTATACATTTTATAATTTTCATTCTTATTTTTGTTTTAGGTGACTCTTAATATTTTAGATGCTTCTTAATTCATGTCCTTAAGGTCATCTATTGTTATACGCGATAACGCGTCAGCAATGTAGTTGTCTTTTCCCCTAAGATATTCTACTGTCGTAATCTTCTAAATCAAGTCTGATTCTCGTTAGTTTTGAGCTTGGGTTTTTCATAGAAAACAAATATGATAGTGGTCTGTGCGTACTAGAAAAATCTTTGTATATATGTATGGCCTGAAATGTGTAATGGCCCAATGTATTGCAGTTAGTTCTTGTTCAATTGTCGATTTATTACTTTCACCTTTTGTAAACGTATTTGATGCGTAAGCAATAGGCATATGTTTACCTCCGCATTCTTGGGTCAAAACTGCTCTACAGGCATATTTGCTAGCATCAGTCGTTATTCAGAATTCTCTTGAAAAATCTGGGTATTGAAGTAATGTCGGAGTTATCAAAGCACCTTTTAGATACCTGAACGCTTTCTCACAGTCATTTGTCCGTTCGAATTTGACATTGAAATGTCTTAAATATTCTGAATTTTTTTTTATAAATCTCTTATAATAATTACAAAATGCAACAAATCTTTTTGTGTTGTCTGCATCTTTTGGGATTGGATAGTTTTCTATTATTGAATATTTACTTTCGTCGGGGAGATTTCCCTTATCGGTTCATTTATTTCCGAGATAAGTTACTTCCCTCATAAAAAATGAACATTTTTCCGGATGCAGTTTCAAATTATGTTGTCTGCATAATTCAAAGACATCTTTTAAATTGGAAAGCATGTGGTTTTCAGAACATCCCAATACAACCAAGTCATCCATATACATAAAGGCTTGATCTGTTTTTAAGCCACTCAATATCAGTGTCATCATTTTTTGAAACGAATTTGGTGCTATTTTTAGACCATAAGCAATCTTGTAAACCTATACGACCCATTATTTATTGAAAAGGATGTATAATTCATTGAATTTTTATCTAATTTGGTGGAAACCGGACATTAGGTCCAGGCAAGAAAAACATTTTGCTCTTCCCAGCTTATCTAGGATATCGTCTATTCTAGGTAGTGGAAATTTATCAGCTATTAGTTTTTATTAATTTGCCTATAATTTATAACAAGTCTCCATCGTTTCTTTACAGAATTAGGAAGTGACTTTTTTGGTACTAATAGAATTGGGCTGTTGTATTCCGAGAATGATGGCTTTATTATTTTGTCATTTAGAAGTTTTTGGGCTTGTCTATTAATCTCGTCTTTTTGAGCGTGTGGTATTCGATAATTCTTTATGTATACCGGTTGTTGGTCATTCAATCTTAATTTTTGTTCATAAAAATTATTTGTAGTTATCATTTCTGTTTTTAAACCGAAAATATCACTGTATAAAGTACAGAGTTTACTTAGTGTATTTTTAAATTGATTTGGAAAATTTTTCTTAAATATTTTCAATACTTCAGCTTTTTTATTTTCTTTTTGCGCATGTTTTCTCTGAACTATTTTATAATCGTTGATGCTTTCGGTTTTTACGCTATTTTGATTAATTTTGATAATAGGGTCATTTGTGTTTAATATACGAATAAATGCTTTGTCAGTTTTCACCAACGTATTTGATACAAAAACACCAGGTGCAATTTCCTGATTTAAAATAAATGCTTCGTCTTCGTAAGTGGTATTTTTATTGGGTGTTTTAAATTAATCGGACGTAGGATAATGTAATCGTAATTCTTATTAAAATCTAATATGCAATTGTACTTTTTAAAGAAATCCATGCCGATGATTCCATCACATGGTATTGGAAAATCATTTCTCACTACTTGGATGTAATGAGGTATTAGAAAGTTTTTGACTTTTAATTCGCAAAATGTATTACCAATTGATTAAATTTTACCCTGTCCTATTCCGCTTAACGTTGTTGTTTTGTTGGTGTTAATTTCATTTATGTTAAAGTGTTTTTGCTTTTATTAGCGAAATATCGGCTCCAGTGTCTACTAAAAGTGTTACTGGAACATTCTTGCTATTTATATTTATGTGAATGAAGTAACAAAAGTTAAGACTGAGATTAAATATTTTATTGTTTAGTGAGTTAATTATAGGGGAACTTCGGAGTTTTCCGAAATATCTTCATTTGATTCTGTTGGTCTAACAAAGTTTCTATTGCGTCTGCCGTTGTTGAATCTTTGTCTTTTTTTGTTATTGTAGTTATTATTTGCGTTGTAATTGTTGTTTCGTGGATAAATAGTTCCTGTACGGAACTTATTTTCGCGGAAAGTATTATAATTTCCGTTTTTTCGACCTTGTTTGTAGTATAAAATTGGGTTCTGTTGTCCAGTTGCTTCTGTACAGCTATTTACAAATTTAGTAACAGCTTCGTTCATGCTGTTGAATTGACCTGCTTCCATGATAAGTTTCACTTTATCGATGGTGCAGTTCTTAGTGATAGCCTTTACTGCAACTTGCGTGGAGTATTTTGTTGCTAGGTCGTTTGTTAACCCGTCCGATATGTATGCCGTTTCTAATGACTTTGTAAGAAGTTCTATTTCACTACAGTATGCATTGGCGGTCTTATTATTTTGTTTTATGTTTAATATTTTAGCTGTCGAAACCTCAACGGATTCTCCTTAAACAGAAGTTTTTAATTTGTTTATTATTTCCGTTATTGTTGCTCATTATTTATTAAATTTCTTGCATTTCCCTTTAGTTTTGTTTTTATCAGGCACTGCTAATGTTTCATGGGCACCTTTAATAGTGTCTACTAGAGACGCGAGTCGAGAAATGATTGAAGGTTCTCAAATTTGCCATCAGAATCCGAGATTTGCCTTGATGCTGTATTTAAAAATTCTACTACTGTTTGATTCATTTCGGATTCGTTGTTATGCACAATTATATTATACGGTATGCTTTCGTGAAGCGAATTTGGTAAATTTATATGTATTGATTTTTATCTGCTAATTTTGAAGTTCTATTTTTTAAGTCAATGAAAAATGCATCAGCTGCAGTTTTATGAGCTGTCGTAAGCCTATTGTAATATACGTTAAAAAGGACTCTAATTTCTTCCAAATAGGTAAAAAGTTTATCTAATCTATGTTCAGACACTTGTAAGAACGCTCAAAATTTTCTTTTATAATTCTAGCTTTGTTTATAATATCTTGCTATTCCATTAATAATGAATTTATGTTCCAGCAAAAAAGACTTAGATTTTTTCTAAGTCATTTGCCCTACTTACGTATTTTTTTCTCAGAGATCTTTTATGCAATAAATAGATTTTGAGTAAAAGATTAATTACTGTGATCAATTATTTCTAAATTGTTGACCACGTTTGCATTGGGCTTTTCTATTTTAGATTGTGATTTACCAATTTTCAACAAAATGTATTGCTGTCTGTTACGTTTTTAGGACTCTAAACCTTCCATCCACCTTATTGAAGCTATTAATTCTTTCTCCCATATACTGTTATTTGTTATGTACTCGATTGTTGGAGGTTCCTTTATTCCTACTAATTGACGAATATTCTTTAATAGTTGTAATTCTTTTTCTAATTTTTCTTCTTGTGTTACTTTAATTTCTGGTTCATTATCTTCCCAGATAATTAGGTTCCTAGCTGTTATTTTATATTTATTCATTTTATAGAAGGTACCATATAAAGTTAAATAATTGGATTCTTAGCTTTAATTTTATTCTTATTTATTTTGTAAAAAAATACCGTATAATAACAGCTTTAATTTTATATTTAAAAGATACCATATTGAGTTTTACGTAGAAAAAAAAACTTCTCATTAACTAACAATTACAATAGATTGAATATGTAGTAGAAAAAAAATGTTTTGCCAATGGCGGTTAACGCTACCAGCCTAAAGGTGCACACCAATTGGTGCACTCTTTTAATAATTTTGTGTGTATGTGTCTTTTTTTCTATTTGGTTTGTAAGTAAATTAATTGCTGCAATTCATTTATTCTTGTCCACATCCTAGTGGCATCATTCCAGGTTGGAGGTGTATCTTTATTTACTTCCCTCTTAAGTCGGCATAGATAGCCGCCTCTTCTTTTCGGCTTCATTGCAGTTAGAATTTTTATGTCCTCTGGCTTCTGTTGTTTTCGCTGGCGCTTGTATTCCTCTATACTCAGAGGTTTTGGATCTTGTTCCGTTTCCTTGTAGTGGGCAAGGTTTTTGATAGGGTGCGTCTATATTTATATATATTTTCGCACTCCTGTTCACTGCCTCTTGGCCAGACAGGATCTTCCTTCTCGCTACTGGCGGATCGTTTTGGCTGATCTCGCCAAGCTCTTAAAATTTTTTAAAGCCTTATTTTTCTACTTTTTATTAGGTGCATTATTTTTTACCACTCTAATAAAACTTATAAGTAATAAATTTATATTTTACCAGGCAATCATGAATTTTAGGAGCTTTACAAAACTCATAATCTTAATATTAATATTTAACTCTAATGAATATTTGCCTTGGGAAAATAAATGTTATTTGATTCTTAAATCTGTGTACAGTTATTCTCCCTAGGCAAAAGTAAGGGGTGCGTCTCAACAGTTTGTCAGATCATACCCATATGCATAAACACTAGTGCAATGTCATTGCTACGTATCTATTTTAAATGATTTATGCAACGGCCGGCCGTCTTTACTGAGTGGTGTCAAATGAACATTGTTTATTAATGTTACAAATCTTTTTGTACAATGCAGGCTGTTAATATTTGCTACATGCTGTTGTTTAAAGTGATTGTTCGATTACGCTACAGGGTCATTACACAATACTTGAGTAGGATCATTGGACAACAAGGCATGATGTTGATGAATCTGTTGATCTATAACTGGAATGTTTTCTGACTCCGTATCAGACTGTGGGTTTGCTGTTGTTAATTGTAAGTTTGTAGGGCGTAATTGCTTTAGGTGGCGTTTAAATATGAACTCATTATCGAGGCGAACAAGATAGTAAAGGCGGCTCAGCTTTTTAGTTACTGTACCAAGCTTCCATGCTGGCTTATTTGTGTTGTAATATCTCGCCTGAACGCCTAGTTGCCTTACCGCTATACCAGTATTGAGTGAAAAAATCAAGAATTTTTTATTGTTAAACTATACACCAATACTAATTTAATTTTTAGAAAAATAAAAAGTATAAACTTGAAATTAAATGAAAACTTGATTAAATAAAATTATAATTTCTAAAGGAGTTTTTATAACAAGTTGTAACTATATCATTCCCCTTCTAAATTCAACTTTATTTTTCTTGAACTTTTTGAAGACTCTGACGTCTTTTTCGAAATTAGTGGTACATGTTCTGGCGAAATTTCATTGGCCTCAAAAACTGATTTAATTCTGCCGATCGACACGTTGTCTTCTTTACCTTTAATATTTAGTGTTACATATTTGTCGTATCTTTTAACGACTTCATATGGGCCAATGTATTTTGATTGCAATGGTTTTTTAATTCAATAATTATTTTTTGAATAATTGCTTAAAGGATTTGGCTTAAGAGTACGAATTATTTCATTAAGTGAGGTAATAAATGCTGATGATGATATAGAAACTCCGCTTAAGAAGCTTGCAGATCTTCCTTGTAACATGAGCGTAATCCAAATAAAACGATTGGCAATGTTTTAGTCCATTGTATGTTTTCGTGACAGCATAATGACGTTTTAAGGGTTCTATGAAACCTTTCTACCATTCCGTTAGATTGTGAATGGTAAGCTGTAATATGTTTGATTTTTGAGCCGAGTATTTCTAAGAAATCATTAAGAACTTTTGAAGTAAATTGCCTTCCTCGATCACAAATTACTTTATTTGCGCAGCCATATCTAGAAATCCAATTATTGAAAAATGCAAAAGCGACGGATTCTGCTTAACAATCACGCAAGGGAATTGCTTCGGGCCATTTCGAGAAACGATCAATAATAGATAAAATGTAGGTAAATCACTCAAGGGAAAGCAATGGGCCAACCAAATCCATATGTATTGTTAGAAATGTATTGTGTTTAATTATTTTTGATTTTTGACACGATGTGCAACAAAAATTTCACCTTTTACAATCTTCGTACATTTTTGACCAAACAAAACGCTCTGCAACCGTTTTGCCTGGATGTGAAAGACCATAAATCGTATTAAATGCAAGTTTTCTAAACTCTTGAGGTAAATATGGTCGAATTTTATTTGTCAAGACATCGCAATATAGTTAAATATGGCTTCCTGGCAAATTGTATAAACGCAGTTGAAGTCCGGTTGAAAAAATTTAAGAGATCTTTTAACTCTTGATCGTACCGTTGTGCTTCAGAAAGTTGTTTGTAATTAAAGGATGTAATATCATCGATACGAGACAAAGTATCGGCAACCTTATTTGATAAACCAGATGTGTGAACAATATTTGTTGTAAATTGTCCAATAAAATCTAAATTTCGAAGCTGTCTTGGAGTGGCTTTTAAGGGATTTTGTTGGAAAGCAAATGTGAGGGGCTTCTGATCGGTGTATATAGTAAATTCTCTAGCTTCCAATAAATAACGACAATGTTTAACAGCCTTGTAAGCTGCAAGCAATTCACGATCATAAGCACTATATTTATATGGACTCAGCTTCTTGGAGAAGAATTCAAGAGGTTGACAAACGCCTTTCACGACTTGTTCTAAAACGCCCCCAAGTGCAAAATCTGAAGCGTCAACTTTTAAAGATAGAGGCACATCTTTATTAGGATGGGCTAACATTACTGCATTTGAAAAATAAGATTTACAATTTATAAAAGCCTTTTCGGATTCTTTATTCCAGTTGATTAACCTTTTGTCGTTTTTAACTGAGCCTTTGAGGTAGTCCTTAAGTAGAGCGTGATATTTAGCTACATGAGGAATAAACCTTCTGTAGAAGCTTATCATGCACAAAAATCGTCGAAGGTCGTGAATGTTTTTTGGTTTAGGATAATTGAGGATTGTTTCAACATTCGATTTTGAGGGTTTAATTCCATCTGATGTTATATGAAAACCTAAAAAATTAATTTTATTTACACCGAATTCGCACTTTGCGGGGTTGATTACTATTCCGTAAACTTTGAAACGTTGAAATATTGTTCGAAGGTGCTTAAAATGTTGTTCTTCTGTAAAAGATGCAATCAATATGTCATCAATGTACACGAAGACGAAATCTAAATCTCGACATACTTCATCCATTAACCATTGAAAACTTTGTGCTGCATTTCTCAACACGAATGACATTCTTACAAATTCATACAGGCCGAATGGTGTAATAACAGCAGTTTTTGGAATGTCTTGTGGATTTACAGAGATTTGGTGGTATGCGCGCATGAGGTCAAGTTTTGTAAAAAATTTTCGACCATGAAGACAGTGAACGTAATCAGTTAATAATGGAAGGAATGGGATACCGGTCAGGAATAGTTATTTTATTTAACTGCCGATAATCGCCACAAGGTCGCCAATCTCCATTCTTTTTTGAAACCATATGTAAGGCATTTGACCACATACTTTTTGAAGGACGTATTATGCCATTTTCGAGCATGAAATTAAATTCCTTTTTTACCAAAGGTAGGTTCTTAGTGTCTAAAGGTCTAAGCTTTGATTTGACAGGCGGTCCAGTTGTTTCAATATGATGATATACGTTGTTTGTCTTAGCAAATAGAGAGGTGTTGAAATTGATGAAATGAAACCTGGCCGTGCAATATCAATGATTTTGTCTGCTTGTTCGGCAAGTTTGTTGACATCTTGTTGTTCGCTGATAGCTAGTATTTGTTTTTCAACAATATAAAAAAGTTTTTTAAGGATGTCTCCTTAAAATTAAATCGTTTTGATATTTGTTTACAGAACCAATTACAAATTGCTGCCTTGCAATTATTCTATGGCAAACTAATTTTACTGGATCAGCGTCTGGATACTCGCACATGTCAATGCAACGTGATCGACCAGGTTATCAGCCAACAAGTATGCAGAACTAAAGTTAGTCTTAGCTGCGGACAAGATTAATTCGGACGTGTATTTTAAGCCAATAAAATACAATTTATAATTAATTTAAATTAGGGAATAATCTTTAAAGATGGGGTATTTTCGGTGTTAAATAATAAGTAATTTGGAATAAAAGAATAAAATTTAAAGTGTAATTTGTGTATAAATTATTTCAAGGCGCAGTTGGAGCGCCTTAATAAAAATTTTTTACATAAATCCACCTATGATACTTTATCTGGCTCCCGACCCTGCCAAAAAGTGTGGTGTCCTTCATAAAAAAATGTAACAACAAACATTTCTGTGATCTCTACAGAGCCCTCCAGAAATAAAAATAAAATAATCCTGATATATCTACGGATCCCTCCAGGACTAATAAAAAAAGATAATATAAAGCAATAACTGCAGCACCTCCTCCGCTAATCTGGTATTCCTAGTAGTTTTAAAACAAAATATCGCATAATGAAGTCGTCCATCAAACTAACGAGCTTATCATCAAAATAAATGAGATTAACAATGGAAAAGAGGCCGAAAGAGTTGGACGGGACACTATGAATCAAGTTGTTGTTCAGAAGGATACCTTAATGAGGAGGTAAGGGCTTGCCAACTGGCTAAAAGAGGTATCATAAATACAAATTGACTAAGTAGAACCGAGGTAGAAGAGATTGTTACGGAAATGTAAACACTACCATACGCTAACACCGTGGATGCTGTTGAATATGGAAATCCACCTGTATATACGAATGGTTCTTTATTGCTATACGTTCTTTCCATTCCAAAGCTGAAAAAAGACTTCTTTCATCGATTTATCGCCAGGACAACAATTAGAATGGGCAGGAAAACTAAGGTACTATTTAACGAAAAACTCATTAGCCAAGATGAAACATTTGGAGTGAAAAGCCCATGCCTAGACATTAATAAGGTGACATTTTGCCAACCAACATCTTTGATTCAAATACGCTAAGAAAACTGTATACCACATCTGCTTAAAGGTGGAAATGCAAATTGCGACAAAAAGATGACCAGGACGCATATAATAGAAATGATAATAACTGAAATAATTTTTCTAACAAATTTTGAACGTGTCTTGGTAACTCATGCATACAGAAATACTTAATGGCAGCTACCTGATACAACTATATAATGAGAGCATACTGATCAACAATTACATCTTTTCCAGCACATCTGCCTCGAGACTGTCCAATTACAAATTGCTGCCTTGCAAATATTCTATGGGAAACTAATTTTGCTAGATCAGCGTCTAGATACTCGCACATTTCAATGCAACGTGATCAACCAGGTTACCAGCCAACAAGTGTGCAGAATTGAAGTTAGTTTTAGCTGCGGACAAGAATAATTCGGACGTGTATTTTAAGCCAATTAAATATAATTTATAATTAATTTAAATTAAGGAATAATCTTTAAAGGTGTGGTATTTTGGTGTTTTATAATAAGAAATTTGGAATAAAAGAATAAAATTTAAAGTGTAATTTGTGTATAAATTATTTCAAGGCGCAGTTGGACCGCCTTAATAAGTTTGGCTTACATAAATCCACCTAGGATCCTTTAACTTGTATTAATGTATGCAAGTGTTATTTATAAGTTGTAAAAAAGAAACACATTTCAAAAATATCTATTGAAGAAAAAAATAGTTATAAGCAAATTCGGTTTGAGGGTGTTTTTTGAAGCTTTCGCCACCGCGTTTATCTTTTAAAAAACCAAAGCACGTTAAAAAAATTTAGACTCCTAAAAAATCCAAATATATATGATTCTTAAGAAAAAATAAGAACTTATTTCCAAGAAACCTTCTTTCTATTTGTTATAAATATTTAACTGTAAAATTTAAATTGAAAATGTCACCATTATACATTTTTTTCTTTTACGTATATACATACATACAAATATTTAAGAATAATTATTATATAATTATTATACTATTTACCCAAAATCTACATCAAATTTATCTATGGGAATCTGCAAATGGCTTGAGTTTAAACCCACGAAAATCTGTTGCTTTAAGGGCGGTTTACATGGTCATAGAAGTCTTACGACATGTCAAATTTTTGTGCAGAATAGTACCAGTGGGATCGTCTAAACCAAACATGTAACGAATCTGCGCAAATCTAGAGAAATTACGGATGAATATTTGACAGTCGTATGGTTCTCTATGTTTTCTGAAAATTTTCAAAAGATAATTACGAATCATTAGATCAGGGATGCATTTTTCTGCAAACCGCCCAAAAAACTGTGTATATCAATTGTGTAAACGCGAAAAAATCTGTCGTAAGATTTTTACTCTTATTTTTTAAAATACGGATGGATTTTCATATTATTTTCTCTTGGATTTTACGAACGTAAAGTCATACCGTCTAAACCGCCCTTTAGTGATCAAATCATCAAGACACCTTACAACGTATCTTCCGCCAAATCAAATTAATAACACAGCTATAATTTAAGTAGACACTGCAAAAAATCTTGGTGTAACTTTTAATAATGAACTTAATTGCTCAGATCATATTAAAATCAACTGTGGAAAAACTTTTTCTATATTAAGAAACCTATGGATGTCGCAACATTCTACACCGACACACATCCGAATGCTACTAGCACAGGGTATGCAGAGGTGAAACCCTTGGCCTTTGAAAAACAATATAATCAGGTTTTCTGTAGGTTCTCAAGAAAGAAACAAATATAGTGCTATTTTATTACGAACAAGTGATAATAAATAAAAACAAAAACTAGATATTTTACAAGAAAACATAAAGCACAAAAAGTTTTAGCTACAAAAAAGTAATAAATTTCAGTGAAAATAAATAAATAAATTATTAAATTGTTAAAAAATATGATATGATGTAGTTTAACGAGAAAATTGCAGCATTAAATCTGCAGTGTTTTTTGAACGCAGAAACTGTGACCTGTTGCAAAAATGCACCATCATTATTGGTGTGTTAACACACAAAATTAATCAAAAGTTGGAGAAAATTGAATTTACAAAAACATGAATTGATTTTGGAACAATGTATTTACACCATTTGCATAAAGATTTTGATAAAAAATTGTTCGAAGTTTTCAAGATGTTGGCTGAGGTAATAGAAAAAATATATGACGATTATCAACCAATTGTTACACAAAATCAATCAATCAATCAATTTGTTACACAAAAGGAATTAGAAGAATAGAATATGTAATAGGCAGCAATTTATTAAAAGCTAACTTGCATGGGTATGTAAAAGTTTTTTTATGACCAAAAGGCAGATATATTTTATCTCCTGATTTCTTTAACAGTTTCTTTATTGATGTTCGTTTGTATAACAAGGCCAAGTATATGGTGGATTCCTTTCGGAAGTGAACGTAAACCTCGTTTACAACTAAATACTAAGTAACCCAAAGTAAATCTAGAGTTGGCAATTAAAATAGTTGCTAATCGGCTAAAGAAGCTGCAAGACAAGTACCTAATCTGTTGGAGACAATGGTTTTAAGGCGTTGTTTGAAAATGCTAACTTTTGTGTTAAAGAAATCCGAGGAATATAAATTTTTGAAATTTGGAAAAATCTAAACAAAGAAAAAAAGAAGCGCATAGAAGTAGCAAGAGTTAATGAACTGCACGAAGAGGAGAATAAACCCTACGAAGAAAGTGATGATGATGAGGACTTATTTGGTTTAAGAAGGAGCTAAAAATGTTGTTGCTAAGAAATGTTTTTAAAAGGTATATATGTAATTGTTTCACGATCCAATTTAAGCTTAACAATGTTTTCTTCTGAACCCATGAAATACATACAATATATTATCTGAATACTTGTATTATTAAAATTAAAATATGCAAAGTATTATTAACTTTAGTTAATCTTCAGCCAAAAATTACAGTTAAGCCTCGATTAACCGGCTCGCGCGGGACCGGGACTAGCACGGATAATCGAAATATACGGTTAATAGAGGTTTTATTAAAACGTATAAAATTTCATTTTTTTAAATTGTTTTTATTCAAGAATTCAATTTTTATATTTATAGATTCAAATATACCACATATTTTAATTTAAAACATACAACTATTCGTTTATTTAAAATATTCTTTTATATTAGTTTGTTTCATTGTTTTTAATTGTTCCTTAAATAAATGGTTTTGAATACGATGCATCTGAAGTTTATCTGTTTCTGATATAGCTGGAGAATTTTCTACGAACTTTAACAAAACATTACAGGCCTCTATTGCCTGTGATAAAGTTGGAGTTTCAATTTCAGTCTCTTCATCTTCGGAATTTGAGCTATGATCACTCTCCTGAGCTTGATTGACCATGTCAATGATTTCATTGTCTGATAAAATAGCAAACGGCATAACATCAGTATCGCACTCCATCCACTCTGATAAATTATCAATGGAACAACCAGCCGGTATTTCTATATCTGATTGTATTTCAGGACGGCCACTTAGTTCATTTTCAAAAGCTTGTAAATTAGACCAAACATTGATCAAAACCTTGGCGGATACTGCATCCCAAGAAGCAGCTGCTGTCCACATTGCTATTTTTATATTTAATGATTTTACGAATTCATGTCTGCTGTTTGCACATAAGAGTTTCTGCACAATTGACTTGCGATAATTGCATTTAAAACTTCGAATCACTCCTTGGTCCATGGGCTGAATCAAAGATGTGCAGTTGGTAGGAATATATTTTACTACAACGTTTTCAGACATCATTGCGTCCACATCTGGGTGAGCTGGGCAGTTGTCCAGAAGTAAAAGAATTTTACAATTTCTTTCGAAACCACTTTGTTCCATATGTTCTCTAACTTCTGGTACGTAATTATTATTGAACCACTCCAAAAAAATTTGTTGGGTTACCCAAGCTCTTTTATTGGATTTGTAAATTACAGGAAGGCTCTTAACGTTTTTTAAAGCTCTTGGCTTCGCACTTCTTCCAATAATCATTAATTTACACTTATGAGTCCCAGCTGCATTGGCACATAACAAGGCTGTGATTATTTCCTTAGACTCTTTGTATCCCTCAATGGAACGTTCACTTCCACAGGCTAAGGAATATTGAGGTAAACATTTCCAAAATAGGCTGGTTTCATCCGCGTTGTAAATCTGCTCGCTTGTAAGTTTTTCCTTCTGAATATATTCCTTTAAATCCTCCACGAACAACATAGCAGAAACATAGTCAGCACACTTTTTTTCTCCCGATGACTTCAGCCTTCGAATTCCGTTCCTCTTTTTGAATTTCTCCAGCCATCCAGATGGCGGAATTAATGTTTAACTCAGCATGGACAAATTTTGCTTTTTCAATATTCATCTCTCCTAAAGTTTAAAAAAGTTGTTGCTGATTCCATACTATACCATTTTAAATTGTAAATGAGAACTTTAAAGTTGAAATAGAGAATTTTAAGTTGAAAATGAGAAATTTTTAATTGAAAATGAGAACTTTTCAAATGAATTCAATTGAAAAATCCTCATTTTCAATTCAAAATTTCCCATTTACAATTTTAAATTTCTCAATTAAAACTTAAAATTTCTCATTTACAATTGAAAAAGGTATATGTGCGCCCTGCTTTGAAGTAAACATACCTAAAACTGGTGTTCCCTTAAATCTTTCTTGTCGAAACCATTCACTTAATGCCAAATCTACTTCCGGATTTTCAGAATTTTTGAGCGTATATCTATTTTTTAAGCCATCTATTGAATCACTTTTAGAACCATAAAGCAAAATTTCTTCTTTCTTTTTCACTAAATCGCGCACAGTTTGCTTACCAACTCCATACTGTTCAGATAGTGACCTTACAGGTATGTTCTTATCGTAATCGTTAATCAAAGCAATTTTGTCTTTAATTGAAAAAACATTTCTCGCTCTCTTTGGCAATTTGCTATTTGAAGGAGACATCGTCCCAAAACAAGTGATAACAGATCAAATTTCACTTACATAATGAATTAAAATAGAAGCACGTAGTACAATTGTGTCCACACATTAAAAAGGGGAATCACCGGATTCAAATTAATATATGTAATAAAAAATCATATGAATGCTGCACGGATAATAGAGGTAAAGCACGGTTAATAGAGGTAAAAAACCAAAGCACGGATAATTGGGGTAAAGCACGGATAGTAGAGGTAAAAAATCAAAAAGATCTGCATGCCGGTTAATAGATGTAGCCGGTTAATAGAGGCCCGGTTAATAGAGGTTTAACTGTATATTAAACACAATTTAGCATTTGAGTTAATGTTTTTATTGTAATGTTATTTTCATTTTTATTACAAAGTTATATATTTTATTTAACAATTATACAGTATTTTTACAATAAAGACTAAGGTTTTACAATATTTGTGTTTTTTTATTTTACATTTTTTACATTACAATTTACATATTTTATTTACAGCTAGCATTAAAATTCGGTTTTAAACATTTGTTGTAGAGTTCTTTAAACAGTGTTAAAAAATTTCCATCTATAAAAATAAAATGTGCTGACAACTGTTTTAGTACCATTTTGCCGATAAAATTTAGTGACACATTTGTATCTCCATTTTCTCTACGAACCATTGATGACCATAATCACAATCCAATGGAACCATATCTGATTCCAATACACACATGGGTATCAGAGCGATTAATTATAATGAAAAGCTTTACTTACCTCTAAGAACCCCATGGGGAACAAATATAGCTTACGGAACCAGCTTAAAAATTAAAAAAAGCTATCTACAGGATATAAAATTAAATTTTAAGCAAAAAATGTTAAATGGAAAATTTGGGGCTGACCCTTAGTTTCGGAGTTACGGGCTTCCAAAGTTTGTACGTACAGAATGGCATATATCGAGTATTTGGTGGTGATATAAGGTAATATGGGTATCATTGAAAAGGTAAATTTAATATATATTCAATTAAAAAGGAAAATAACAAAAAATAGAAAAAAAACATGTAACGACCAAAAAAAACTATTTTTTCATATAAATATATTTTGATGGCCTGGTGCAAGGGTTTTCTCCCCTTTAGTATGACCAATACGGTCTTCGTTTATTAACATTTTTTGAGCAGGCGGCCTTCGGCCGGACGGAACGGTATGACCAAACCATTAAGGGAACCCCTTAATAAAGATTTTTTACTAAATCATTTTTCGTATAATATTGTCACTTAATAATTTGATTAGCTTTTTTTTGTGGTTACCTGTTTTTTAATTTTTTAATATTCTCCTTTTCAATTGAATAGATATTAAAATTACCCCTCCAATGATACCCATATTTTCTCACGATATATGACATACTGTACATACAAACGTCGGCAGACCCTGCCCCAAATTTTCTATTTTACACTTTTGCTTAAAATTATTTACGCCCTGTAGACAACTTTCTTTAATTTTTTAGCTTCGTCCGTAAACTAGATTTTAGCCTCCCTTGGGAAGATAAGAAAGATCTCTTCTGGTCGACATCCTTTTATCTTAAACTCCTGAAATTTAAAAAGAAAAAGTTGACTTAATTAAACAGAAAAATTTCATTTTTTGTATGTTGCATACTTACATGATGTTTGCCAATTGTAGTTAGCTTCCTTCCTGCACAATTAAAAAAATAGAATTAAAAACACACTCAAATGGTTATATCAAAATGTACTTACGTTAACTATTAGCACATTTGCTTTCTTCTACAAAAAAAAAAACATTAATTTTACTTATTATTGATATTTTTATTAATTTTACAAAAAAACTTACCCTTATTTTTGCCTGTAATTAAACTTTTAATATTTTCTTGGGCTAGAAAAACAAATCAAAACAAAATTAAAGTCCACAGATGAATAATAAGATTAATCACTAGTGACGTTTAAAAAAGTGTGTTGTCATATTTTCTACCAGCTTTCGTTTAAGTGAATAAAAAAATATTCAAAAACGCTGAAAGCAATGAGTTGGAAGAAACCGCTACACATACCTATTGCAAACATATGTTTTTATTTAATCAAACAAAAAATGTATAACAAAGTTGTGGTAAAAATTTAGTTTTTTAAGATAAATTAAAAAGAATTGTAAATATCAGTGAAAGAAATTTATAAAAATTATTATAAAATGTTTTTATAATGTTAAAGTGCATAAGAACAACTAAAATAATAATGTTTTTCCATATAATTTCAGGTTGTACTACAATTCCATTGAAGGCTCTGCAAACAAAAATCAAAACAGTTTGCGTGGTTTTATAGGTAAGTAAAAAAATTGGCCATTATGCAAAAACTACGAAACTTATTTTCTAGGTACTCCAATAGTTTTTATTGATGAAAAAAAAGTTATTGATTTCTTAATTTCTTTTAACCACTTGCAGAAAAAATAGTCGAAATTCCTCGATTGCAGCAACCTCCGATGGATCCGATGAAGCCCTTAAAGGACTCTCTAAGGAGCGTATACAAATACGTGTAATCTGTCCCTCGGCCCGTATATTGGCTTTTCAAACAGACGTTAAGAGACGCCTGACAGAGTTAAAGAGTGAGATTCTCCTAGAACTTAAAGACGACATGGCCTCTATGCCCCTATTCGCTGCTGATCCCCGCTCACTGGGCCCACGGTTTCGTTTAGTAAAGGCTGACTATCAGGGCTTCGAACTTTTTGAAAACTTAACTTTGGCTCAATTGGAAATAGCTAATAATGACACTTTGGTTTTGGTCCTTAGACGTTATCATTTACAAAATTTACTAGCTCAAACTAGAGAAACAAGAACACTGCCAGAAGTAGAAATTGAAATAGCTACACGCAGTCTGCCAGTGGGTACTAGTGAAACACCAATGGTCGATATTAATGAAATATTTCGACAGTCCAATGTAAGTTTGTATTTTTAAATAAATTTAAAATTTTTTATGTAAAATATTTGTTCGAATAAATTTTTTTTAATTTATTTATCTTTCCTTTAGCTTTAATTCGATGTACGTAAAGTTTTGATTTCATTGGTCAAGTCTCATCCTATGTTATTGGTTCCGGTCCTTATGCCAGTCGTTTAATAGCCATGCTTAAACAAAAACTTATCAATAAGCGTATCTATCAAAACAATTCCCTGCAGTGCCTTGTGAACATGGGTTTTTCAAAAGAAAAGGCTGAATATGCTTTAAAACTACACAAGTCAGTTAAAAATGAAACAAAAACAAAACAAATCTTAAATAATTTTATAAATTTATTTATTATATATATTTATAAATTTATTATTATTAAATTGAATTATTATTATTATTATTATTAAAGTGAATTAAAACGTGCAATAAGCTAAAATGGAAATGCAAAACTGTCTGTATTCTCTATGAAGATAAAGTTAAAAAAATAAATGAATAAATAAAATATATTTACAATAACCATTTACACCATAACTTAAAAATAATTTTTTTTAAGTAAAAAAATTTGTCAAAATGTTTTTATTAACAAAAAGAAACTAAATCATAAATGTAAATGAAACATATTGAAGATTGTACCTAATTATAGCATTTTAGCTTTTAAACAAAAAAACAAAAAAAAAAAAAAAATAAAAAGAATTTTGATCACACTTTATTGCTAATTAGCTGGTTACAAAAAATCTTTTTTAACACAAGAATTAACAAAAAATATCACTTTAACTTATCTCTTACTAAAATAAAGCTTATGTCTACAAAATTATGCAAAAAAAAAAAAAAAAACATTAAAAAACATAATATTTATTAAAAAACCTCTACTTTAATCAATGCAATGAAAATTTTTAATTAAAAGAAAATTTTGAAATTAAATTACAAAATAAAAAATAAACGAAATACAATTCATTTTTGTTTAATATTTAATAAAAAAAAAACAATTTATAATAAGCAAAATTTTATGTTTTATTTCAGCAGTTTTAAAATAATTCCAGCAATTATTGATTTCCATCTCAGGGCAATTAGCAATGCATCGCTACAATCTGTGTTAAAATATAAAAAAGAAGATTTAAATATACCTTTATTTTAATAAACATAATTTCATCGATCTACTTCCAGTTTTCAGTAATTAAAAATAAAAATATTTGAAGACTGGAAGAGTACGATCTTATTTCTCTTTTAGACTACTGAATTTCAGCAGTTGATTTTTTTTCGACCTTATCTGGTCTAGATCCGTCATGTTTTGTTAAAAACAGCATCACCTCGTGAAGGGTGTGGCTTTTCACCACGCATGACGGTCTTGAGTAAGGAAAAGCTCTAAATGTTCGCTACACTTACTCCTGGATTTTTGTTTGACTTTTTCAAACTATCCTAGATGCCATCCCAGCAATCAACGTTAAAATGTAACTTTTAAACCTACAACAAAATTAAAACACGCACTTTTTTTAAATCCCTTAAATTTTTCTGATTGGGAGAAACACTGTAATATGTATATGTTTGGTAAGATAAAATCTCATCAAACATACAATTCCAATTATCTAGGAATCAAACTAAATTAAATAAGATTTTGTACATTGAAAAGGAACACAGTTCCTCTAATGTACAAAACCTGCCGCAAGCATGTCACTAATGAAACTTATATACAAACTTACTTGGCCGGATTTTTCGGGAACTGGTGCAGCTTCTCTCCTTCGGCACAACCCATTATGCAGCGGCGACTCCTGAAAGAAACCAGATAATGTCATTAAAATCTAATTTACATTAAAAACAACTTTGTTAAACTTACATCTTTTGTTAGATTTTTTGCTTTGTTGTTGTGGTTGATTTTTCAACCCTTATTTTCTATGATTTTGAGACAAAAAAACACACACAAAAATATTCAAATAAAATTAATAACTTTATTTTTAGATTTATTATCAACATTAAAATGATTTAATCACTTTAATTATTGATAAATTATAACACTTTAAACAAACTCACAATATCTTGACCACAGAATCTTGACAATTTTTGTAAATAAATAAAATGTCAAATTCCAGCTATAATCAGAAAGAGGTAGCAATATTAAAAAAGCAAGAACTGTTATTATCCTTCTCTAACGAAAGCTGGAATCTGGCCACACTGAATTTTTCGTTTCGGATCTGGTTATTCATCTGTGTTAAAGTGGATAGGATGTCAAGAAAGAGATGCACAGAGAAACACAATTATAGCCGTCTCGTAACATCTCTGTACACCCTGTGCTACTAGCCAAAACATATTTACTGCCAACTCTAATGTATGGTTGTGAGCCCGAGAATTGCGAGACGAATTTTACCGGCGGCGGCGGCTTGTACAAAAAACTGTCGACGGCGGCTTAATATCGGCCGAGCAGACTAATAGTAGGAAGCATGGCGCAATAATACCAGGTGAATGCAATACCTTTTACGTGTATTTTGTTTTTGTAAAAACTAATTCGAGCTGTCAAAAACGTCTGGCAATATGTGTGTATGTTTTCTAATATATTTTTAGTGGCTTTCTTATTTTTCACAAACACATACACGCATTACTAGTCGTTTTTGACAGCTCGAATTAGTTTTTACAAAAACAAAATACACGCAAAAGCTAAAACATGTGAATAACGCATGATCGGATGCAGTCACCTGTTCGATGCGCCTTGGTACATAGTAGTACATACATTCCTATGTATGTACATATGGTGTAAGCTTTACTTTCTTATGAAGTTACTTTGAGGTATGTATATGATGGAAATCGATCGGTTTAAAAACAGTCGTTTTTGAATTTGTATACATTTTAAAACTTTGTTGGTTTGTGTGTTTAGAAGATTGAATTTTATCATACCCTTAAAAACATAATGTTTTAAATCAATCGGTTTCAACCACTTACGTGCATACGTTGGAATGTACAAGATTTTTTCTATTCAATTTTACTTATTTGTTTTTATTAATTTTCGACAAATAATTTTTGCACCAAGGTCTACAATTTTACAATACATGTTAAAATTTACTAAAAATGTTTACAGTATTTGTAACTTTTTTAATTATTGGGTCTAAGGGGTAGACCAAGGCACATTAAAATAATAATGCCTTGGGGTAGACTATTTAAATAGTTCATAGTTATCATGTACAAACAATACTTTGGTTATGGTTAGGACATTAAAATTTGATCTTCTTGCGATAATTATTGACCCTGCACTAGAAAAAGCTTCTTCAGAAGAGGCACTGGTTGATGGAATGCTTAGTATTGATGATGCTAATTTAGCTATGTTGGGAAACTCCTACAAGTACAAAAATAATGTGGGCTATAAAAACACAATGTTTTTTATTTCAAATCACGCCACATAATTGTATCCAGTTTTTTTACCTTTGAGATAAAACATGTATCTTCTGTTTTAAGTCAACAAGTAAAAAATTACTTATTTTATAAAAGTGATCGAAATTCTATTGATAATTGCAAATATTTCACACATACATAATGCGAAGGTTTCATTTTTTACAGCACGAACTTTTTAATTAAAGGACGAACATTTGTTAATTATCAAATAATCTTGAGTATATAAAATACCCTCTAATTTGGCGTTGGCTTTGTTATTGGCGTTGTTGCCACAACTCTTTCACCTGCAAATTCTAAATATTTAAAATATTTATCAAAGTCTATGTCACGGAGCTCCCTTAATTTTTCATCTAAATTTTGTATCACACTGTCTTCAATTAAATTTGGGAAAAGTTTTTTATAAAAAACTTTTTTGTTAATAATGTTTTTACGGGTCAATATAAAAGGATTCTTAAGAATATTTTTTAAAGTCAAATCGTTTTGTTATTTGTTTACAGAACTTAATGTAAAAGGCAACACAATTATCAATGAATTCATTTAATTCAGTAGCATTAAACTTTGTATCAGAAATTTTAGTTTTACAAATACACTTAGGTAAATATCGTTATTTTTTACATCCACCAGCGCCATTGATAAAATTTTTTATTTAAAAAAATTTATTTACAATAAAATTTATTCACAAAGATTAATCAATATAAATCAACTAAATTTAAAAAAATCTCAATTTTGGGAAAATGACCTTCAAATCTTATTTTAGGTTTATATATTTTTAAAGTAAAGGTCAAATCTTTATTCTGGCATCGCTGAGAGTACTATTCGATGGTGTGCGTTTTTTAAAAAATTTCATATGTTAACATAAAATGTTTATTTTTTCTGCAAATAAAATGATATGAAAAAAATTACTAAGAAATGGCGGCTTGCTTCAGCCGATAAGAGCCGTCAATAATTCGGCCGCGGCGGCTGTAAGGAAAAATGATCAGCAGCTCGACTGAGCCGGCACAGCCGATCGGCGCAGGTCTCTGACTCCGGCTAAGAAACCTGCACATGTTTCAAATAATTATAATTTATCCCGACTATTAATTAAAAAATGGACTATAATTTCTCAATATTTCAAGGTGTATTGTCGACTGAAGGCACATATAGAGATATTTATTTGGATGCTCTGGATGAACACGTAAAACATGGTACAAAGGCAAGTCTCACAAGTTTAATTTACGTTGTAGCTAGGCTAGTTGAAACAAATCTAGTTTACGGACGCAGATCAAAAATTAAAAACAAAGTTGGGTATAAAATGCGATTTTAAGCAAAAATCTAAAGTGGTGAATTTGGGGCTGATCCTTGGTTTCGGAGTTACGGACCTCCAAGTTTGTGTATAATATGGCATATATCCAGCATTTCATAAAAGGATGAGACAATATGGGCAGCATTGGAAAGGTAACTTTAATACAGATTAAATTGAATTTTTAATTTTGAGTTGAGTTGAGTCCGTAAACTAGGTTTAAGCCCAAAGAAGTATTCTAGTCAGTGCAAAAAAAATACCTTAGTTTCCAGTTAGGGACCGCAAAAGTTGTAGAGTATAGTATACTTCGACCTTTTTATGGAGTAATAGGGTAATATAGGTATTGAAGACGTGCATTGGTATATTCACCAGCGTGGCAAAAACATAACAATTGTAACAGATAGGCTGACTTTCAAAACGTCAGTTGCCTTGTATTCGAACAATATATTGTTTATAAAGCCGTGGTACTAAATTTTTACAATGCATACCGTTCCAAAATGTCGCAGACAAGTATTTTAAATGTTGCAATCGAGCAACTAAGTTAAGCAAAACTGCGAAGCCTTATAGGCAGATATAAAATGTATCCAAGAATCAAATAGTATATGTATCCATTAAGATTTAATTTTTTTTAAATTAATTTTTTCCTTTGATTTATATTGGTTATACTTATGATATTGGCAGGTTATTTATTAATTTTTTTTGGCAGGACACATTTAAGGTGCTTTTGGCATAGTAGTTGGGAAACTACAGTTACTGTCATAAATATCGACTTATTATTGATATAAGGATGGAAAAAAATAGGCCATCTAAATTGTCAAAGTATGAGACCGTCAGTAAACTCCACTAAATTTACGGAAATAGAAAAAAATATTAGTAATTCAAGTTTAGACGTATTTGCTATTTGTGAAACATGACTAAAGCCCTATATATCAAATCGTGCTGTAAATATTGATGGCTATAAATTCTACAGATTTGATCGCTTTCCGACAAGAGGAGGAGGTGTGGGCATTTATGTCTTACAACATTTCAAGTCCCGGATCATATTCCAGTCATGTGTGCCTGATTCATGTGAATCATTATTTATTGAATTGTCTTTAAATAAAACCAAATTAATTTTTTGTGTAGTTTATCTTCCCCATGGTGACTTAGTTATCTTCAAGGATGCTTACTTTCAACTTTTTTCACAATATTCTAATATCATCACCGTTGATGACTTTAACTGCAATATGTATAATCCTAATAACTCAAATAGATTTCGTTCAATGTGTTTTAGACTAAACCTTAGTATTGTTCACAATTCCAAACCAACACACTTTGATGTGCAATATGAATCCTATTCCTAGATTGATATGTTTTTAGTCAGTGATAGATCGTTTCTCAACTTTTCCAGTCAATACTGTTGCCCTGGTATTTCTCATCATGCTCTAATATGTGCTTGTTTTAAGTTTGAAATTAATTTTGCTGAAGAAATTTTTGAATACAGGGATTACAACCATATTGATTGGAATAGCTTTTTTTCTTATTTAGATAATTTTGATCACTCTGTTATTTATAACAACACTAATATTAATACGATATATGATAGTGTCTGTAGCCCCCTTCGTGACCTATTTTGCTACGTCCGTCTAGTTCGTAAAAAAAAATGAGCGCAAAAATAATTGGATTAAATCAAAGACAATTGAGACTGTGAGGCTGCTGTAGTCAAAGTGTTAAACACGCTGACTACAAACCTGGTTGTTTCAGGGTTCAAATCCTGTGGCAATCAAAACACAAAAAAATGTTTTTTTCTGTTTAATGGTATAAATACATATTCAGAATGAACAAAAAACGTGCAGTCTCCTTCGTCGGTACTTTCTCATAGCAGATTCCGCGAAGTAAATAAAATAACTCTCTCTCTCTCTCTCCTTTCACCACCTGTCTTATCTCTCATCTATCCCTTTCCTAAAGAATGTAGCACGGTTACGAAAAATAACTAAATAGGTTTTAATGCCTGAAGTGCTACTTCTCTTTAAAAAAAAAAAAATTATCTTATCGTGTTCTCTATGAGACTTGGCATTTTCTGTGTATAAAGTTAACAAATCATATCACTACTGGAGAACTTTTTGCAAGTATCGTTTCAGTTTTTACGGAAACGGATGCTGCTGGGATGTGGAGAATACTTAGAAAAGCTTGAACTTTTGAAGATAGAGATTTTTCGTGGGCAGGAAACATTGATGCCATTAACAACTACTTTGGTAATATTGGAAGTACTGCCTCTGACTCTAAATCAATCTTGTTGACCATAACTTTGCTGATATCCCTTTTTCTTTTGCCTGTGTTAACGAGGCCAATTTGCTTAGATATATTAATTATGTTAAGTCTTCCTCGGTTGGCAATGATGGTATTCCAATTAAGTTTATTCGTATTATATATCCATATGTTTATAATCATTTGTTATACCTGTTTAACACGATTCTTACTCAATCTGAGTTTCCTGCGTGCTAGAAGATAGCTCGTGTTGTCCCAATACAGAAAAAAAGTTGTTAAGGATTTAGAAGACCTTCGTCCCATTTCTATTCTCCCAGCACTTTCGAAAGTTATGGAATATACATTAAAAGAACAGATTTTGAGAGTAGCAGCAAACAAGATTTATAAATGCCAGTACGCATTTCGTAAAAATAACAACACCACCTTTTTGTTTCTTGACCTTACGGAATCCATTCGGAAAAATGTAAACACTAATAAATTAAGTGTGCTTTTGTCCTTAGACTTATCTACGGCCTTTAACCACCTTAACCATTCTACAATGATATGGAAAGAAAGAAGTCAGTTTGCGTTTTTTAAGTCAGCCTGTAAACTTACCTCTCGGACATGTCGCAGTTTGTCTCATTGAATAATAGTTTGTCATCAGTAATTTCTCTTAGTTCGGTGGTTCCACAGGGTTCGGTTCTGTGACTGTTGCTTTTTATTCTATATATATAAATGATCTTCATAGCATTATTTGTTCTGATATTTGTAAGCCTTACCTCTTTGCTGATGATGTAGCTTTACTTTTCTCATGTAACCATGACTTTTGTGACGTGTAAGAGAGTATTATTAAGTTTGTTCTACAGAATATTTTTGAATGGACGAAAAAAACTCTTAAGAATAAATGACCTTAAAACTAAGGCAATGATGTTTGGTCCCACTGATAACCTGGTGACCTTGACATTTATCTAAATAATGTCAAAATAGAATTTGCTGGTCGAATGAAATGTTTGGGTGTCATTTTGGACAGCAAGCTTAATTTTAACTTTCACATAGATCTTATTTCTAACCGAATTATTTTCATATTGCGTAAAATCTCTTCAACAAACATTTATTTACCGCTTCATTGTACATCGTCCACTAATATTCACGGCATATATCGTGTTTTAAATAGGATTATTCGTTTTGTGTATAACTTAAAGAGGCGTGACCATATTTCGAGCCACACCTTAAGATTTCTAGGTTGTTCTTCTGTGAACTTCATTAAAATGCGTTGTATTTTATCTTTTTTAAAATTATTAAAACACGTCAGCCTCGTCTACTTTATAAATCAATATTTTTCTCTCACTCAACTAGAAATCCTCAAATAATATTACCAAGAATTTCTTATGCTTTTTTTGAAAAATCATTTTTAGTTAGAGTTCCGCGCTGTTGAAAATATCTACCTAATAAATTAAAATTTTTTTCACATTCAATAATGTTTTTCGTCTCAAACTAATCGATCTTTTAAGCACCAATTGCTTTTTTTTGCTTCTGAGAACTTGTACTACCTTTTGCTTTTTATTTTTGACTGGCACCACTAATTGAGTCATTTATTGTTAATTTTCATTATGAAATGGTTTTTTGCCTTTTGCGGCTGGGGAGCCAATAAATTAATAAATAAACTGCTATATATTTAGTTGTTATTTTTAAAATTTAATTTTAATAAATTTAGATTTTGTAAATTGTTTACTACACTTAAGTAGTTTATAACATGTCAGGGAATTATTATTTATATATATTACATGAAATATATGAAGTAAAATAAAAAATGAAATAAAAAAAAAAATATTCGATTTTCACGATTCGTTAAAAAATGTTAAATTTTTTTATTGAAAAATATTTTACCTTTAAAGGGTTTTTTATATTAGAATAGATATATTTTAAGCCTTCTTTTGGCTATTTGTTATTTACATACAGTCTGTCAAGTATACAGTATGTCAATAATGTCTTTACGCACAAAACAAAATCTAGTTTTTTCATATTTCGTATGAAAAACGCTTTTTATTTTATGATATATAAAGTTCTTTTTATTTATTATAGATATTACTAATATTTGTAAAAGTATAAAACAATTTTTACAACAAAAAAAAAAACTACTCCATTTTTTTAAGTAAAAAAACTCTTTACACAATTGTTGACATTTTTGTTAAAACTAAATAATTAAAAAAAATGCATTAGAACATTTTAGTATTTTGTATGGCCACCGTTTGCATCTATCACGCATTGCAATCTCTTTTTCATAGAACTGATTAATTTCTTTAAGTCGTAGTTGGAAGGTATATTTTGCCGCTCTTCTAAAATTGCTTTTTTTAAAGCTCACAAATTTTCGATAGTATTTAAATCCTAATTTTTAGCAGGTGTATTAATGACTTTGCAACAATTGTAAAGCAACCACATCCTTGCCATATGTTACTTATGTTTGGGATCGCTATCGTGATCAAATTTAAATAGACTTATTTTCTCTTATAAGTCCAAATTTCTTATTACTATTAACAAAATGGGTCTGCAAAATGCTTAAATATTGTCGCGCATCCATTGTTGTTTCTATGAAAGCCAAATCACCCACCCATATGAAAGCCAATGCACCCCCAAATCATCACAGACATTTTTGCAAATTTGACTGTAGGAATGATGTTGCGGTTGGTTTTCTAGCGATGTTAGGGGCTTTCGCCATACTCTATTAGGGCTATCGTTGTAATGCAACATCATTTTTGTCTCGTCGCAAATATAACATCGTCCCAATTGTCTGCCGGATGCGAGACATTCGTAATGGCGAAGGAAGGACGCTTCTCTATATATTTTTTTAAAGAGTGTGATGGTTTTTTATGAGCAACTCTTGAAGAGTATTTGTTCTTAATTATAGCCTGTCGAACTGTTTCATAGCAAATAACTATTCCGCACTCTTCTTTAAGCGTCTTTGCAAGAGCTCTTGTAGAAATTCGAGAGTTCTGTACAAGTTTTCTAATAATTAGGCGCTTTGCTCGTTTAATTATTTTAGGCTTAGGGCCACCTCCACACCTTAACTGCAATCTGCCTTCGTTTTCAGCTCGATTAAGCACATTGTAAATGGTCTTTCGTGCTACCGAAAATCTCTCTGACAGTTCCTTAGCACTTGCACCCAATTGGTTGTTGTAGTAAATCAGTTAAATCACGTCGTACGATAACCGTTTCCCTGGCATTATTTACTCACAATAATTTTAAAAATGACACTGACATCAAATATTACAGAAATATAACAACGTACGTTATGGATAATGGTTAATTAAAATTGATCGTAAAGTAAGTGCAAAAAAACAAGGTGTTTTGTGTAAAGAGTTTCTTGGCATCAGAAAAATGGAGTAGTGTTTGTTTTTGTAAAAATTGCGTTTTTTGTTTCATGCTTTTACAAATGGTGTAAATAATTAAAATAAGTAAAAAATCTTTGGAACAAATCTAGTTTACGTACGCAGCTTTAAAATTAAAAATTCTCTAGGGTGTAAAATTTAATTTTAAGCAAAAAATGTAAAGAGGAAAATTTGGGTCTGACCCTTAGTTTCGGAGTTACGGGCATCCAAAGTTTGTATGTACAGTATGGCATATATCGAGTATTTTGTGGTGAAAGGAGGCAATATGGGTATCATTGAAAAGCTAAATTCAATATCTAATCAATTAAAAAAGAAAATAGTAAAAAACATGTAACGACAAAAAAATTTTTTTTTCATATACCTAAACATAACTTTATCGGCCGGGCGCAAGGATTTTCTCTCCTATGGTATGACCAACACCGGCTTCGCATACTTAAGATGTTCTGCATAGCCGGCCTTCGGCCGGGCGCAAGCACTTTCTCCTCTATGGTATGACTAACACCTGCTTTGCTTTCTAAATATTTTCTGCGTAGCCGGGCGCAAGGATTTTCTTTTCTACGGTATCACCAACTCTGGCTTCGCGTACTAAAGATTTTCTGCTAAAAAATCTTTTTTCGTATAATATTGCCACTAAACTTGATTTATTTGATACAGGAATTATGTTTGTATTAAAAAAGCTTTGTTTTGTCGTAAACCTTTCCAATGATACCCAATTTGCCTCACTCCACTTGTTGATGCGGTACGGTTGAGTTTCATATCGGCTCCTAAAAAATTGAAATTAACACCTCTTGACTCATCAAACAATAGCCACTACCATCTTTGGTTAAAGTGTAATGTTGTGCAGTGTCGGTGCAAAATTGTTTTCAACATATTTCACGAGTTCTTACTAAATTAATTATAAATAAATTATCACCAAATTAAACAAAAGTACTAAAAAATAAAAAAATATAAAAAAAAAATAAAAAAATATAAAAAAAAAATAAAAAAAAAAACAAAATCATTTAATAAGTGAGACAACACGACCAATCGAAATAATTTTTTTTGTAAATCTGTAGAGATAAATATCACCAGCTGATCTTTTCTTGCAAATACTGGTAAGTGCTACCAAAGTTTTTGCAACAATCATCCGTCATTACAAGGCGAATTTACATCAGTTCCACAGTTTGAAAAGAACTGGAAATTTTGGCCGTTAGTTTAAAAGTACCACACTTGCCTATTAAAAATTCAATGTATAAACTAAAAAATAAAAATCGAAACAAAAATAAGAAAATGATGGAAAATGAATTTGTGGAAACCGTCAGCCCTAATACTGAGTCTTCTACTTCTAACTGTACACCTACTAACAAGCGAGTAAGAGATGTCCTTCAAAATTCTTTAGTGGGTAATACCTCAAAAGCTTTTAGACTATCATATGATTCACCGTTTAAACTAGTTTCCATTATGGATAAACGGCTCGAGAAATTCGCTGAAAAAATTGAAAATATGATGGAAGCCAAATTCCGAGAATATAAAGAAGAACTTATTAACGACCTTGACCAGAAATTTGAAATCATAAAAAACGAATTATGTTCTGTAGTTGAACGAGTCTCTGTCTTGGAATCATTTGCTTCTGAAGTAAAAGGCATGCAAGATGAAATAAAAACTCTCAAGACCAAATTAAAACAACAAGAAAACCAAGCTGTCTCTTGCGAACTACGATTAAACGAAATCCCATATCTAGAAAATGAAAACTTGATGAACATTTACTGCAATATCTGCAATACTATCAATACATCTGTTCCGGCGATTCAATCTATTTTTAGACTTCAAAATCATAACAATAAACATAAAAATAACTCGAAAGAAGCAGTTATAATTGTAAAATTGTGGTCTGCGTATGATAAGAACTTCTTCCTCAAATCATTAGCTGATTATAGGAAGATTAACAAAGGGTTTCACTTCACTTTGAGAGATATCGGCTTCAATTCGGACAGTAAATTTTATATTAATGAAAATTTAACTCAATCGAACTTCAATATCCTTCGCCTAAAAAAGAAGAGGATTATTAACAGTGCATTCAGAATGCGAGGTTTAGTTTATATTAAAAAAGAAAATCATGGCAAACCAATTTATATTGATGAAATTGAGAGTCTGCTTCAACTTTTTCCTAGTGAGCACGATCTGCAACCCTTTCCTAATAATGATTCACATGAAACTTCTAATGCAAATATTATTTAATTATTTTAACTCTAATTTTTATCATTTTAATCGAATATTTTTAAAATACTTTTTATCCTATTTTACAAACTTATTTTACAAACTTATTTTACACCAATTTTTCTGTTACATCTATAACATTATTTAAATTTATCTTAAAATATTTAACTTTTTGCGTTGTTTATGTAATAACTTTTGACTTTAACAAATAACTATGGTTCCAAAGATAGTGTTTATAGCATGCTTAGGATTCTCTCGAATCAGAAATTAGGTCTTAATATAGTGCACTTAAACGCTCAGAGTTTAAACAGTAAGATTGACGAGTTTAAATACCTTTTTGAATCGGCTGGTGTCGATATAATATGTATCTTTGAAACCTGGTTTCCATTAGACGTTGATGACTCTATTTATCAAATTCGTGGTTTTAACCTTTTTTGATCAGATAGAAAAGTTATTATTAACGGAATTGAAACTAAAGCCAAAGGGAGTGGGGTTGCAATTTATGTCAGAAATGGAATTAAATGCAAAGTAAAATTAAAATCCAAAGCCAGTAGTCGCATTGAATACCTGTTTTTAGAGTTATCTCCCAAAGAAGGGAATATAATTCTAGTTGGCTGTGTGTACAGACCCAATAGAGATGTACCCTTTGAAACACTATTTCAAGTTTTGGAAGATGTTTCTCTCCAATATAATGACATTTTAATACTTGGGGATTTCAATAACAACCTACTTGCAAACAATACATTGCGTGAGCATATGCTCGCTCTGAATCTAGTTCCAGTAAATACACTGACTCCTACTCACTATCACCATTCCTCTAATAGCCTTATTGATTTGGTTTTCGTTAATCAGAAAACTAAAATTCTTTTATATGATCAAATTGCGGCTCCGGTTTTTTCTAATCATGATGTGCTATTTGTGATCTATGATACTCCTGTAAATAACGGTGAGGCGTCTTATACTTTTCGAGATTTCAATAATATCGATTTTTTACTTTTAAATCAAAATCTTGACTCTACGAACTGGGAATTAATTTATTCACTAAACGATGTAAATGACCAAAAACACTTTTTACAAATGCATGTCAATAGGATTTTCAACACATGTGTCCCTCAGAGAACAAAAAAAAAATTAAAGCTCATCAACATCCCTGGTTTAACGCATATATTAAAGCCTTGATTAGGAAACGAAGTTCAGCTTATAGAAGATAGAAGAAATATAAAACTACAGAGTTTTACCTTATATTTCAATCAGCGCGAAAAGAAGTTGTTAATAACATACTCAAAGCGAAAACTTTATTCTATAATAAAAAATTCAATGATAGAAAATCCAAATGGAAGGAAATACGTAAAATAGGCATTGGATATAAAGCCAACACATCTTGTGATACTGATATAAACATAGATAAACTTAATGAAAAATTTGTTAACATTAACGTTCCACAACCAAAATATAATATTTATAATGATCTATGTTATGCTCCAATTAAAATCCCTTTCAGTTTTCGTTGTGTATACCAATATGAGGTTTTAGGTAGTCTTAAAGCAATTGCGTCAAATGCTGTTGGCACTGACAAGATAAACCCTATTTTTCTAAAAGCCATAGTTCCCAAACTTTTGCCATACATCACGCATATTATCAACACAATTTTTACCAAATCTGTTTTTCCTCTAGACTGGAAAGTCTCAAAAGTAGTCCCTATTCCTAAATCGAATAATGGTTACCGTCCAATAGCCATCCTGCCGTTTTTGTCTAAAGTTACAGAAAAGCTTATGAGTAATCAAATTAGCGAACATCTTCAAACTCACAGTATTCTATCTAATGTCCAATCTGGGTTTGTTAAAGGCAGAAGCTGTATCGCAGCACTGTTAAACGTTATTGAAGATATAAGAGCTAAGCTTGATGAAAACATGGTATCCTTCCTAATACTTCTTGATCATAGTAAGGCTTTTGATACTGTCGATCACTCAATACTTTTGGCTAAACTTGAGAAACTATTTCATTTTTCACAATCAGCATGTAAGCTTTTGGCTTCGTATCTGTTTGATAGATTTCAACTTGTTCATTTAAATGGCAAATGCTCTAAAGAACTTAAAAGTCAGCAGAGGTGTCCCTCAAGGTTCCATACTTGGGCCTTTACTTTTTTGTCTATATATAAACGATCTACCAGATATAATTAGTCATTGTAATGTACACATGTATGCAGATGATGTCCAAATTTACTGCAGCACTCCAATAGATAATATCCGCTCTTCTATAAAAAATATAAATGATGACCTAGCTAACGTTAATAAGTGGGCTACTTGTAACGGCTTATGTATTATTCCCGCAAAATCGAAATACATACTTCTTTCGAAAAGTAAAGCTTCTTGCACTGATGGCATAAAACTTGAAATAAATGATGATACCATTGAACAGGTAACCTCTTCCAAAAATTTGGGAGTTATTTTCAACAATAAACTCTCATGGTCTAATCACATAAATTTTGTAGTCGGACGAGTGTACAGTGAAGTACTCGACACCTTTCAAAGTTAGACTTCTGCTAGCAAAGACTTATTTAATTCCTACACTAATGTATGGAAGTGAAATTTTTTCAAAATGCAATAGTTCAGACTTTAAAAAGCTGTAAATTGCCTACGACAATATCGCCAGATATGTATATAATAAACGCCGTTACGACTCGATATCGAATTATTCATACCAAATTAACCAAATGACTTTTGAAAATTACCTCAAATATAAAACCTTATTGTTTATGCAAAGGGTAATAACTACAACTGAGCCATCGTCTCTCTTCAAACGTTTAAAATTTGCGAGATCGAATAGAGGAAAAAGACTTATACAACAAAAATATAAATGCCTATTATCTCAACGCCAGTTTTTTATAAACACTATTAGTCTTTGGAACCTTCTCCCAAACCACATTCAATCAATCAACAACGCAAATAAGTTTAAATCTGAGTTAAAAAAGTATTTTTGTTAAATTTTTACACTGTTTAATTTTTGTTTTCTAATGATGTATTAAATATATTTTAATTTTTAAATAGATAATTTAATTAATATTTCAATTCTTAAATTTTCTCATTTTCAAATATTTTTTCCTTTTTTATTATTTTTCATTTTTAAAATATGTAACTATTATTTCTTTATTAGTGTGTTTTTTGGTGAAAACTATGTATTAAGTGTATGTTACTAATTAATAAAAAGCTATTAATGTCAACTATATGATAATTTTTGGTATATCTCACTAGCACTATAATTTATAAGATTCTTAATCTTGTTGTTGTAGACTAACGAAAATAAATAAATAAATAAAATAAATAAATACAGTATGGCATCTGTACATACAAACTTTGGAGGTCCGAAACTAAGGGTCAGCCCCAAATTTTCCATTTTACATTTTTTGTTTAAAATTAAAATTAAGTTATTTTCCTACAAAATATGAAAAAACTAAAATTTTTTATGTGGTGTTATTGACATACTGTATGTTTTTACAATGGAAAAAAACTATTTTTTTATAATTTCCAAATAAAATTCTGTTTGACTTTATTGTTTAATTCTCCTCGAAGGTGTTTTAGCAACAGAAAAAAATTAAAATGGATGTATGTAATTGAGGCAAAATGAAGCAAAAAATTATTCGCTTGTCAAGAAATTGTTTTTACAATTAATTTTTGTTGCAAATATTTTAATATTTTTTGAATATTTGGAATGTTTTTGGATACTTACCGTTACATATTAACATTGTGTTGCTTCAGAATTCCATTTAAAAAATTTAATTGCTTCAGTCTGTGAATACAAGCGAAAAATAGCGGCAAAGAATATAATCCAATTGGTTTATTATAACCGGCACATAGGAAAAAGTGTTCAAGAAGTTGCAGATATGTTCTGCTTACAAAGCAAACTGCTTATAATATATTAAATCGGGCTAAAAATGAGCAGAGATTGGAGCTGAAATCTTTACCTGGTCGTCCATGTAAAATATCCGACAGAGTAAAATGCATAATAATTAGAAAGTTGAAAAAAATCCAAAAATATCTACCAGAGGCCTTGCAGAAGAACTTGATGATACTGTTTCGCACAAAACAATAAGAAAGACGCTTAATAAAAATCAGTATACATCAATAGCTGCTAGGAAGAAACCACTTCTTTTTGCACAAAATGTTGAAAAACGGTTGTCTTTCGCTGTAGAGCATGTTTATAAGCCTGATGAGTACTGCAACGACGTCATATTTTGTGACGAAAGTAAAATAATGCTTTATTATAATGATGGTATGGCGGTAACCTCGCAAAGCCTTACAAAACAAAAACATTCCCATCGTCGTGTTTGGAAAAATTTCGGTTATGTTGTGCGGATGTATTTCCAGCAAAGGAGTTGGAGATTTGGTTTTTGTTGAAAATAGCATGGATGCGCAGCAATATTTAGATATAATGAGGGACCATTTAGTGCAAACTGCAAACAGAAGAATAGACTTAAATTCCTAGGGAATATGACGTTCAAAAATTAATAAATTCCATGAAAAAGAGACAACAAGCCGTGGTGAGCGCCAATGGAGGTCACACCAAATATTAAATATTATATAAATTTTTTATACAGTTCATGTAAAATGTAAAAATAATTTCCTGACATTGAAATAATGGAACATTCCTAATTTTTTATCACTTTATTATTGTTTTATTTTTGTTTTAGGTATATGTATAATAGTAAACAGATTTCTAAATTAAATTGTAATAAAAAATATTTCCGTATTGAAATAACAGTTACTTTTTAAAACTCAATTAATGAAAAACTTTTTTTTTTATTGTAAAAACATAAACTTGACAGACTGTATATAAATTACATAAAATATAAAGTAATAAAATAAAATACTAATAAAATGTATGCGTCATTAATATTCGGTTTTTTATGCAAAATTTTTTTTTATTTAGTTTAAATAGTAGTATTAAGAATACTTTCTAAAAGCATATAATAATTTTTGACTAATTATTTTTACCCAAATTGGCCTCAATAGGCTTTAAAATTGCAAAAATAAATGGCAATTATTTTTTACAAAAGTTATACATTTTCTTTCAAAAATATTTATATTCTCTTAATTTTTTACTTCATTAGGTAATTGATTAAAGACCCATGTAAAGCAGACATCTCTTCATTGCGTTGGTTTTAGCTCGATGTATTCTAAAATCATTTGCATTTCTGAGGTCATATGGTTGAATTTCGTTGGCATAAGTCAGTTGTTGTGTTAAATATTCCGAAGCCTTTCCTGTTTTCCTTTTGTGGATAAACATACACGTATTCAGTTGTAGTCTTTGTCGTATATTAAGCCATTGTAACATATTAGGCATGAATTGAATTAGGGGTATATCTGTTATAATTAATTATTGACCTCATAGCTTTATTCTGTAGTTTTTGTAACCTTTCTATCTGAGCGTTTGTACAGCATGTATAAAGTATTGTTGAACCAAATTCAAAATGTTGTATTTTTAAGTAACGGAAAATTTTATATTTAAGACAGTCACTCAAACACGTGACCTAAGAAGCAAAGCCATTTTTCTGTTGTTTAAGCCGTTATGGATCACAAATATAAAAATTCTTTATTGGAACAAAGAAAATTAGTGATCATCCACTACCATAAAGGTATAACATGCAAAAATATTGCTGAAATCCTCTATATAAGGGCAAATACTGTTGGTGATATAATTTGCAGTTACAAATATGAGAGGTTCATTTTAAAAAACAGACTAAAAAACTAAAAAAAAGGAAAAGCGCCTAATTGTATGAAAAATCAAAAATAATCCTCGTCTAAGTGCTCCTAAGATTGGTAGTGAGCTTCAGTTTGAATAAGGAAAAACTGTGTCAGAGTCAACAATACTTCGAACCAAGGTGCATTAATACCAGGTGAATGCATTAACTTTTAAGTGTATTTTGTTTTTGTAAAAACTTTTGAGCTGTCGAAAACGCCTGGCAATGTAGGGGAAAAACGAGTAGTTGGCCCAAAAATAATAGCATTTGTTTTGGACGCGTTAACAGTTAGTGAGTTAAAAGAAGAACATGACTTAGACAAAAGTTAATATTGCTTTCTAATACGTCATAAAAATCCATACTACTTCTAAAAAGCAAAAAAAATGTTAAATTTACAATCTTGTTTCTAAATATTTTCGTGTTTGGTTCATTTTTAATATTAATTGGTATTGAATTATATAACCTCAGTCCTTTATAAAATAATGAATTTTGCACCGTATTTGTGTATGCCAGTTGAAGCCGAAACCCATTAGCAATATGATAATTAGCAATATGATAACGAACCGAAACACTCATCGAAGTTGGTGAAAGACTGGACACAATCGAAAGGGATTCAAGTGCTTGATTAGCCGGCCCAATCGCCCGATTTGAACCCAATCGAAAATTTATTTTCTATATTGAAGAGGAATGTTGGATTGAAACGATTTTCCAACAGAAACGATTTATTTTCGTGTCTGGAGGATAATTTAATCAAATCTATGCCGCGTCGGTGCGCCGCAGTAATAAAAAATAAGGGTTATTATACCAAATATTAAAAGTTTCTTAGGTTTTGCCCAATGAATTTTTGAGTATTTTTTGTTGTTGTACTAAAAGAACCGTTAGGTGAGAGATAATTACAATTTTTTTATTATTTTTGTATGACACAGTAACTGATAAAACTGCATTGAAACATTAAATTGAGATTGAATCATTTAAATATAATAATAATAGGTTTTGCCCAATACTATATATTAATTCGTTTAAAAAAATCAATTTCTTTACCGATTTTTTTACAAACGTAATCAATGTGGTCTTTAAATTTTAAATTTTTAACAATTATAAAGCCTAAATATTTTAAATTATTAACTTTTTCTATGTTTGTGTTATTTATTTGAAATATTCTGCTTGTGTTCATATTTATTTCCATTAGTTTTGTTCTCTTTTAATTTAACTTTAATTTATTCATTTTAAGCCATTTATTTTTGTTGGAAATGTCTTCTGATATATTGGCGTAACACTTTTCTTCACTTTCAGCTTCCGTAAAGATTAATGTGTCGTCAGCATACATTACTATTTCACACTTCTCCAAAACGTTTTCAATATCGTTTATATACTGTATAAATAAGAGTGCTCCTAATATTGAGCCTTGTAAAACACCATATTCGTTTTCTATCGTACTTGACTCTATATTATTAACCGTAGTAATTTGCATTCGAGTAGCTAGGTATGATTTAAACCAATTTAGTTCTTTCCCTTGTACGCCATAGCAGTATAGTTTTTTTATAATGATGTCTCTATCTATTGTTTCAAAGGCCCGTTTAAAATCGAGAAAAACAGCTAAAATTTTTTTTACTTTTTTTTTTTGGTAAATTTCCATCTATTTAGAACATAGTTTACAGCAGTTTCGCATGAGTGTTTTTTTTTTCTAAACCCAGACTGGTATTTAGATATTAATAAATTTTTTTCAATGTAGTCTTCCAGTTGTTGTTTAACACATGTTTCAAGATTTACTCGCAAATTTTTAAGTTATTTATTTGGCTATATTCCTCATTTACTTGTATTTTTTACTTTCACAACCGGGGTAACCATTGTTTCTTTCCAGTTTTGATGCAGTGATGCAGTGATTTGTTTATTATAATAAGTAAAATGTTGCCAATTGTATTTCAGTTATCTAATATAATGACTTTTGATGTTTTTTTTATAGTCCGGTTTATTTTTGATATTTCGACATATCGACGATATTGCACGAAACTTAAATTTTAAATTTATCACAGGTATTTGATTTTCATATTGCACGTATTCGATAGTGTTTCTTATTTCTCTAATGCTGTCGTCAAAGTAGTTATTAAACTTATTGACTATTTCGATTTCTTCTTTGTACTCTATGTTTTTAAATATCACAGATTTTATTACATTTTTAGATTTTCTTAAAACTAGGTCTTGTATTGCACTCCACATTTTTTTATCGTTCGATGCTGTTATTTTATCATTTATATATTTATTTTTTTGATATTCAATTTTAGCTTTGTATTTATTTCTTATTATTTTATAATTTGTCCACGCAACATTAGTATTTTGATATTTCGCTTTATGGTAACAGTTTACTTTTTCTAGTTTTAGGATTCTTAGTTCATTATTAAACCATTTATTATTGTTTTGTTTCTTCACAGTAAATTTTTTTATATTATCTTCTACACATTTATCGAATTGTATTAATTGTAAAATTATATTTTATTTTTGTATTTAGTTCATTTCTAAATTTTTGCTTATTATATTTAAAAAAATCCATTTGTTTATTATTTACTTCCGATTGTCTGCAGTTAGTATCAAAAAATATGTCTATAGATTCATGATCGGATATTTTGTTATTAATATTCAATTTTGCACAGATCATTTTGGTATTATTAGTTATCATAGTCTATAATTGTTTTGGAACTCTGTGTTACCCGAGTTTCCTCGCTAGTTACATGTTTTAAGCCATTGTCGCTAAAAGTATTCTGAATTTTATGTTTGTAAAA
Source organism: Cistogaster globosa (assembly GCA_937654795.1). NCBI lineage: Eukaryota > Metazoa > Arthropoda > Insecta > Diptera > Tachinidae > Cistogaster > Cistogaster globosa. The sequence goes on from OW569403.1 coordinate 112,599,161, forward strand.
ATCGTTTTTCCAGTCGCAGTTTCGTTCACATATTTCTTTAGAACAAATTGTTTTGCAATATACGCACTAATCCAGTAAGCATAATTTTTTACTGTGACTTTGATTTCAAATATATTCCACTGTTGGTTAATGTATATAATTACGCCACCGGTTTTTGATGAATTTGAGACTGTGTTAAATTTATTGTAGCCTTTAAGTTCAATTTCTGCTTCATTAATTTGATCTGTCAGATGTGTCTCGGAAAGGACTATAAAATTGGGTTCATTAAATTCAACTAATATTAGCAATTGTGTAAAATTATTGATTAAACCTTGAATATTCGTATATACTCCATACACTCGCTTTGTTGTTAAATATCACAGTCTGAACCAATTCTTTTCCTTTTTAAGTTTAGCTTTTTTCGATACACTGGGCATTCTTTATTTGATTTTCATCTAATCCAAGATTTAACCTTTTGTTTTTTTAATGCAATTTATACATTTATTTGCAATTTGTGTTTTACATTCTCTGCTTTTATGGTTTCCATGACATTTGTAGCATATCTCTTCATTTTTGCATTCTGACGCTTTATGGTTATATCCTTGACATTTGAAGCACTGTATTATACTCGTGCTATCAAAAACTCTACATCTATCCCATCCGACATTCAGTCTTTGACTTGATAAGATTTTTAAACAAGGTACATTTATTTTACTAGGTAGTGTCGTCCGCCCAGCTGGTTTGTAGTTGGACATGTCAAAAGTTGTTTACATTTTCCTACTTTTGTTTACGAATTTCAAAAAACACTAACAACAAGCATATGTAGAACAAAGAGAGCGTTTGTTTTTACAGCAATTATCTTTTATTTTCTGTTTCCATTTTTGACATTTCCACTCACAAAGCAACAATAAAATTCCATGTTATTTTTACAAATGTTGTATTTGTTGTAGAGCCGCTATTACCTAGTAAAATAAATGTACCTTGATTTTTAAATATGTTTTATTGTCTGTTTTTATTTTTGCATTGTATATTGTTCTGTTATACCGTTTAGTTTCAAAACATTTCACAATTTCCATTTTACTGTTTTTTATTATTTCATTTTGCTTTTTTAGTTTTTATTTTTGCATTGTATATTGTTCTGTTATACCGTTTAGTTTCAAAACATTCCACAATTTCCATTTTACTGCTTTTTATTATTTCATTTTGCCTTTTTAGTTTTTCCATTAGTTCTTCTTCTTTTAGTTTTAAATTCATGTCTGTTAATATTAAGTGTAAACCGTCTTGTTTTGGAATTTTAATTTCATAGTTTTCACTTATTTCATTTACAATGGCATTTCGAATTTTTTCTCGTTCCTCGATATTTTCGCTTTGTATAATTACTTTGCCATTTCGAAGATTTTCAACGTTAGTTATTTTAAAATTAACCGGATTCACTTTTTCATTAAGTTCTGCTTTAGTTTTCTGTACATTTTGTTTTTCTTTGGGTTTTATAATTAATGGGACATTTTTTTGAACAGTCTGGCATCACGTTATTGTTTGCAACCGTTTTAGCATATGTCATCTTTGTTTTTGTATTTGTTTCTTTTAAAATTTTCTTGATTTCGTCGAACACCTTTAAATTGTTGTTGTTTATTTTTTCACACAAATTATTATTTTTATTTTCAACTTGATTAACATTTCCGTATAGATTTTTTAACGTCTCCATTCTTTTTTCATATTAACCATTTTTGTATATTATCCTTTTTTTTAAATCGTTTATCATACCGCTTCTCAATTGCCTCTACTAAAGATTTTAATTCGTTTTCGTGTTGCCTTAATGCATTTGAAAATTCAAGTTTATATTCTTTAAGTGCTTGGTTATTTTTGTTTACATTATCTTGCATATCTCATAGCACAAGATCAACATTTTAGATATAAAGCATACAGTCTTCACAAATAAACCTTAAGAAATTGCTTTCCTCAATCATTTTGGACGCATATTGGTCAATGCCCGCGCACCTTTTTGATAAATGGTAGATTTTATTACACACACCATTACATCTTAAACCACTTTCTCCTCTAATTGCCGACCTGCATTTACTGCACTCAGCCATTTTTACAATTTAGTTAAAAATCACAATATCATTTAATGTTTTTAAAATTTTTAGTACTTTTATGGTCTTTTTATTTATATTTAAATTTGTTAGTATGCAGTGATTTTAAGTACATTTGAATTCAATTAACTAGACACGTGTTTGCGGTTCAAAGGTTTATTAAGAAGTAAGTAAAATATTAATGAGAAATACATACATAGAAGAGTAATAAAAAGAGTAAAATACAGAGTAGTAAATATTCGCAATGTTAGCAGGGTTGTATAATTCATATTCCAATACTCCTCCTCAATGCCAATATTTATTTTACAATTTAAAAAACAAAAGAAAAATAAAATTAAACTACATTGTTAATCCCAATAATCTTGAAAATCTTTCATGGATAACCCCTTGCAAATTTTTAGTAAGCACATCTGCAACCATATCTTTTGTATTACAGTATTTTAAATTGATCTGTCCGTTTTTGTACAGATCTCTGACGTGATGGTACTTAATGTCTATGTGCTTACTACGAGCATGATATATTGGGTTCCTCACCAGTTGCAATGCTCCCATGTTGTCGCCTTGAATTTCAATGACATCTTTGTTGTGTAGTTTGATTTCAGCCAAAAGTTTACTGATATACGTGGCTTCTCTTGCTGCTGAAGACAATGCCATATACTCAGCTTCTGTGCTTGATAGGGCCACTGATTGCTGTTTACGACTTTCCCACGAAATAGCTGCTCCTGCCAAAATAAAAGTGTAACCTGTGTACGATTTACGGTCAACAGCATCTCCACCCCAGTCTGAGTCAACATTACTCGTAATTGGTTTGCCGGTTTTGTAATACCTCAGCTTCATATCCTTGGTTTTACTTAAGTATTTCAGCACTCTCTTCGATGCGGTGAAATGTTCTACGTGTGGATCGCTATTTCTTTGAGATAATTTATATTATTTATTATATTTACCTTGCTTTCATTTTGCTTTATATACAGGCATGGTTCACTCTCACATGCATAAAAACCAATTTCATTTAAAATGGAATTCAACTTTTGGTTCCATTGACGGCCTGATTGTTTTAGACCATATAAAGCTTTCTTTAACTTTAAAACATGACGTGGACGCTCTTTGTCCACAAATTTTTCGGGCTGGCTGATATAAACATCATCATCAAGTTCACTATTGAGGTATGCCGTAGAAACGTCCATCTGGTGTAAATGCAACTCATGCTCCGCCGCTAACGCAAATACTAATCGTATAGTTTCGTATCTTATTACGGGTGAATATGTTTCATCGTAATTCACTCCGTAAACTTGTGCACAACCCTTTGCTACCAAACGAGATTTAAATCTGTCAATGTCACCATTTTTGTTTTTCTTAAGTGAAAAAACCCATCTACAACCGATTGCTTTATGATTACTAGGTAATTCTACGAGCTCCCATGTTTTATTTTTTAAAAGTGCATTATATTCACTTTCCATCGCATTCCACCAAAACTGCGAATATTCACTAGAAAGGGCCTCATTTACGGTCTCAGGAATCTCAACATTCTCAGAACTCATGAAATTAATTGTATTATATATTTTCTGTGGCCTACCAGGTGTGCCGTTACGATTTATCTTTGGCCTTCCAGGTCCTCTTTTAACTGGTATTTCATCAAATCCATAAAATTCATCTTCAGATTCACTGTTGCTCTCATTTTTAGCATTTGCTTTTGCATCATCTATTAATATTGTAGCATTATTCTGTTGTTCATTTTTGTCTGGCAGCAATTCAAAATCAACATAATCTTCCCCTTTTGTTTCTATAAAGTAAACGTCCCTGCTTACGATGACTTTCCTGGTAGCCTTCTCATACAAGCGATAAGCTTTTGCAGTTTCCGAGTACCCTACCATAATGTATTCTTTGCCTTTAGCTCTGAACTTATTATGCTGTTTCTTGTCTAAAGCGATAGCAACTGATCCAAACATCTTTAAATGTTTGACTACTGGTTTACGTCCAAACCAAACTTCATAGGGTGTAATATCACCTAACGCCTTAGTTGGTGCTCTATTTCGCAAATATGCTGCAGTGTTGACTGCTTCAGCTCAAAGGTTTTCTGCAAGTTTTTCACCAACTAACATACACCTCGCCATCTCTACCAGCGTCCGGTTAAACCTCTCCGCAACACCATTTTGTTGGGGTGTATAGGGTACTGTCAGCTGACGAACAATTCCGTTTTCCTTTAAATACTTATCGAAGGCCCCATTGACAAATTCAGTGCCATTGTCAGTGCGTAGTATTTTAATCTTGCGATTAACCTGCCGCTCAACCATACAATTGAATTCTTTGAATTTATCGAACACTTCGTCCCTGCCCCTTATGAAATAAACAAATACATAGCGGCTCTTGTCATCAATAAACGTCAACATATACTTTGCACCGCCAAAAGATACAGTATTCATGGGGCCACAAACGTCGCTGTGTACAATTTCCAGTAAATCATTGGCTCTGTTTTCCGAACATTTGAATGGTCTAACGCTGCATTTGCATTGCAAACATACACTACAGCTTACTTTATCAGGTATGTTCACATTTATACCAAAAACCATATTCCTGTTTACTAATTGCCGCAAACTAGCAAAATTTATGTGTCCGAAGCGTTTATGCCACATCATCGCCTCGTCACTAGTACCACATGAAAATAAACATTCGTTATTATTCATACCAAATAAAAACAATCCGCCAACTTTTTTAGCTCTAAACAGCACCTTACCGCTTTTTACAATAATTGCCTTTTTGTCGCTGAATTTTACAGAACAACCAGTACTTACAGCTTTACCAACTGAAATAAAATTACACTACAAACACGGAACATAGAGAACATCCTTCAATGTTATATTGAACTCTTTGATGTAAACTTGCCCTTTACCCTCAGCTTGAATTCTGTTGCCACCGGCAAGTATAATTCCTTCTCTATGTTCTTCTAAATTATCAAACATGTTGCGGTTGCAACACAAATGTGCTGATGCTCCGCTGTCGACGCACCAAATATTCTGCCGCAACGTTTTTTCGTTGGAAACAGAAAAAAACACGATGTGTTTGATCATCTTTCTGCTCTGCTTTTGTGCCTTTTTCTTTACATTGCGCTGCATAATGCCCATTACGACCACAAGCAAAACATTTCAAATTCAACTTCTTACGGGAGTTTTTGCTACTATTGTCATTGTTGTTTTTATTGTAACTGTATTGCTTATAACGTTTCTTTTCTTTATTTTCTCGAGCCATAAAAAACTTGAACACTTTCTGTACTTGTATTTTCGTTGTTGTTGTTTGATTTTCGTCGTTCACCCTCCTCAGTTAGCTTAACCTTTAGCATTGATAATTTTGGCACTTCATCTCTTGCCTCGAGTGCCACTACCAAATTTTCGTACGATTTTGGCAAGCTAGCAAGTAGCATAATCACGTTCAGCTCCTCCTGAAGGGTAACACCTGTTTCGGCCAATTTGTCCACAACGGCGGCAAAGTTGCATATGTATTGTTGTATACAATCACCTTCTGTCATACGCATTTGTAGAATCTGTTTAAATAACGTCACTTTGCGTACAGGTCCCTTTGATCGGTTTACCTCTTTTAACGTTGTCCAAGTGTCTGCAGAAGTCTCACAATTTTTTATATATGCTATTTGTATAGGGGTTGAAGACAAGATTATTGTTGCTGTCGCTTTTGATCCTTTGCGATCCATTCAGCAACCTAAGCACCGTTGGCATCGTTTGGCTCGGGCTTCGGCAAACTACCAGATACCACTGCCCACAAATCTTGGTGTACAAGCACGCTTCTCACTTGAAGACTCCAAGAGTCATAATTCGTGTCATCTAACTTCTGTATATTATACATTGCCGCCATTTTTCATTCACTTTATTATACTTATAAATTTTTCTTATTAAACTCCATGTGGCACTGGGCCCATAACCTGTTAGTATGCAGTGATTTTAAGTATATTTGAATTCAATTAACTAGACACGTGTTTGCGGTTCAAAGGTTTATTAAGAAGTAAAGGCCCAACTATAATGTGCATATACTAGCTTATGCCAACTTATACAACTGTGCAAATACATATAAATCAAATGTGGTAAACTATAATGTACTTGAGAGAACTTTTCGTCAAGTTTCGTCAAATGTCATTTGCTTAAGCAACGTACGAAACTAATCGCACATTCCGTACAGAAACAGCTGATTGCGCTTGTTGTATACATACACAAATCAATAAAGAAAAAATTGCAGTGGAGAGCGACATTGAAAAAGATTTTTTTTTAATTTAATAGAAAATGTAAAAAAAAGAAGGGTTTATATGAGAGAAATGATGCGTTTTTATTATAACAATTCGCTATAATTTTTTTTAATTGCTTTCAAATTAAATCAGTGACACCGTTGCATCTTTTGGTACTTTTGACCAAAAATACATAAAAAACATGCCATTTTTTATCGAATTTAATTGAAAACTAGTAAAAGAAAGTACAACTAGTAAAAGAAAGTACATTTATTTGAGTCAATGTTATTAAATATATATAATATATTTTTTCGATGCCTTTTTCTTTACAAGTTTTATTTATTTAAAAATATATATATTTTTGGGAAAGTACGATTCAAACATGAATGTGCAACTGTGGCAAATTATTTTTTAAATTTATGTAAGTACATTGTAGCCACATAAAAATCTTTAAAGAATTACCTAAGCTGTTGTCATACCTTTCGGTGAAGACCGTCGTCACTGGCTGTTTATTTAGTACGATTGGCGAGCGCTTTCGATGTAAAGACATCATTTTCAAGCCGCGTTTCGATTAGTACGGAGATATTATTAACGAACAGGTAAATACAACCTCAGACACAATTTTTACACCACTTAAACTATTAAAACAAACTTACAAACGCAAAACACCCACAGATGGTCACACTTACCTACCTAATAATAAAAGACAGAAATATTAAAATTATATACCTTCAATAAAGATGACAGATATAAGGCAATCTACCTGCATAATACCATTTTTAAATAGACACCATCCTAACGGACAAAACTACCTGTACCCACCACTATCTATGCAACAAACACGTTACACTATCTAACCAGTACTAATCAAAACGAGTACTAATCGAAACGCGGCTTGAAAATGATGTCTTTACATCGAAAGCGCTCGCCAATCGTACTAAATAAACAGCCAGTGACGACGGTCTTCACCGAAAGGTATGACAACAGTATTTTATTTACTGGCGGAATAAATCCAATTAACTTAATACCAATTACCTAAGCATTTGACAGGCTTTTCGTTGGGTTTTTGACATAAGCTCAAGCTAGCTTATGCACATTATAGTTGGGCCTTAAGTAAAATATTAATGAGAAATACATACATAGAAGAGTAATAAAAAGAGTAAAATACAGAGTAGTAAATATTCGCATTGTTAGCAGGGTTGTATAATTCATATTCCAATAAAATTTAATTCTTTAAAATATTTTCAGAGCTTTATTGTTTTGCTTATTGTTTATCTCAGGGTTGCCAGGTTAAAATTACAGAAATACAAAATGATGTAAACAGGAATGAGAACAAACTGGCGGAGTATAAAAATGAATTTAAAACATTTTTAAGAATAAATGAAACCAAAATTATGAAATTGTTGAAAGCTGTGGAAATGAGATATGAAGAAAGATTAACTGCTAGTTTCACGATGTCGTATCCGTTCGCATAATTATGGACATTAAAAATAAAAACAATTTTTGAGAATTTGTTTTTGTTTTAAAAGTAATTGTTTGAACGAACAAACGATTGCGATATCGTAAAACTGGAAGTAAAAAAATTAGATCACGCTATAAAAAAGTTAAAAAAAACATAAAAAAGGCTCAAAAATTATTTGGCTGTGAAACAGAATTTGAAAACAAAAACAAACAATTGTATACCAACCCGACAAGAACAGTGACCATCATTTGATCCGTCAAATGACAATCACTGATGATGGAAATATTCATCATCGTGTAGATCAAATTTCTATCACATTCTAAAGGAAAAATGAAAAACTTGGTGGAAACTTTTGTGTACATGTGATTTTGCATCTCCCTCTAACTAATGAATTATTTCCAATGTGAAACACATATATCTGCACTGCTCACCCTACTGCAGTTTACTATTTAGTGTTGACAGAAGTTTTCATCATAATTAACTAAAGAGAGCTTTGGGAGGGCTTGCTTATCCCAAATATATTTGTCAAGCGCATTATAGTGCTGACATCCTGCGGTGTTCCCTTAATTCTACCTAAATATGATGTCTAAAAAATATATAAATGTAAGACAAAGGGATCAATCAGTGGACCCAAGTGGGCTGTGGCAACACGGCTGCCTGCCTGACCTAACCTATAAATGTAAGATTATTAAAATACTTTAGCATGAACTTAAATTCTTTACCATTGCTTCAGTGAAAGCTGGTGACTCCTCTAACTTTCTCTCCATCTCTTTTTACCGCTGGAAGGTTCTGCAAAGGGAGCATGCTGGCGACTTAACAGGTCTCCCTAGTTAGCCGACAGACGGGCTTAGATTGACCTTTGACTCTGGACGTAATCTTGAAAGGGAAGGAATGTTTTAAATGGAAAAAAATATACCAATATAATATTTGAAGCATGATAATTAACCTTTATTTTTCCCATCACTTTTGGACGACGGTGATGTTGAGGCACACATCTTGCGTATTTCTAATACTGTTGTTGACTGAAAATCAAAGGAATAGGTACATAAAATTTAATTAGGAAAAGTTTTACACATTAAAAAACAACTTACAATTTTGGTTTTAAAGGCTTCATACGTTCTTTCAACTCGAATTTAACTTTTTGAAAACTGTGCGGTTTTAAATACTCACATGTCTGTGAAGTGTTGGGCTTCCAGCGTCAAGTTTATTGGACGCAATCCCTACACTACAACTGCTTGCAAACACAACTGCAACGTACCTTTCTAATTTCGCATTGAACTTGTTGCAAATATTTATTTGTTGTTATACAAATATTTTTTTTAAATTCTTATTTTTTCTTTAATTTTTGTTTTCAATAAATCAACATATTACTTTTATAACTGTTTGATATTTGCGAAATATTCCTAACGTCGCGAAATAAAACCTATATTAGTTGTTTCACTCTTGCAAACAACGTTGCAACTGACAAGAAATTTCTCTTCCCTGTTTCTTTTCTTTCAAAAACTACCAAAATTCCTTAAATTACCTCTAAATGTGTTAATGGTACAAAAAAATATTTTTGTATCACATGTAATACATCGGGCAGGTAACCTGTTAAAATACATTGTTGCATCTCGTTCTTGGCGAATTGGAAAGTGCTGATATTGAATCATATCCATCAATTTATATTTCCGCTTCTTCTACTTTTCCAGTTAAATTATATGTCGATTATGGATGGCAACCGAGCTTCAGTTACGTTGCCAGTTGCCAAAACTATATTACGGATAACAACTGGCAACTGAAGGCTGGCAACCTCAGTTGCCAAATAATATTAATATTGGCAACCGTGTTTTTCTGGTTGCTTTAAAGAGTTTTCAATTGAAAAAAAGCTGTTAAACGGAAAAGTAAGAATGTTTTCTTTTATTAATTTATTTGTTTAATAAAAATTTAAACATATTTTATGCCTGTACGTTAAAAAATGGTCAAAATCACCACCAGACAACAATTTGAGTTATTAATTCAAGAAATGGAAAATAACCCACATATTGCTCGTGGTGTCCGAGGATTTGGTGACACAAAAGAATGCATTGTAGAGGCTTTGAAAGAAATTTCCCAAAAGCTAAATAGTTGTGGACCATCAACACGTTCAGCAGAAGAATGGCAGAGAGTGTGGATCCATTTTAAAGCCAAATTAAAGAAAAAAATGGCTCAAAATAAAAAAAATCTTAAAGCGACTGGTGGTGGGCCATCACAAGAAGTAAGTTTGTCCCAGTTAGAGAAGGTTGCAGCGGACCTATTGCATATGGAACTGTCTGTTAATCCGCAAGGCAGTTGTTTTGATGTCAATACGGCAGAAAATCTACAGGAGTTACGGAAAAAGTGCATTAAGGAACTGAACTGATAAAGCAACCTGAGCTCCTGAAATAAAATGAGGCTGAGCTGACTACAGAACCTGAAGAGCAAATTGGACCAGAAAAGAAACAGCGCCAAAACGAAAACAAACGGAAACATACAGATTAAAATCTTCAGCAACCACAAAAGAAAAGAATTCGGCTAGAGGATAAGCGATTCAGTCTGCTTCAAGAACAAACTGGTACCCAGAGTGAGCTTGTGTCTACCCTAAAAAAAATAGAAAAAAAGTCTTTATAAAAGAAATGAAATATTAAAACAAGCAAAAGACCTCAAGAGAAAAAAATATGAAATTCTGAAAGAAATAAAGGATATAAAGAGGAGGAAATTCGATTTAGTTTTGAAGAACAATTGCTAAATAGGAAAATTAAAGAAAAAAACTTGAAATATTAGAAAAACAACTAGAAAATTAAGTCATAAGCGTAAATGTGATTTTTTTATTTACTTTTGTTTAACATTTTTTAATTTTAAAGTCCGCCATTTAATGAAATACTGTTTAATATTAAAATGAACTGTTTAACATATAAAATGAAAATAATATAAAAAAAATCCAGCGGAAGCTTATTCATTTAAACATAGCATTATTCTATTTCTTATTTCTGTTGCCAAAATATTATCTACATTTTCGTTTGAGCTAACGACCTGTAGTACTGTTGGGTCTTCCTCCCAATCAGCTTTATAATCACCCCTATTCTGCGTTTCGATTAAGTCTCCGCATTCAGTTACGTTGCGATCGAAAATTGGTATTCTGAAGAAAAACGGAATCGAAAGAAAAAGAGGAAGACAACAATGTTTACAAAATTAATAGCATCACTGTGGAATGTGGAAATGAAATAGCAAAATAAGCAAGTTTGTTATTATTTTCATTAACAAATGTAAAATTTAATACAAAAAGTTGTATGTTTACATATTTAAAAATAATTTCTTGATATAGTTTAATAAATAAAATTGTTAAATAAAATAAAAAAATTTAAAAACAAAATAAAAATTAATTGTTCACGGCAACTAATTTTTGCAATGGCGTTTTTTGCTGAAGGACCTAGTGCATTGAGGATTCCTGCAACTTTCTCTCAGAACGCTGGTACTTCTTCCTTTTATCGCTGGTGGTATCCGCATGTAATGTCTGTTTTAGATGCCATTACATCTGCCAGTTTTTCATACTGCTCTGGTGTTGTTGTTTTTGACCCGTAATACATAAACAAAACACATCAGATTCGGGTACAAAAATTAACAATTTAAAACAATAAAAATTTATTTAATTAGTTAAAAATAATCTTAAGTGTTTTTTTAAACGTTTCTGAACATTTTATCTCATTTTCTACCTACATTTTTTCAATTTTTAACTAAAAAACACAAAAATGAAAACCCCTCCGTTAACAAAAAAGCAACTGAGAAAAACGGAGCTCCGATCGTAATGCAGAATACCTACAATCGAAAGAAACTGAGCGGAATCGAAACGCAGAATACCAAAGTTGTCAGACGGAGAAAATTTCAATTCGAATCGAAACGCAGAATAGGGGTGAATGTTTTCCAATGTTGTACAAAGTGCAGAAAGCATTTATAATAGATGTAGCTTTTTCAGGCGTGTAGTGAAGGCCGCGTTCCGCAGAAAGGCATCTAAATATGGACTTGAGGACACCGTTTGTTCGCTCAATAATATTTCGAGCCTTGGAATGGATTGTATTATATTTTCCTTCCGGCGACTGTGGTTCAGCAGAACGAAAAGGTGTCAAAAGATATGGTTCCAAATGAAATCCGGCATCACCTAAATAATTAAATAAGTGTTAACGATCTTAAAATTTCAAGTATAATACAACCTAGCAGCCACGTGTTTTGCCCGAAATCTGAGGCAACTGCTTGCTTCAACGGACTGTTGTTCCATATGAAAGCATCATGAGTGGAACCAGGGTGCCTAGCGTCAACAAACCTTATTCGCATTTTATAATCACACACCTATAGAGAAGCTATCGTTTACAAAAGGAACAAGTATTTATGAATTTTATGCATAATAACTTACCAGTAAAACATTCAAACCCTTTCTGTTTATATATAAATGACGAATGTCTTCTTTCGGGCCCATGATGTGCACATGAGTCCCATCTATACAGCCAACAACCCCTGGAAACTTTGTTTTTGAATAAAAATAGTTTTTATTTTCGGTTTCTGTCATTATTGCCGAGATCCATTGTTGGCACATTTTTTTTCTATTAGCAGAACAACCTCTTTTAAAACTTTAGACAACGTTGGTTGCGCCATTCCTATATTGAAATCATTTCCGTGTGATTTTTGAAAGCTGCCTTCCGCAAAAAATCTAAGAGCAGCGCAAACTTTTAACAGTGGCGGTATTGCTGTGGATTTATGACTTTGTTTTAAGTCCTTATACAAAGTGTCTACTATGTATGTCACTGCATCTTTTGGCAGACGAAAATAGGCCTTAAAGCTAAACAAGAAATGTTTACTGAAAGTAATTTTAAATGCATTTATGTATATAAACATATACTTACAGAACAGGTGGTAATTCAAGGGGATTCGAATTGTCCCTCAAGCGCCGTCTAATTGATGCCACGTTCATGACTTCCTGGTTCTCTTGGTCGTCGAAAAATAAATCCACGGAACTTAGCATTTCAAAAATTTATTAACTTTTTATCACTTTGTAAACTATTATTTTCACTTATTTTTGTTTTCTTATTTGTTTTTTATTTGTATTTATTTTATGTTTTAACTTTTTTCTGTATTTTAAAACTTTCTACCACTTTTCTTTTTATTGCATTGTATGCTTGTTTACATTTATTTTCAGTTGCCGATATGTCAAAAAAGGGATTTCGATAACTTCTTGGCAACTGAAATAAGTTGCCATCCATAATATGAATTTTTTTGTCAGTTGTTCGGTTACTATCCGTAATCGACTTATTAGTTTCAGATAAAATTACAATTCTGGGTTTTCTCCTTCAACGATAGTCTCAATTTCTGTAAAATTATTTATCTATTAATCCATGACATTTGTGTAGATACATTTTATCTTCTGTAATTGTTAAACCATAAAGCCCATATGATGGTACACAGGACACTCTCGGCTCAATGTAGAGTAGTTTATATCAAGACCCATATTTAATTTATTGATAGCTCTTATATAATTAATACATATTTCTATTAGGTCTATCCTTCAGTTCTTTGATCTGTGGTTATCATGACATTTTAAACAGGTTTCTTGATTTCTACATTCACTAGCACGATGACTAAATCCTTGACATTTAAAACATTGCATTACTTCTGTTCCATTAAACACTCTGCATTTTTTCCAGCCTATATTTATTTTTTGCGCTTCCATAATCTTCCCATATGATTTATCGTCAATGGTAATTTTTGCATTGTAGATAGATTTGTTATTTCTTTTAAATTCGTAAATTTTTATAATTCTTATTTTTGTGTCTTGTAGCATAGGGTTCTCTCTTTTTACTTTATCAATCAGGTCGCTGTTTTTTGTATTTAAAACTCATATCCGTTATATTTACAGACATTTCTATGGGATTAAGAACTTTAATTTCATAATTTTTCTTGAATGGCTTCTTTAATTTTTTCTCGTTCTTCGTTATTTTCAGTTTGAATTAATAAAGCTTCGTTTTTTCGATTTTTTACATTAGTGATCTTTAAATTTATTGGGTCAACTTTTTTATTAAATTATTTTATTTTTGTTTTATCAACCCCTTGTTTTTCTTTTGGCTGAAAATAGAATTTTAATACGAGGTTACGTGACAGATGTAGCCAGTGATGGTAAATACTATAATAAATTGAAGTGAAGTACAATACCCCTTTTCAAGTACTTTTTTGTGCTTATTTATTTAAACTTAAATTTTATGATACACAATAAATTTTATGATACACAATATAATTTTTAATTAATTATGGAGTTTTCTTTTCTAAATTAAATATGTTATACATGTAATGTTTTGTAGAATTGTTAGGCTGAGTATAATTTATGCAAATTATATATTTTTCATTATTACAATACAACATCATTTTTAGTACGATTGAAATATTTACGTACTTTTTGCACAAAATGGCATTGGTTTGAACAGCTGTGTGTTTTTATTTATTTATAAATTGAACTTTAGAAAAATAAAAAAATAATGGACGACGAAAAATTAATAAATCTTGTTCAGGCGAACGAATGCCTTTATAATAAATATTCTACAGGATATAAGAATCCAGACAAAAACAAGATGTTTTGGAAGCAGATTGCTACAGAAATGGAATACCCAGGTATTTTATTTTTTGCTCATGTCAAAAAAACATGATACGTTTTTACACATTCTATAAGCACAACTACGTTTACATTAACTGTACAGCTACATTTACTTCACATTTAGATTTCAACGGTCGGCTAATTCTGTCTTAAGACATTTTGTTTTAATTTGTATTGGTTTCTTTAATGACCTTTTTAATATTACTGCACATTTTGTTATTGTTTTCTTCTATGTTCCCAGCAAGAAATGATTGACAGAAACTAATACTAACACAATTTTTACACTGACACATTTGCAACAATTTTGTATTAAACAGCGTTGCTGTTGTAGCGTTTTTGGTACTGAATTGGATGAACTTTTTGTTAATAGACTAAATTTTATTTTTCGCTTGTGTTTACAGATAAAAGTGCAGCAAACTTCAAAATACAGCTTACAGTCTTGTAATTAAAATTGTGGCAAAGATCAAACAAAATTTTTATCGAATTTGTTGTAAAAAGTTAGTCGGTTTTAAGGAATTTTGGTAGTTTTTGAAAGAAAAGAAACAGGGAAGAGAAATTTCTTGTCAGTTGCAACGTTGTTTGCAAGAGTGAAACAACTAATATAGTTTTTATTTCGCGACGTTAGGAATATTTCGCAATTATCAAATAGTTATAAAAGTAATATGTTGATTTATTGAAAACAAAAATTAAAGAAAAAATAAGAATTTAAAATAAATATTTGTACAACAACAAATAAATATTTGCAACAAGTTCAATGCGAAATTAGAAAGGTACGTTGCAGTTGTGGTTGCAAGCAGTTGTAGTGTAGGGATTGCGTCCAATAAACTTGACGCTGGAAGCCCAACACTTCACAGACATGTGAGTATTCAAAACCGCCACAGTTTTCAAAGAGATAATTCGAGTTGAAAGAACTTATAAAGCCTTTAAAACCAAAATTGTGAGTTGTTTTTTAATGTGTAAAACTTTTCCTAATTTAATTTTATGTACCTATTCCTTTGATTTTCAGTCAACAACAGTATTAGAAATACGCAAGATGTGTGCCTCAACATCACCGTCGTCTAAAAGTGATGATAAAAATAAAGGTTAATTAAAATGTTTCAAATATTATATTGGTATAATTTTTTTCCACTAAAAACATTCCTTCCCTTTCACGATTACGTCCAGAGTCAAAGGAAATCTAAGTCCGTCTGTCGGCTAACTAGGGAGACTTGTTGAAGTCGCCAGCACAATCTTACATATATAGGTTAGGTCAGGCAGGCAGCCGTCCCTTTGTCTTACATTTATATATTTTTTAGACATCATATTTACGTAGAATTAAGGGAACCTCGCAGGATTTCAGCACTATAATGCGCTTGACAAATATATATGTGATAAGCAAGCCCTCCCAAAGCACTCTTTAGTTAATTAAGATGAAAACTTCTGTCAACACTAAATAGTAAACTGCAGTAGAGTGAGCAGTGCAGATATATGTGTTTCACATTCGAAATAATTCATTAGTTAGAGGGATGCAAAATTACAAGTACACAAAAGTTTCCACCAAGATTTTCATTTTTCCTTAAGAATGTGATAGAAACTTTGATCTACACGATGATGGATATTTCCATCATCAGTGATTGTCATTTGACGAATCAAATGATGGTCACTGTTCTTGTCGGGTTGGTATACAACTGTTTGTTTTCAAATCCTGTTACATAGCCAAATAATTTTTGGGCCTCTTTTATGTTTTTTTTTCAACTTTTTTAGCATAATCTAATTTTTCTCTTTCAGTTTCACGATATCGCAATCTAATGACAATCACTGATGATAGAAATATCCATCATCGCGTAGAACAAAGTTTCTATCACATTCTTAAACGAAAAATGAAAAACTTGATGGAAACTTTTGTGTGCATGTGATTTAGCATCTCCCTCTAACTAATGAATCTTTCCATTATGAAATACATATATCTGCACTGCTCACACTACTGCAGTTTACTATGTATTGATGCCAGAAGTTCTTATCACACTTGATGGATATACCCGTCACGATTGATGGATATACGCTCATTTGAAAAATCGTACTTTTTTTAATAAAACAAAATTTAATATTTTCTAATATATATACAAGTTTCTTTTTTAATATCTAAATAATATTTTACAGAATAGAAAATGACTTTATTTATAATAAAATAATTAATTCTTATCTCTTTAAATATTTTTTTGTTGTAGTCTGTAGTGGTTCGCTATACTGACTTCTTCACACTTTTTTCAAAATCAAACGCTCCTTGCTGTTGGAAAACACCTTAAAGTAAAAGAAGATATACATTTATGTATAAATAATTTAATACGCAATAAACAAATAACTTTTTGATTGACTAATCTGTAGTACATACCTCGCAGGGAGTTATTGACCAAAGAGAGCAGGTAGAGAGTAGGTAGTCGGTAAAGATTGAGCGCATCACAGTTCTGACATCCTGCGATGTCCCCTTAATCAAATGTAAATGTGATGTATAAAAAAATATAAATGTAAGATTATTAAAATACTTTAAGCATGAACTTAAGTTCTTAACCATTGCTTCAGTGAAACCTTTCGACTCCTCCAACTCTTCCACCGCTAGAAGGTTCTGCAAAGGGAGCATGCTGACGACTTCATCAAGTTTTGAGTCGTAAGTCTTCCCAGCCAGCCGACAGACGGATTTCTCAACCTTTTTGATGACCACCTTGCACTCTCATCAAAATTTTTAGGCAATACGAAATGAAAACTTCTTAAAATTTAAAATAAATTATAATTTTATACTCACATACTTTCCTCAAGTTTTCTAAGCCGGGTTTAGATTTCCTTCTGACCCTGGACCTAATCTTGAAAGGGAAGGAATGCCTTAAATGGAAAAATATTTTAAACCAATATAATTTTTTAAACGTTATAAATAACCCTTGTATTTCCCATCACTTTTGGACGACAGTGATGTTGGGGCACACATCTTGAGTGTTTCTACCAAATACTGTTGTTGAATGAAAATCAGAGAAATACATAAAATTAAGCAAATAAGGAAGAGTTTTACACATTAAAAAACAACTTACAATTTTCCAACTCGAATCTAACTCTTTAAAGGCTGTGGCGGTTTTAAATACCCGCAACATGCCTGTGAAGTTTTGGGTTTCCAGTGTCAGGTTCATTAAAAACTATCTCTGCACTTCAACTGCTTGCAATCCCAAATGCAACTTACCTTTCTAATTCCACATTGAACTAGTAAATTTATTTAAATGTATTTTAAATTCTTTGTTTTTTATTTATTTTCTTTAATTTTTGCTTTTAATAATACACCATACCACTTTTATAATTACTTGATAAATGCGCAATTTTCTTAACGTTACAAAATAAAACATATATTATTTGTTTCACTCCTGCATATGATTTGTTTGTTTGGGGCAAACAACGTTGCAACTGACAAGAAAATTCACTTCCTTATTTTTTCTTTCAAAATTTACAAAACTTCCTTAAAACCGGCTAACTTTTTACAACAAATTTAATAAAAATTTTGTTTGACCTTTGGCACAATTTTAATTACAAAACATTTTGTAAGCTGTATTTTATAGTTTGCTGCATTATTATCTATAAACTCAAGCGAAAAATAAGAATTAGTCTATTCAAAAAAATTCATCCCAATTCAGTACCAAAAAACGCTACTACGGCAATGCTGTTCAATATAAAATTGTTGCAAATGTGTTGGTGCACAATTTGTGTTAGTATTAGTTTCTGTCAAGCATTTCTTGTTGGGTTTCTTCATATCTCATTTCCACAGCTTTCAACAATTTCATAATTTCGGTTTCATTTATTTTAAAAAGTGTTTTAATTCATTTTTATACTTCGCCAGTTTGTTCCCATTCCTGTTTACATCATTTTGTATTTCTGTAATTACAAGTCTCATTGTGTATGTATTGGGCGCAGTCATCACATGTAAATCTTCTAAAAATTTTATTTCCGAGTATCCCCATGGAATACTGGTTAAGTTCAGAATATTTTGCTGCACAATGGTATACTTTTTACAGACTCCATCACATTGCATACCTGTTTCACCTCTAATTGTTCTTTTGTATTTACTGCAATCAACCGGCATTCTTTTAATTTAAAAAATTTCTCTTATATTTCATTTATCTTTCAGGATTATTTATTTATTTTTATTTAATTTGTTAATTTTCACAGAACATATTAAAATTTGCAACCATTTGGTTTCAGTGTTTCCAATATCCTTTTTATATATTCCTTTGCAATTTTTTATCTGTGCTTTGTGTCCTTTAAATTTACAAAATGCTTTTCTCTGGCAACTCGACACATATACCCTGGTTTTTTGTATAGTTCAAAGCAAGGCGCATTGAACAGGTGTCTGCATTAGATCATGCGATCAACATATGTTTTAGCTTTTACGTGTATTTTGTTATTGTAAAAACTTTTAAGCTGTTTAAAACTGGCGGGGCAAGTGCAACATTAGTTCTGTTTATTTACTTTACTAGCAGGAACTTGCAGCGAGAGAGTAAGAAAGAATTTTGCAAAATTGCGCTCAAAAAGTTTAAAAAGTAAAAAAAGTAAATGAACGCCAGTCTATGTCAGGCAGTCGCCAAGCGCACATCGATTTTAATCGCGTTTCGGTTAACTAAAAGGCATTTTTCTATAAGAGAGGGAGCGCGTGTTTTATTTTTTTTAGGAGAAAAAGAAAATTACGCACAAGGGCTACTAATTTTCTTGTATTGTTTCTGTTAATAAAAAGAGTATAAATAGTTTTTTTTTTCGTAAAAATGAGCGAGGTTCATCCCCCTAATTACAACCGGTTTCGTGAGCTTTCCAAGACCGGGAAGAACAAAAAGAGACCAAGATCAGAAGATTTGTTCCGCTAACCACTTCACAATTCATTGAAGGACAACGTCCGCGTTATTTGGTTGCTTCAGCAATATCTTTAAATGATCCTAGTGAAATCCGCCCGTTATCATCATATAATGTGTTCCAAGTTGAAAAAGGACTTACATATTTTCCGGGATTATTCTGAAGTTAGTGAGATGCGAAGCGGAGATCTTTTAATTAAAGTACCGGACAGCAAAACGGCAGAAAAATTTTTAAAAGCCAAAGTGATCGATTTAATCCCAGTCAAGATAACACTCCATAAGTCACTGAATACAATCTAGGGACGACGCATTTTTTCAAGAAAAATTATACACATTCCTGAAGAAGAAATTTTAGAATGTCTTAAAGAGCAAAAAGTTACGGAAGTTCGCAAAATCACAAGAAAAGAAGGAGAAGCAATTAATGCAACGGGTGCCGCAGTCATCACTTTTGACCTTATCCATTTGCCCGAGTTTTTGAAAATTGGCTGGGAAAGAGTCAAAGTACAGGAATATATCCCAAATCCTATGAAGTGCTCATCTTGCCATAAACCGTTACAAAACCAGTCAAATCATACAACAGAAAATAGAAACAAATCATCAGCACAAGAAACAACAAATACATCAACACAAGCCGTTTAATCTAAATCAATAAACTCTCCCAATCAAAATACTCATAACCTCATTGCAACAACATCAATAAGCAACTCTACTCAAGATAATAAACTTCTCTCAGATAATTTAACACCTCAAAATTACTCACTCGACAACTCTTTTTCTTCTGTAAATGACTCAACAAATATTAAGAAAAAATCTGAAGATACTGTAATCAACAACACTTTTGATGAAGAGCTTTTTTCTGATATTTCCAACGACAACATCCTCACAAATTTGCCCATTGATAAAAATCTCTCCGTAGACAGTATTTTAATGGAAGTTACAGACAGTTTAGGTTTATCAACACCTCCAAGAAAGAACACAATTGTGTCCAATGCTGAAATGACACCGGGTTCACAATTGTACAACAAATTCCCCGAACTCAATGTAATAATTACCCCTAACACCTTAAAAAATACTAAAAAATCAACGACTAAAAACGCAAAAAAAAACCCTAACAAAAAAAGACAAAAATAAATAAAATTCTAATATTAAAAATGGATTTTGGTCTCAAAACAAATCTTCTTCAGTGGAATATGCAAGGTTTTTTAAATCACAAATATGCTCTAGAACAGCTCGTAGCTAAACATAAACCAAATATCTTGGCACATAAACCAAATATCTTGGAAACACATATAATTAAAAAATCCTTACACCTTTTACATCTCCCGGGCTACAAAGTCTACCACCACAATAAAGGTTAAACATACGCTAAATCAGGAATTGCCATTTTTGTCAAAAGCAATATAAACGTGACACTACACACCACATCTGTGGGCGACTTACTTTTTCAAACCATTAAAGTAAGCTGCGGAAGGGATTTGTGCATAACTAATGTCTATAAAGAATGGGACTCAAATTTAACTCAGTCTATGGTTATAGAAATCTCACTACCTCAAAATGTACATCATCTTTTAATCGGTGATCTTAATTTACAAAATGTTTTGTGCGGATCCTCTACAAATTCGCCCAGTGGACGAATTTGGGGGAATTTCGCTGACGACAATGGCTTTGTAATATTAAATGACGGCTCCCCTACACTATTAAATACAAGGAATACACTAACTGCCATAGATGTTTCTATATCTAGTGCCGACCTGGCACAAAGTCTGACTTGGTCACGGTTGGACATGCCAGAGGTTGGAGACCACTTCCCTATAATAATTTTCAACAACAAAGCATCCCATTTAAAAAAATTTATACCTAGGTTTCTCGAAAATAAGGCTAATTGGCAAAAATCTAGGAAAAAAAGCAGAATCATTTTCAAATATACATATCCATTCAATCCGCCAACGTAAATCAAGAAGCTGCTCAAATTAAATGTATAATTCGTATAACAGCAAACGAAACAATGTCTGTTAGCAGGAAGCCCAGGGATAAAAATAATCCAGTATGGTTTAATACTGACATAGCAATATTAATTCGTTTAAGACAACAATCATGGATTCAGTTTAAAAGGCACAAAAATAAGACTAATGTTTTAGAATATAGAAAAGCATGTGCTAAAAAAGTTAAAAGAGAGTATCGTATTGCAAAAAGACAAACCTGGGAAAACTTTCTCCATTCCTTAAACCCTACAATGGACACTAGATACCTGTGGAACAAAATAAAAAATTTGAGATCTAATAAGTCATGCAATTTTCCGAATATGATAATAGATGTTTCTAACATATCACACCCAAAAGACATCGCTAACAAATTTGCAAATTTTTGGAGCTCACTCAGTTCAGACGCCGCTTTTGATTCACAAATAATTACAGATAAAGTAAATCTCAATGTCGCAAATCTAATTTCTAATAGCAATGAGTATGATATATTGAAGGGCAAAATAGTTATTAATGAATTAAATGAGACCTTAAAAACCCTTACAGGTTCCACACCTGCCTTGGACAAAATTACCTATGCAATGGTTAAGAATGCCCCAGATGGCCTTAAGTCAAGACTTTGTGAATTATATGATAACATTTTAATTACAGGTATTTTTCCCCATGATTGGAAAACTGCAATTTTAGCCCCAATACCAAAACCCAGCAAGAACCCCAATACCAAAACCCAGCAAGAACTTTAGTATCTAAATCATTCAAATTTGCCTGAACATCTTCGGGGCTTCCAGCAGCCACTGCAAATATGTTGTCAGCGTAGATGCCTACAAAGTCGATACCTGGTAAGTTTTCTATAGCCTTTGCTAGGGAATTGGCATACACGGATTAGAGAACAACTGACAAAGGAGATCCCTGAGGTACTCCGTTATCTAAGGTACAAGTGGATGACAGGAATCCATTAACTTTGACTATTATTTTACGATTTTTCAAAAACGATAAAATCGTCCACAATATTGCAGAGCGTATACCCCATTCATAAAGTTCCAGAATCACGTATGTTGATATAACTCTTTCAAAAGCTTTTGCAATATCTTCCGATAGAACAAGAGAATGTTTACCCTTAGATAGATTGACGCGCAACTGGTGTTCAAGTTGATGGCAAAGACTGTGAACCCCATGTCGGGATGAAGGCATGTTGCAGTTTTGGAATATTTTTTCTTGTAAACTTCCAGAAACGTTTTGCTAAAATTTTTCAAGTATTTTTGATAAAACCGGTAGTAACTGGTCAAAAAGTAGAGGAGCTGTAGTTCCTGCCGAAAAGTCAGAATTGCTTCATGTATGCAGAAAATCAAAATGTTCAGCAAACCACGTCACTATCAGAGATGTAAGCTTTAAGGTATTAGATCAAATGAGAGTCCTCGGCTTAATTTTTACGAAAAATCTCCGTTGGAATGCTCACACTAAACACGTCACATCAAAACTGAGCAAGATCAATAACCTTCTGAAACTAATTTGTTCGAGGCAAAAGGGTCCTCATATAGAAGTTGCTTTAAACATCTGTAGATCTTTAACAACTGGTGCTTTATTGCACGATATTACTCTTTATGGGTGGACATCTAAGGAAAATATTGGAAAAATAAATGTTTCTTTATATAATTGCTTCAGATCCGCTTCTGGTTTGCTACGCTCAACTCCACTAGAAAATCTAAGGAAAGAGGCTGCCTTCGTGGATTTTCAAAATTTGTTTGAAAAAATAGCAGTATCTATGATCTCAAAATCCTTAACAATACTTGCAGATGGTCTACATGAAGCCTTTTGGCGACAAGTCACAAACAGCCATAATAAGTCATCTTCCATAATCAAATCCTTATCTTTAATAAAATCCAACAATATTTCCATTCCAAAAAAAACCTGTTCTAAATACACTTAATATAATTAACAACTTAATATCTATTGACGATAGTCTCAAAAATCACAACAAGCTGATATGAACCCAGAATGTTTTAAAAAACTTTTAGTCGAGAAGGTTGACTATTTCAAACCTAATACCGTTTTATACACAGATGGGTCCTTTCAAAATGGAGCAACTTCCTTTGCAATAATAAAACATAACCTTACAACTGGTTATGAAGTGCTTAAACAGTGTCGCCTACCTGACAATTTTGGAATTTTCACGGCAGAAATAACAGCTATTATGAAAGCAGTTTCTTGGGCTATCAGCAAAAACATTTCTGCCTCGATCTGCACAGACAGTTATAGTTCCGTTATGACCTTAAAAAATAACAAAAATGGAATTTTCGATAATATTTTACTACAGAGAACATATTTTCCAATTCAAATACTATGGATTCCATCACATATTGGGATTCTTGGTAATGAAAAAGCTGATATTGCAGCCAGGGGAGCAGTAAATTTTTCGCAAATAAAAAATTCAGCTTGTTTTTACAAAGGGATTACAAATCAATTCAAAATTATTCAAAAACAGCAAAATCCCAGAAACATGAGACCTCAGTATTCAAAAAATCTGACTAGAAATCAATGTGTTACACTAGCCCGTCTGAGAGTTGGTAAAGCTATATTCAATAGCAAACACTATTATGATAAAACGGAGCCCCCAAAATGTAATTTCTGTAATACTGCTCTTACTATCCACCATGTACTTGCAAAATGCCCAAAATCCAAATTGAATGCTTCATTTGATAGTATTCTTGGTTGCACTACTGACTGCTATCTATCTGAGATAATTAATAGCCTACGAAAGCACAACATTCTTGACATCTAAGACCAATATCCATCGACCAAATCCTCCATAGGAACGCCAGCCCGCGAAGATATTCTTTAACACAATCATTTTATCATATGTATAAATGTATTTTATGTGATCTTAAATCATGCGCACATGGTCTAGTCACCCGGCGCTTTAGTTTGTATATTTTATAAATTAATTTTATAAAGTATATTTGAAATAAATAAAGTAAATGAACGCTTTACTAGCAAAAATTATCAAAGAAAATTGTTGTGGCTTCGGGAATGATACGTAAGACGTAAAAACTGTAGGGTATGCACACAAAATAGTACTATTTTTAAAGCAAATGTACTCGAGTGCAAAAATATATATAACAATGACCACTAAAAGCCAGCAAACTGGTAACCACACGAAAAAAATTTAAAATAATGCTCCAAGTACCAAATAGCAAAAATATGTAAAATGTTTTAAATATCCTTTTAACTCCTCTACTAAGAGGGTTTAATGGATCTGTAATTTATTAGTCGCTACATCGGTAATGTCTCATTATAATGATCTCATTTATATAAAATATAAAATATGTTCTTGTGTGATAACTTTATTATTCTTATGAATGTTATTAATAATTAAACAAATATACAACATGCAAGTCATCTGTACATTTTATTTTTATCTGTACATTTTATTTTTATAATTATACCTTTAGTATACATATTTTAATAAGGTTGATTATACTGTTTACTCTTCGTTATACGTGTTATTAATCAATTATTAAAATATGTAGCTATCCAAGAGTTGTCATTAAAACAGTGAAATAATGTTCATCAGCTTTAAAACTTGCAATAAACAATTTTTATAGCCTTTTTATAAAAAAATCTTTTTTCCCTTTTGTATGGGAATTTACTTATCTAACTATAATATCACAGAAATATATATTTTTGTTTTCTCATTATAAATTTTTTAAAATTGTAATATTCTTGATCGGTTGTTTTTTGTCTCTTTCTTTGATTCTGATTAAGCTGTGAGATATATTTTTATAGTGACTTCCGTTTTTATGTCAACTCTTGGACACGCTAATTAATATTCACATTTTAATGAACAACTTAGTAAGAACTTTAAATTTTTTGTTTTTCATCATTTTTTCTTTTTTTTTAATAGCTTCGTTTATCATATATACATATACTTTTTTTAACATATTAAAAAATTAATAATATAATTGTAAGTCGGTACATTTTTGAGAGAAGGGTTAGATCTGTAATAAATTTCAATTTTGTCGGTACATAACCAAAATATTGGCCCTATCATCGGTGATAATGCTGACTTAAGAACTATTTTTGCTAATTACAGCCAGTATTTGAACATCGCCCGAATTAATTGCCAGAGCATTAATCCGCAGTCGCAACAAGCCAAACTTGATGAACTTAAAAATCTAGTAATTAACTCTAATGTCCAGGTTATCGGTCTTTCTAAAATCTGGCTTAAATCGGACATGATAGTCCACATACCCGGGTACACCCTTTGCCGCAATGATAGGCCCTACCCTAAGAGAGGAGGAGGTGTTAGAATTTTGATCGCAAATGGTATTAAATTCAGAACTATTTTTTGTTCAACGTCTTATAGAGTGTGTGAAGCCCTTTTCGTAGAAGTGTTTTCCAGTAATGGTACTATTCTGGTAGGTGTTGTGTATCTTCCCAATGAAGATTTAATTTCTATGGAAGATTGCCTTAGTGACCTCTTCACTAAGTATCGCAATATAGTTTTAATGGGCGACTGGAATTGCAATTTATTTGATTACACGAAATCGTCGGAGCTAAGATCATTGTGCAGCAGACTAGGTTTATCTTACGTACACAATTCTTTACCGACGCACTGGAACGTCGGTCGAAACATTACAACTTTAATTGACTTCTTTTTATTGAATGACAATTCCAATGTTATTATGTCTGGTCAAGGGTCCGTCCCCTTTCTTCAATCTTATCATGCGATTATTTATGTCGCAATAAACCTTTCTATTAATCAACGTAACGACAAATTTATTCAGTACAGGAATTTTGACTGCTTAGACCCTAATGCTGCACAGTCAATTGTAGATCGTTTTGATTTCTCTAGTTTTTATAGTTGCAGTTCAGTCGACGTTAAGCTTGACACTATTAACACTCTGTTATCTGAGCTATTTGAACTTGTTCCAATAGTTCGTTTCAAAATCAGAATCCGCAAAGATCCTTGGATGCAGAAGACAGAAATCTGCAATGCGCGACACTGTAGGGACTGTGCTTACCAAGCCTTTAAACATAACAACACGGAAGGAACCCGCAAACACTACAATAGAATGAAAAATAAACTTAAATCATTAATTCGTAAATTTAGACGACAACACTACATGAATATTTTTGATGGAGCAAGCAACCAGAAAATTTGGAGAATTCTTAATAGATCAAATAACAATACAGCTAACGAGTCCAATGTGAATATGAATGAACTGAATAGATCGAACAGTAACATCCCTCCTTTATTTGACTTCCAAAACATAGGTGGGCATTTTGACGGTTTCTGTTTTCAGACAATTTTTGAGGATGACTTGGTAGGGGCTTTGACGAAAATAAAGACGAATTCTGTAGGGACGGATGGATTTCCAATAAAATTTATTAAAATGGTTTTCCCTTACATTAAAACTCCTCTACTGGATATTTTTAACGCAATTATTATGACGTCTTAATATTCTGACAATTAGAAACTGGCACGGGTTGTACCTGTACCAAAAAAAGATTCTGATGGCGGCTTCCGTCCTATAAGCATTTTACCCGCCATCTCCAAAATCATGGAAAATATTTTAAAGTTCCAAATTACTAACTACATTTCTAGAGAAAATCTTATGCATATAGAGATAAACTTAATACTTCTGGCATGCTTCTTGGCATTACAGACACTATAAGTGAAAACGTGAACGAAGGTAGAGACTGTGTTATGTTAACTCTTGATCTATCTAAAGCGACGATATCCAGTTATTGTTCAGCAACCAAAGAGATTTTCCCGATGTCTTGGAAGCAGCAATAAACTTTACCCTTCATAACCTCCATAAATGGACGATCACCAATTCTTTTTTACTTAATGCTAACAAGACAAAGGCTATAATGTTTCGTACTATGCATCGACAATCTGTTTACCCCAGCATAAGAATTAATAATACTAACATTTCCTATGTCCGTTTCATCAAATGTCTTGGAGTTGTAATTGATCAGCATATTCAACCAGGGTTAGGCATATACTTGCAAGTACCTTACTAATGTCACATCTGAACTACTGCATCGAGGTATACTCTGGTACTCTTGGCTATAACATTCGCGCTATCGAACGTAATGTAAAACGCATTGTAAGATTCGTTTACAATGTTTCATATCCTGATGATGTAACTGATTTTGTAAAAGATTTCTTAGGCTGCAGTTTCAGACAATACCTTCAAGCTAAGACTCTGATATATTTTTTCAAAGTAATCAAATATGGAATTCCAAATTATCTTTTTAACAAATTTTCGTTCTCTCGATCACGGAGATCACCCCAAATCATTGTATCGGTAATTATGAATTCCATTTTTGAAAGATCTTTTGTGGTCAGAGCTGCAAGACTTTGGAACTCTTTTCCACGCTCTCTGCGGTCATTTGACTGCTCTTGCCACACATTTAAAGTACGAATTTTTAGTCGTATTTCAGCTGTAAACTAATAAAAAAAATTGTATTTTCACCGATTAGGGCTTTATACTTTATTAACACTTTAATCACCCTCCCTCTCTCAAGAATATACTGACATTATCTTATCCACGTATTTTTTTTTTTTTTTATTCTGATCAATTTGATCAAATTCATTCAAAACTCATGTATTTTTTATATTGTACTTTATTTTATAATTACAGCTGTAATTCAGTAATACGACTTTGGCCTTGCAGGCTTTCTGTATTACAAGATGATGAAATAAATAAATAAATAAATAAATAAATAAAAAATAAATATTTCGTAATTTGCAAACGCGTTTTTGATGTTTAAGCTCATCATGTATAGAATTTTTTTCTACAGTTAGTTATAATAAACATTCTTATTGTAATTAAGATGTAAAAATATTTATATTAAAAATAGTTTTAACATGTAAATAACTTATTTTTAATTATACATAAGAATTGTACAACTCTTCTTTAAATTGTACCGAAAAAAGTACATTGCATTGAATGTTTCATCAATGGTTTGTTTACTTTTAATTCTTAAAACAATACAAACACCTGCTAAGCTCGAAGATTTTAAACCAAATTTCTGTTGTTTTACACTACTTTGATTTGTAGTTCAATAGCTAAATTAAATAAAAATTACAAAATAATATTATTTTTATATTCTTTTAATTGTCAAATACTTGCATTTTCTTTAATGTTACAAAAATTTCTTTTATCAGGTATTTTTAAAGTAAATTATTTTGTAAACAAAAGCAAGAAACAGCTGTTTGGATAATTCTTGCAAGTAAAAATTTTATTAGTAAGAATTTGCAAGATATTTTTTCTATCTAATTTTTTTCTCTCTGTTTACACTCTCTCGTTGCAAATTTTTTGGGTTAATGAACACTTTTCAGTAACAATTGTAACAAATTCGTAACAATTTTTAGTAAATGAACAGACCTATTATCAGCTACGAAACGCTCAGGATTTTAGATTGGAAAGGGTGTCCGCAACTGCAATGCAGAGATCTCTTTTTTATATGTGTTTAATTTCTTGAAAACATTTCACAGAATGTGTATTAAATTACATTAGGTCTGTCTGGGTACTTTTCCAGTAGGTAATACTCAGTAATTTTTTTTGGGAGAGTAAGACCAATTTTACTCTGTCGGCTGAAAATATATCAAAAAGTACGCAGACAGTATCCAGTAAAATCTTGCAAGAAAACAGCTGATCGGTGTGTAAACAATAAAAATAACAAAACAAAAGAAATGCGCAAAAGTGAATTTTCGCGGTAATTTAAAAAATTTTTAATTAAAGTGCGCCTAAAAAGTGTTGGAAATCAAAATAAAAAAAACTTGTTTAATACACTGTTTATTACTGTTTATTACACGGTTCTGCCATCTCCAATTCACTAACATCACAGTCGCACTGTATATTTGGACGTTTCTAGCATAAAATGTTTTGTTTATTATTATTTATTATAAACATTAAAAAATCAACACAATTCTAACTACTTACCTCTGCCATTGTTAAATTTCAATTTTTATTTTTTCAACAAAAATTATTTCATTAAAAAAGTAAATAAAAACAGCTGTTCAAACTAGTTGCAAAATCTTGCAAGCAGAAATTTCTCCAGCAACATTTTGCAAGTTCTCTAACTGCCAACTGTCAAAATATTCTCTTTTTGGCTCTCTCGCTGCAAGAGATTTGGAGTACGCAGACAACATTTTGCAACATTTTGCAAAAAATGATGCAAAATATGTGTACGCAGACAGACCTATTAATTTGATTTGTTTTTATTATATTAAAACGATTTTTTTGTAAAGTATGTTTAGTTCTAATTAACTAAATAAAAAGAATTTAAACAATAGCATATAAGCTGGTGGGAAGACGTTATTTTTCTCGACGAAAGTAAATTTAATATGTTTGGAAGCGATGGATGAATCAAGGTATGTGTTTTATTTGAATATTATGTTTTATTTAATAATGAAATTATACAACAAACGAACAGTATAAGAATAAAATATTTTTTCTACCAAGGAAAAAATGTAGAGAATACAATTTCAAAACATACTAAAAGTAAAATATAATATTTGTTTTAAGCATTAACAAGTGGAAAACAAAGTATATTTTTAACACTCCTCCTCGATTGTGAATTCCTTTAGATTTGCCTTACTTCGTAATGTTTTTGTTAACATATCTTTAATCATTTCTTCAGAGGGGCAGTATTTGCATTCGATGATTTTTTTGTCAACATAGTGTTTCACAAAATGATGTCAATATGTTTTGATCTATTACTTAGTTTCTCTTCTTTGATTAGATTTAGAGAGCTTCTATTGTCTTCAAAAATTACAGTTGGTTCTTTTTGTTTGTAGTTTAAATCATTTAAAACATTTTAAATCCAAACAGCTTCCTTAGCAGCTTCGGATAATGCAATAAACTCTGCTTCGGATGTCGATAACGAAACAATCGTTTGTTTCTTGCAAGGCCAACTTACTGCACTATTATTAAGTAAGAAAATGTATCCAAAATTTGATTTTCTACCAATTCTGCACTCGGCCCAATTAGCATCAGCATAACCAATAAGGACATTTTTATTAGCTGTACTTTTATTGAGATTTAAAAACAAAGATTTTGATTTGATTAAATATTTTGCAACACGTTTAAATTTATGCAAATCTTCTTGATTTGGATTACATGTTTTTCTGTCTAAAATGGAAACACTAGCACAAATATCAGGTCGATAATTGACTGCAATGTAAAGTAACGAACCTAATAAGCTTTGGTATTCATCATTGCGTAACAAAAGCTCCGAGTCAGTTCTACCATATGACGGCTCAAGTGGATATTTCGATGATTTTGAATCTTGTAAACCAAATTTGATAAGAAATTTTTTAATATACCGCATTTGACGTATTTTAAATTGATTTTCTTTCGATTTTACTATTTCCAGCCCAAGATAATAGGATATTTCACCTAAACTATTAACTTCAAATTGGGTGTTAAGCAGTTTAAGTACATGTTTAATTAAAACTTAATTCGTAGTAGCAACTACCAAATCATCAACATAAATAAGAATATAAACATCTTCCCCATTGATGACTTTGCTATAGAAACATGGATCTTATTTACTTTGTTTGAATTCACCACTAACAAGCACATGATTTAAAGCTTTGTTCCAAACGTTTGCTGATTGCATAAGCCCATACAAACCACGTCTTAGCTTGCACACTTTGCTTTCATCACCATCATTAAAACCAGGCGTATGTTTCATGGATATAATTTCTTTAACCATTTAAAAAAGCACACTTTACATCCATGTGTTCCACATGCAAATTTCTAACACTAGAAATGGATAAAAGTATACGAAATGTAGCTTGACGTACCACAGGTGCAAACAAGGCGAATTAATAACAGGTGGCCTTAACCGACCAGGTGGCTTTTTTGATTTTTCCTTCCAATGTCAAAAGTTATATTCTCCTATTGTACTTCCTTTTTTTGACAGCCAAAGCCGGTTTTTACAAAAACAAAATGTACATATTTCTCACAGTGTTGTATTCATTTTCGCCGTGAGTTATTAATTCGCCTTGAGGTGCAAATATCCTATCGTAGTCACAACAGTATTTTTGATTAAAACCTTGAGCGACTAAACGCGCTTTAAAACGTTTAATCTTACCATTAGCGTCTCTTTTTGCCTTAAAAGTCCATTTACAACCAATTACATTAGCACCTAGTGGCGCTGGAACCAAATCCCTTGTATGTTTTTTCGTAAGAGACTCTATCTCCTCCTTCATTGCAGATTCCCATTCATATTTTTCTTTTGATTTTATGGCTTGTTTGTAAGTTTTGGGTTCAATTATGTCAGTCGTCTTTTCAATGTCGTTTGAATGGATTAAATGAGCTGAGTATTTTAAAGGAGGCACGACCTTGTTTATTCTTGACGATCTTTGAAGTGGTTCGATTTTTTGAATATCCATTACAGATGGGTTAGAAATCGTTTCAGAATTGGTAAAATACTCAAGGTCATCTGTAATACTGCAATAAAAACCATTATCAGATTCATAATCGTTATCAATAGTCTTAGACGACGCAGTAACTTCTAAATATTTATCAGTGTCTAATATGTTACTATCACTCTTTGAATTACATATTATTTTTGAAGAAACGAGTTTAAAATCTCTGCTAATAGTTACTCTGTTGGTACTTGTATCAACAAAGCGTAAACCTTTGCTTTCCTCATCACAACCCACGTATGTAAGGAGTCTTGACTTGTTATCAAATTTCTTTCTACTTGTATCAGGTACTAGGACATAAGCTTTGGATCCAAATATGTGTATGTCTTCCACATTAGGTTTTTCTTTTTCCCATCCCTCATATGGAGTACAAGGGGTATAACACTTAAAACGATAATATAACATAACATCTTCTCCCCAATAAATTTTCGGTAAATTGGCTTCGTCCAACAAACATCGAACCATTTCAACTAGATAGTGATTCTTTCTTTCAGTGAACGTTTCTTTCAATGAACGTTTAAAAGTAGTTTTTTTTCCTGGAGTTATATTTTGCATGGGTCCACAGACATCCGAATAAACAAGCTCAAGAACTGCTTTAGATTTTATGTAACGATTTCTATGGAAACGGATTCTTTGTAAGTTTGCATTTAGCAC
Organism: Cistogaster globosa; assembly: GCA_937654795.1. Classification (NCBI taxonomy): domain Eukaryota; kingdom Metazoa; phylum Arthropoda; class Insecta; order Diptera; family Tachinidae; genus Cistogaster; species Cistogaster globosa. Next base: position 112,631,490 of record OW569403.1, read on the forward strand.
AAACGTTGCAAGTTGTTCGAATGCCACAGTCTTTAATTGTTAAATCTTTATTTAGCTTACCAGATTGCATTCCTTTTATAGCGTTGATGTCTCTGTGCCCAAAAAGCTTGTGGTAATAATGTTGACATTTAAACTGTTGAAACACTCAGCAAAACCGACTTCAATATTATTTATATCAAGAATTTTACATATTGTTCCCAAAAATAAAAACTTGAAACCTTTTGCAGATAACTTTTTTACTGACAGTAAGTGTCCTTTAAATGATGGGATTTATAGAACATCTTCGACGGTTATAATTTCTTCATCACCTTGTTGATTTAGCATTTTTAATCTGCAGTCGCCTTCTCCATTTGTATAAACACCATCAACATTTGCAACAGTTACTTTTTCGTGCCATGATGTATCTAGATTTACTTTAGCTTTTTGACGCTTTTCATTTTTGAATTTCCAGCAATCTTTACTTATATTACCTATTCCACGGCAAGTGACACACAATAGATTTGATATTATTTTTTTTAAATATTTGTAGTTTTTAATATTGTGTCTTCAACGAAATTTCCCCTCTTGTGCTTTCCAAATTTTTCCAGCAGTTTATTTTCGACAACAGTCATAGTGAGATCCTTCTCATCTATTACTTCTAATGCTTTTATTAGAGTATCGTGTATGGTAGGTAGACTACTAAGTAGCACAGACATTATCCAAGACTCAGAAATTTGTTCACCAAGTCATTGCAATTTGCAAAACAATAACTTCATTTGCGTAATATGTTTTTCAGTATCTTCTCCTGGGTGTAATTTCAATTCACAAATTGATCTCATTAATTTAACTTTGTTGCTAAGTGTTGCTTTTTATGATATGCTTTAAGAATATTCCAGGCATCTTTAGCATATTTACAGTTGGCGATGCGGAACACTTCTGTTTCATCAACAGCCAAACCAATTAATATAGTTGCTTCATTATCTCGATCCTTCCAATTTTCATTAGGATCTCAGGGATTTCTTTTTCAATCAATTCCCATACCTTTTCCTTCTTCAGTAATATTTTTATACGATACTTCCATATTTATTTTTATTTATTTTATATTATTTATTTATTTGCAACACATAGAACGCCTCCAAGGCCAAAAATACATGTATTTATAGTATAATTTATCAACTTACAAGATAAAATTATTATTTATTATTAATACCTAATATTAATTATCATTATTGTAAAATAATAATAAACTATTGAAAAGGCTCCCTAGCCAAACAAATATTACAGTAAGGAATATTAAGGAAATCGAGAATGTCCTTAGATGCCAGAGATATTATACGTGCACAGAAAACCAATTTAAAAGCATTCTTTTATATATTGGAATAGAATACGAAAATAACCTAAGGGCAGAGTATTCCAAATGCGGCTTACTCTAATTATAAATGAGCGTTCAAAAATAGAGAGAAATATTCGAGGTATATTTGTATATAATTTGTATATTGCGAGTAGAATTTAAAAAACGAAATAAATTTAGAAGAGGCATGGTTTGCCTTAATTTTATTACTTTATAAAAGTAAAGTAATAATCTCAAAGCAATATAATCATGAAATTTACAACATAAAAATTGTGGAACAGGTTCATTAACACGATCATGCTCAAATGAACGAATGTTGAATAAATAACGCGCAATTCTCCTGACGATTCTTTTAAGATAGTCAATGTTAATAGTTAGTGATCCAGAAAAAACTTATAAGCAATAGTTAACTTTAGACATAAGTAAAGGCCTCAAGGCATAAAATCTCCTTAGAGTGAACGTAATTTGACTACATATAGCATTTATATGACTTTCAAAATTGAGTACTGAATCAACAATCACACCAAGACATTTCAGTGAACTACGAGGGCTGCTATATATATTTCTGGTCTGGCAACATTGAGTGCTGCCAAGTGCAATCTGACATTTCCATTGGAAAGTGAGTCATTTTTAAGCATAATCGTACTCAAAACGTTTTGACGTACGACCATTATTTGTGTTGTTTACAGTGACTTAAAAAAATTAATATAGAAAAAAATGGAATTAACTCGTGAACATTTTCGGGTCATCATTTTTCACAACTTTCGACGTGAATTATCACGACAAGAGTGCATTGATGAACTTAAATCTTTGTATGGCGATGAAGCAGCACCCTATAGCACTATGAAAAATTGGTATAATGAATTTAATCGTGGCCGAAGCTCGCTCAAAGACGAATTCCGTGAAGGTCGTCCAAAAACGGCTGCTGTGCCAGAAAACATTGATGCCGTGCGTGAGCTCATAATGCAAGATCGACATGCGACATACCGACAGATAAAGACATCCTTGGACATTTTTTCCACCAGCACACATTCGATACTGCATGAACACCTGGCCGTAAAAAAGGTTTGTTCTCGTTGGATCCCGCACAATTTGAAAGTCGCTCAAAAAAGGCTCGTGTCGATTGGTGCAAAGAAATGTTGCAAAAATACGATTGCGGTGCTTTAAAAGACGTTTATAAGATCGTCACAGGTGATGAATCATGGATCTATGCGTATGAGCCCGAAACGAAACTACAATCGACCGTGTGGGTCTTCAAAGACGAGCAAAATCCAACGAAAGTTGTATGTGGAAAAAGCACTTCGAAGCAAATGGTTGCCTGTTTCTTCGGCAAAACTGATCATGTGGCGACTGTTCCGCTTGAGAAACGTAGGACGGTCACTTCTGAGTGGTACACTACAATTTGTTTGCCTAAAGTCGTCAGAGAAATTCGAAAAACCAACAAGAGAAAACGAATCATTGTTCACCATGACAATGCGAGCTCTCACACATCGGCTCAAACCAGAGCGTTTTTGACCGGCCAAAACGTCGAATTAATGGGTCATCAGCCGTACAGCCCTGACTTGGCACCTAATGACTTCTTCTTGTTTCCGCACATCAAGAAAAAATGAGTGGTCAACGATTTTCGTCGCCAGAAGAAGCTGTTGAAGTGTTCAAAAACCATGTTTTAAAGGTGTCTCAATCGGAGTGGAAAAAATGCTTCGACAACTAGTTTGAGCGCATGCAAAAGTGTATAAATCATGCTGGTGAATACTTTGAAAAACAATAAAACCATTTTTAATAATAAATATTCGCATTTTCACTATTAGGCCAGAAATATATATATAGCAGCCCTCGTAGTATAAGAAATTAGACATATGTAACTAACAAGATAAGTAACATGCTGGGTAGGTAAATGAAAATACGTAGCCCTTGTTTTTGATGAATTATTCTCAAGATAATTTTGGTGCATCCAATTTAAAATGGAATTTAGAAAAATATTTATAACATTAAACATAGTGGCTGTTTGAGGATTAAAATTGTAGACAAGAAAAATATTAGCATTTTTGCCTTGATGTTATTGGAATATCTGAATCTTGTTTAAATACATCTTTTTATCTGAATCGCTAAATCTTCCTTGGTACAATCTTGTTAATAACCAAACTTCGCTTTAAAATAGTTTATCGTAGCCAATGATTCGGGTTTTGCGAATCCTTATTTGTTGAAATTTTTGGTAATAGTGCTACAACTGTTGTTGGGGTAGTATATTTTCCAAATGGAAATATTGACATTTTTAAGGAACTTCATTCTGATTTATTTGATTATTACTCAAATATTACCATTATGGGAGATTTTAATTGTAATCTCTTCAACCCTACAATATCTGCAAGAGTTCGTTCCGTAAGTTCAAGATGTGGTCTGTCATATTTACATAACATATTGAGTTAATTCATCATAATTAAGCCGTCTATAGTCCTTAATCTCAGCACCAATTCTTTGTATTTCTGGAGAAAATCTGAGCGAGATGAATATAAAACTATGATAGAATAAAAGAAAGGAAATATCATTTGACCTTTATGGGCAACTAAAGAAGGTTGACTAAGCATGAAAAAGCCAATTAAAGACGTATTGTTGTTATTTACACATATGTGAGTGGATAAACACTCATACGGTATTTACTATAGACATCCGTCTGATGAAAACTGGAAAATATATTGTAAATTAAGAAATAAAACCGAATACATAAAAATGTGTAGTAAAAGGAACAACTTTTGTCTTATATGTGGATTGTTTTTGGATAAACGACATAAAATAGATGTGTCGGTAAATAAGCATATTATTCCCCTTTATGAAGAATATTTTAGTCGTCCCTTAGAACAGGGAAAATGGTATAAATGGTTTGTTGTTCGTCTTGTTACGCAACACTAAGATCCTGGAAAAATTGTCCAGATGGCTCTTTTGTATTGCCATTTCTGGAACCGGTAAACTGGCTTCCACTACGTGTGCATAGACCAAATAATTGCTATTTCTGTTTAACGAAAACAAGAGGATATTATTTTAAAATAAGACAACATATGAAATACGCAAATGTTGATAGTGTAATTAAGACTGTATCGCGTCAGAAAAACGACGTTGTTCCAGAAAGAATATCACCAGATTTAACTGAGCTTAAGTCATCTCCAAGCCATGTTGTAAGCCCCCAATCAGAATATGCTCCTTTCGAAAGGGAGTTTAAAAGCCAACACTTTATGTCTCAAGGTGAATTCCATGATCTAGTTCGGGATTTAGAATTGTCAAAAAGACAAACCGAACTTTTAGGTTCAAGACTTAAACAGTGGAACTATTTGCAAGAAAATGTTAACATTACATTTCGCAGGACCGAGGAAAACAGTTTGTTTGGATCACTATTCAACGAAAGCAATGAAGCTAGTGATTTGGCTTACTGCAATGATGTGAATAAAATGAACAACTTGGATATAGTCATGTTCCTCAAGATTGGAGATTATTGATGGTTCAAGAAAAAGTAATATAAGTACTTTTTATATAGTTACTTTTATTTTACTTATATATGTTTTATCTTCTATTACAAGGTTTAAAGTCAGTGCATTTGCATAACGATGGATCGCTCCCTTCAGTACCGTTGGCTTACGCTACAAACATCAAAGAAACGTATGATAGTGTGTCTCTAATACTAAATGCCATAGGTTATACTACGCACAAGTGGCTAATTGTGGCTGATTTGAAAGTACTAACAATTTTGAATGGCTTGCAAGGTGGTAACACAAAGTATCCCTGCTATTTTTGTGAATGGGACAGCCGAGATTCTTCTAGGCATTATACAGAGAGACTGGAAACCACGTACAACAGCTATTATTGGTGAAAAAATAGTATAAATATCCCGTTAGTAAATATAACAGACATTATTTTACCTCCGTTGCACATAAAGTTGGTCTTAATAAAGCAATTCGTGAAAGCCCTTGATAAAAATGGACCTGCATTCAAATACCTTGAACAGATTTTTCCCCGAATTACGAGCAGAAAAATAAAAGAAGGTAAAAATTATATTATGAACGCATGTATAATAAGAACTAATTTGTGTGTAATCAATAGGTATCTTTATTGGCCCCTAAATACGAAAATTGGTAAAAGATGACAATTTCATACAACAAATAAATCTTTGAAAAAAAAATGCATGAATGGTTTTGTCTCAGTGTGCGAAAATGTTCTTGGAAACACAAAAAGTGAAAATTATGAGCAGATAGTAAATAATATGCTTTCTGCCTACCATGCAATGGGTTGCAAAATGTCAATAAAACTACACTATCTACATGCTCATTTGAAAAGATTTCCATTAAATTTAGGACGGATGATTCATGAGCAAGGTGAAAGATTTCACCAGGGAATATCTGAAATTGAACAGCGTTATATAGGAAAAAATAAAATCAGCATGCTTTTTAACTACTGCTGGTCTTTAAAGCGTGATACTGACAGCGAAGTTTATAAAAAGCAAACAAATACATGTTATTTTTAAATAAAAAACCCAAAAGTTAAAACACAAAAAATTGCATAAGTCATCCATTTTTTTACTGTTATTACCCATTTCTGAAAGCTAATTAATTTTTCTTTCTCATAGTAATAAATAAATACATTGTTTGGTATCTCATAAGCAGGCTAGAACCCGGTGAAAAAACTTTTCTGTTTTTTGATGCGTTTTTTTTTTTATATTTCAACCACTGTTACTTAGCCATTTCTTACCTGATTTTAAAAAGGTATATGCTGTTTGAAAGAGAATATTTGCACCTTCTAAAAATTGAACAAATAATAGAAATCCGTTGTAAAAAAAGAAGTTATGCTCATTTAAAACAGAAAATCTAAGAAAACGCGTTTTTCTCCACATTTACCGTTATAAAATCACTTTTCGAAGTGACTTAAAAAAACCAAACCTATTTTCGTTTTCCATGGACTCCAACAAAACAGAATTGGTGTATGAGAACCCCTGAATATATTTTTTTAACATTTGTATCATAGTGTTATTTAAAAAAATTAATTGTCTTCCAAGAAGATATTAGTTTAACTTATTCTTACAATTATTTGTAATATTTTACATAGGTTAATACGTAAAAAACCGAATATTAATGAAATCTGAATTATTCATGCTATAATAGAAGTATCAAAATTTACTCACAGAAATCATTGTTTATGAGAAAATTCAACTGAGACAATTTTTCGCGTCTTATAAAAAGATTCTCTAATCCAATTTAAATAAACTGTGATCACAGTTGAATAGCTTTAAATGTGCCCTAGATTTCCCAATAGGTTTGATTCTCCGAGATCGAAGGGTTTTGTTGCTGTAATCGTGTTTGTTAAAAAACCCTGAATTTACCAAATAATTTGAACTCTATGTAGGGGGAAAAATTTATTGAATGCTACATTAAAAAAACGTATTTAACTTGACGTATTTACCTTTTTTTTTGGCTTGGCCATTTGTGGCGCTCTCGCTTGTTTTATTTTATTATTAAATTTTAGAATCAATATTATAATATTCAATATTGGTTAATTTGTTTTTATAATGTTTACTTCCGATGATACAACACGATATGTTCACGAATTTAACGATTTGTCTCCAGGTTGAAAAAAATCTGTATCTAATATTAACTTTTGCCTACCACTGCTTTACTAAATAATTAAATAATTAAAATTAAACGTTATAATCGTGTCGTTTAGAAAATTAAAGAAGATGGTCTCATCCAACAAATTAGCTCGCTTTTGACAACACCAACGTCTTTTATCTTAGGACTTCGCTTACTTGATAAGATGATAGATAATTGTGCTATTGATGCGCTTGAAAAAAAAGGAAATTTGTGGATAACATTGGTATTAAAAGCATGCAACAACGAAGAGTTGCGATGTGACGCCTATCTTATATTTCGTGTTTTAAGTAAGTTTTGTTTACATAAAATATACTCTTAGTTCTTTTAACTAACTTAACTTGTATTAAGCTAAAATTATAACAAACTCTCAAAAGGCTCCTGATTTTGCAAATTCGTTTGTTGCGACACATATTTCTAAAGTTTATGACGTTCTAACAAACCTTCCTTTGTCGAAATTAAAATACGCCCTTAATTGTATTAAAACATGTTTGCAAGTTTATTCCGGAGCCAGTAGTCTTTCAAGAGGTGTTATAGAGCGATTTTTATGGAAAAATTTAGACCGAATCGACTACGAAGTGGAACAAAATTGTGGAAAATGTTTACATCTTCTTCAGCAAGTCAAAGTAGTAGGGGTACAAGGCGTTTGTCAGAAAACACAATGGAAAAACTATCAGTTTCAGTTATTGGAAGGCATCCACTCTGTTTATAATGATATGTTTGCAAACTGTGTAGAAATGTACGAAGAAAAAATAGAACAAGAAAAATCCCCATGGAAAGCAGATGCTGTTAATAATTATGATCCTGAACCAGTAAAAAGGGCAGCGCAAATGTATGCTCGATTTCATAACATGGTTACCTATCTCATTATCGCTATAAGGTAATTTAAAAACAAAGCATTATTATTAGTATTATTTTTATTTTAATAATAAAATATTTTTTCAGAGATCCGTTTCCAGTTGAAAAACCGATTCTGATAAAAAAAATTTTAAACATTGTTGTAAGAGGAATGAGTGTAAATTGTTTAACGTTAGAGCAAAATCCTATTGCAGACAACATTGCTCTTGGTATTCTTTTGCCAAAGCTGCATGTAGACTTATTAAATTTACTCAATGTCGTAGTGACTATGTAAACTAATAATTAAGACTTTTCATTTTTAAACCCTTCATCACAGGTGGCGAAAGGTTATATCTAAGTTTATCATTCCGTTTGTAATTTCTACAATATCCTTTTCCACCCCATAAAGTATATATATTCTGAGTGCTTATGCATAGCAAAGTCGATTGAGCGATGTCCGTCTGTCCGTCCGTGTTCGCGATGAAATCAACTTTGCCAAGTCACTAGATGAGCTAGAAAAAATTTAAATACGCCAATCGATCAGACATAGTTTCGAAAATATTTCCATTAAAAATCAACAAGATCGGCACATGTCCTTCGGGGAAGCGAGCAAAACACCACGCCTGCCTCCAATATTTCCATATTATTTGGAACAAATCTTGTTGAGTTGAGTAAAGTAAATTAAATAAAAAAATATGTAGGGCGATAGAAAGTTAAAAAATAAGAAAAAACCTCAATAGAAAAAATTGGTGCTCGCCCATATTTTCAGAGTTATTGGTCTCCGAACTTTTCATAGATCATCACTTAAAAGCTTTTGAGGAGATCTATTAAGAGCCGATGACATTTTTGTGTAGAATGGTTTATAGGATTCGGCATAGCCGAATATAGAATTCTTGGTTGTTAATGAAAACTTTAATTGCTTTTGCAGATTGCATGGCCATATTCGTCCCTACTCTGAGCTTATTTTGGGTCTTTTAATCGATACACTGAAATGGACGTCTGTCAAAAATACACATGGATATCAAAAAACTTTCTTGTATGTATACATGTTGACCTTCTGCCATATTTACAAAAGATTATTTAATTAAAAGAGTTTGTTAAAATTTATTATGTTTTTTTTTTAATTTTTATTTTATTTTTAATTCTTGTTTTTGAATGCAGCGAAAGTGACTAATATAGTGTTAACCTTTGCATGCTTAATTAGATGTATTTTTTAAACGTTTCTCATCCAGTATAATGAAAGTTACGATAATCAAGCCAATGGACCCGGGTCATATATGATTATTACAATAATAATAAATAGTAAAAAATAGTACAACAATATTATTTATAAATATAGTCAGTATGTTCGTGTAGCATACCTTTACTTTGATTTTACTACCCTGTATCCACCATGTATATTGTGGGCACGACCTGTTCAGTTATCATAGTTATCTAAGAATATTTATTACCTATAATTTTACTTTAACCTTTATGTCAACAGCAGAAATGCTTTACGCACGTCCACAGCAACACACCTGGGTATGTACATACGTTTTGTATGGGGAATGGTACGTCGTTAGCATAAAAATGCTAATTACGTATCTACCTGGTTTGTTGGAATTTCCGAATTATTTTTTTAGTTTGTTAGAAATGGACAAAAGGCTAAAAAATTTTATGATAACCAATTTCATCCTCACAGTCATTGTTTGTTGAAAAAGTGGTTGTATAGGTAGACGATATACGTATATAATAAATATATAATATAGGCAGGTAGAAACATTTATAGTTGCGGAAATTTCATTCTTTGTAGTATCGTCAGAAAATTTAGATTACATTTGTGATTCGAAGTGAAAAGACGTTTCTGTTTATTTTGTGGAAATAAAAATATTAAAAGTGAAATGGCTGATGGTGAATGGCTTACTCCGCGACAACTAAGCGCACTTTCGTACGAAGAACAACAAGCATATATTCGGCAAACGCTTGAAGAGAGCCAAGAAGAAACAAGTGACCACGATTCAATAGTTGGTGACGAGGCTTTAGGTGATATTGGTGGAGATGACTCAGACGTTGAATAACTCATGCTACCAGAATATGACCCAGAGGGCGACAGTGATTCTGATGAAGATATTGAAGATGCACCAATTGAAACTGGCGAAGTTTTTACTGCCAGAGATGGTAATGTTTGGTCCTCGATACAACCACAACCTGTAAGATTCCGTACGCACAACATTCTAAGAAGTGCAGAATCTGAACCAGTACGGGCAACGCAGGATTTGACCATTGCAGAAACGTTCCAATTGATAATGTCAAACGAAATATGCGACATAATTATTCGTGAATCAAATCGAAAGGCAAGGCAATTTTATGATATTGACAACGCAAAACATTCAACAAGAGAACCGAGATCATCATGGATTTCCATAACAAAAAGTGAATTTGATGCATATTTGGGCCTACTTTTGCTAAGTGGCGTTACACATTCTGGTTACGTGCATACGAAAGATTTGTGGAAAACTACTTCACATCCACTATATCGTGCCGCAATGAGTGTACGACGATTTTGGGAAATAAGCCGCTTCATACGCTTTGATAATGGAAACACACGCCAGCAACGAAAACAAACTGGCTTCACGCAATACATACCATAAAAACCTGCCAAATATGGAATAAAAGTGTGGTGGGTGTGCGACTCTATTTCTTCCTATCCATTGTAGGTACAATGAATATTGTTGAAAATTTTTGAAAATCTAAATAACTAAATTGAATATAATTTTTTAATGCAGGGACAAATCTATACAGGAATGGCACCGTCTGGTGAACGTGAAAGAAATATTGGCGAAAGAGTAGTAAAGGATTTATGTGTCAACCTTTTTGCTGGAAGTGGAAGAAATATTGTATGTGACAACTTTTTCACTAGCTACAACTTGGCAAAAACTTTGATGTTAGACAACAATTTATCTATATTGGGTACCTGCAACAGAAGGCGTACATTCGTGCCAGCAGCATTTGCCAACCCGAAACGACGTGAGGGTGAATCATCATTGTTTGGGTTCTGTAATCACGTTACGATGTGCTCGAACGTTCCCAAGAAAAACAAGGCAGTTGTAATGTTGTCCACTACTCATTATACAACAGAAACGACCGGTCCTAAGAAGAAGCCATTGCTTATATTGGACTACAACAAAACCAAAGGTGGCGTTGATAACATGGACAAGTGCTTGTCCGAATTTAGTACGAAGCGGCGCACAAACAGATGGCCTCTGGCTTTCTTTTACAATATTGTGGACGTTGCTGCGTTTGCTGCATACGTAATATACATTGACAACAATACTCACCTGAAGGCATCTACAAGCCGCCGTAGGATGTTTCTCCATCAGCTTAGCGAGCAATTGTGCAAGCCAGAAATGGAAAGAAGGGCGAATAACAGCGGAATATCCAGAGTTTTTTCAACGCGCAACGCCATCGAAGCCATGAAAGGTGGGTCCATCGGAGTTGTGGATACTGAGGCACATGCATCGGAGAAACGTGATACAACGGGCCGGCTAAAAGTAAAGGGGAATTGCTACATCTGCTCGAAACGACGCCCTACTCGTAAAGCACAGCACATTATGCAACAAACCAGTGTGCGCAGAGCATTCCAAAGACTTACCTCAATGCGATAGATGTACGAGTATTTGAATTTCAATAATTTTAAGCAAAAATAATTAAAACTGACATTATATAATAATAATAATAAAAAAATAATTACAAAACTTAGCTCAAAATAAACTATACTTTTATATTATATTATCATATTTGCATGCGTTTTACTATACATACCCAGGTATGTATTCTGTTGACTTAAGGGTGCAACTTTGTAAATGGGCTTTGTCTTCCGAACGGATGATCTAATCCTAACCAAACTTGGAACTATTGCGTAAAACAGTTTTGACTAGGATATCAAGAAATTTCAAGTCGATCCGGTTATCCAGTTTAGAGCTACAGCGTTTTCAAAACTAAAAACATACTCAGGTATGTTGCCGTTCACATAAAGGTTAACGCACATAGTCATATTTGTATTCAACTTACAAATTTCATGTATAGGCACGCGCACGGACTATTTTGTTAACATGCACACTAATGTCTGTATTCTTGTTGCTATACATACACTGTATTTTCTTACACTCATCTATTTTAAACATAGCATGTCAATTTACTTGTGTCAATACACGCACACGTATAAATCGTAAGTTGAAAATTAAGAGAAGAAATAAAAAATAAAGATTTTAAATAATCCCTTGGTAGGTAAATAAAACAGTTAAAAAAAAACGACTTAGATATTTACTAAATTTAATTTCAAGTGTTATTCATCTTGTAGCAAGAGTTAAAACCAATAAGTAGATAATTCAAAGCTATCCACGAAAGACAATCTCAAAGGTGGAATTTCTAATTTGTAGTATAATTAGCTGTGAATTATGGTTTGTCCTGGCAAAAAGGTATAGATGGATTTGTATTGCATTTAATAATATTGAAAAGAGTACATAAAATTCTTAGTTAAACAAATCCTTGAATTAGTTCTCTAAGAATGTCTTGGCATATTCAGAAACATGATCAAAGATTTTTAAGTTAGAGATATACTTAATACGAATGGCACATGAACTCCATCCAATTTTATTTTATCTGAAGTGTGTCCAGAGGCAAAAATGTAGCTTTTGTTTTTAATGGTTTAAAATTAAGTTTTTTGTTTGCAGCCTAGTTCAAGATTAAAGACAATATGTAATTAATTGTAGCTTGGTGGCAATCAACAAATTGGGGTTCGCTATTGAATAAGAGGTTAATATCGTCGCAAAAAAAAAAAAATATCTCACATTGTGAAGTGCCAATTAAATTTCATTCATAACAGTGACAGCAACCTCGACAAATTCTTTCCGGTCAGCTAAATAAGAGTAAACTCTAAAGCAAGTTTGTGAGCTACGACGCAGTAGTTAACAGTATCAAAAGCCTTACTACGGTCAAGAGATAATTAAGTAAAAGTCTTGTTGCAGTATGCTTTCAGTTTTGTTTATAAGTAATGAGAAAGTGCTAACACCTTGTCGAAATCCAAAATGGCAATTAATTAATAAATTATAAAAATTTATGTTTAAGTATAAATTCTTGATATTTTTCGTTTTCAACGAGTAAACCGCTAACGCTTTCTGATCATTTAAAATATATAAATTAATTGTTTGTGTTTTCATTTAATTTATTATTGGTCATTCGAGCCGGATTCACCTTTGCCAGAACCGAGGAAATATATCGGATAATCATCAGCTTTTTAAATATAATAAACGGAAAAATAAGATTAGTGATTGATTGATAGTGTGAATTGTTTAAATTTGCTAAAGATCCCTTTTATTTTATCCCGGTGTGCGTTTTTGTTTTATTCAGTACTTTGTAATTTTATAAGTACTAAATATGTCTAGGCTGAGTTTGTTTACGCGGACGGACGGACGACTACAAAATAATTTTTTTAAATTTATTTCCCTTCCTCGTTGATAAGTGGTCACCCTACGGTCGGGCGATTCAACTTATATAAAGCTAGTTGTTTCATATTATCGGAGTATTTGCCTTTTGATAATATAATCGTTTGTTTCTTTTTTATTAAATTATAAAAATGTCGAATACTATTAAAACTTTTGCTCGCGCTTCGGATGCAATTTTTAAATTTGAGGAGAATTTTAAGAAAATTTGTGACGAAGATCATTACTATAGAAGTTTTGAGTGATGAATTGAAATCATTGTGTGCAAAAAAGCATATGAAGAGTGTGTCAAATACTTCGAATCGTTAACAAAAGTAAAACCAGAGGTTCTTAAAGTAACAGAAGGAAAATACCAGAGCACTCTCACTACTTACGCTCGTCGTATAAAAACAATAAGACTAAAATGTAATGAGTTGGAGGCTAAATCGAAACCAAGAGCTCTGATTTGTGACAACAATGACCCGGCATCGGATAAATTTTGTCACAATCTGCCACTTCCACCATACGATAATGGTGATTATCTTTCCTGGTCTACATTAAGAGATCTTTTCACAGCTTGGTATATAAATAATACGTCAAATTAGTATAGAACTACTATGTTATTTAATCAAAAGAACTGGCAAGGACGCTAAGGAAATTGTATTAAAGTGTCTGCTTACAAACTCTAGTTTTGATATGGTGTGAAAGTTAGAGATACATATGAGAATCCGCTCATGTAGGTAAATAACAAATTAAAATGTTTATTTAGTTAACAGACGGTCTCAAAAAAAAAAAAAAAAAACTAGTGCGGCTCTGAAAACTTTACACAGGGGTATTAATAGTTTTTTGACTGCTTTGTCAATTTACGACATTTCTACATAGAATTGGACCCGACTTTCGTTTTTATTTGTATTCAACGATTACCAACTGTAACAGTTACGTTGTAGGAGCAAAGTTTTAGGGACCAAATTGCCTTAGTGTTGTTGAGAGATTAAGATATGTTCTTAACGCAACGCATTTAAACCTTAGATTGTATACGCTATGTAAAAAGTTTAGAGACTGATAAGAAAATATCAGAACGTAAAATAAAATTTCATATGTCTAATACAAGCTCCACAAATGCATGTGAATGCATGACTTGGACATATCAATCTCATTAGCTCCGATTTTGTCGTCGATTTAAGAAAATGTCTGTATCTGAGCGTTTTTATACTGTTAAAAAGTTTAATTTCTGCGTTAACTCCCTATTAACATTTTATGAGGTTAAAGTTTAAGAGCGAACATAATTGTTTTATTTGTAATCAAAGACACCGCACTTCATCGTAATTCGCCTACTAAGAATATGGTAACTAATTATTTGAATTCAAAGTCAATAGTGAATATTGCAAATGTGGAACAGGAGCTCCCTTCAACATCGGCCGCCGCTCGTGTTAACTTAAATCGACAGGTTTTTCACATTTCACAGAATGCATCTGTTTTATTAGGAACTGCAACGGTTTTTATTATTTGTCATGGTATTACGTATCTGGCGAGACCCTGCATCAGAAGCTTCGTTTATTTCAGAACGTTTGCGTTATCAGTTATGAATTACGTCACATTCTACGAATGTTAAGAATTTCGGCGTAAATAAAGAAGTTTTTTTCAACCTCTAGAAAAATTTGTACGATTCGAGTAGGATCTCCATTAAATAAACATATTGAATTGGAAACTCTGGTAATTTTCCTTCTTTTATTTGTCCCTCGACTATTAGGAGTGAATTCCGGGATAAACAGTTAACGGATATGAATTTTTACAAAAGCAGGCCAGTTTATATTTTGCTTGGTGCCGATTTATACCCAGAAAGAATTCTAGGTGAGGTTCGCAGAAACATTCTTGAGTCTCTTATGGCTCATAAAACTGTCTTTGGATGGATCCTGACAGGTACATTAATGTTTCAGTAAATGATTCTACTAACGTTTTTCAATTGCTGTTACTTTTACTGATGAGGATAATTTGAACCAAAATCTTTTGAGATTTTAGGAAATAGAGGAGACTCAGAAAAGGAAAATGGTGTTTCCTTCAGATAAATTTTGTGATGAGATTTATGAAAACACCACTAGCCGGTATTCTACAGGTAGATAAATTGTTTCGTTACTTTTCAAACCTGAATTTCCTCGTGAAAATAATTTGGGAATATCAAGGTCTAGCGCTATTTATGAGAATAGAAGCTTCCCTTTCTCGTAAGCCGGAAATAAAAATCATGTATGATGATGTCTTGAATAATTATTTAGAATTGGGCCACCTGCAACCGATTAAAGTTAGTAGCGAAGCTGTCACAAATTCTTGCTATTTGCCACATCACCCAGTAATTAAACTGGAGAGAAAAACGACAAAATTAAGAGTCGTTTTTAATACGCTGGCGAGTTTGTTTTTAAATGTGATATTTCAAAAATGTATAGGCAAATTCGTGTTCATTCGTGCCGTTTCAATGGATTCTTTATAGATTGTCAAATGACGATCTGCCCCTTATTTGGCAATTAGAACTTTATAGCAATTTGCGAATGATTGCTAAGATGAATTTTTCTTTTTTTCAAAGATTTGATGACGGGTTGGCTGGAGCACATGTAGTGCTTTGTTGGTCAGAGACCAGTTGAGAGATGCCTTTTATCAGCTGGTTTCGAATTAGAAAATGGTCATTAAATAAGAAATTGATTTTAAGTGAATTAGTTCACCATTTAGTGGATGCAAAAGTTTTGTCATTTGAAAAAGCTAATTGTTCGAAAACTTTGGGGATGTTTTGGAATGCCCAGTTAGATTCATTTTTTTTAAATCTGTCCGCTGAAGATAAAATCTAAATATACTAAAAGGGAAGTACTGTCAAAATTTTTTGATCCAGGCGGCTGGTTGAGCCCAGTAATTATTACAGCTACAATAATAATGCAACGTATTTGCCTGGATAATGATTTACTCACATCTTCTACAGTAAAGGAATGGCTAAATTCGTTGAAGTTTTTCATCAGGTGATCAATTATTACAGATCCTCGTCTGTCGAACTGCATGTTTTCTCAGAATCCTCTGAAAAATCATATGCGGGGGTAATTTATATTTGAAGTGAAATACCAAATGGAGATATAAATGTTCATTTGTTATCCTCTAAGACAAAGGCCTCAGCTCTAAAATCAGTTTCTTTACCTCGTCTAGAAATGTGCGGAGCGTTTTTAGCATCAGAATTGTTAAAAAATATAAATAAGAGAGATTGAAATTGGGATCGAACGTGTTTATTGTTAGACAGATTTAAAAATTGTATTGGCTTGACTACGAAAACCACATCAATCGTGGACTACCTTTGTTGCGTATAGGGTTTGTTGAGTTCAGGAAAATACTGGGAATCACAATTGGTTTCACTTTTGCTCAGAAGACAATCCTGCTGACTTGGGCAGCCAGTGGGTGGACCCGCTTACTTTATCAGAAGCAGAGTAAGGAACATTGGCATGTACACACTCTGGCAAATGTCGACACTGATATGGAAAAGTGATGGTCCATTTGAATAGATTTTCTTCTTTAGACAGAGCCATGACGGTTATTGCCTACATATTTCGTTTTTTCCAGTTCACACACTTAGCTCATAAGGGTCGCTTTAATTATGAAGCCTTGTGATGAACTAAACATGGTAAAAGTACGATTGGCTGTGGTTGCTCAGAAGGTCTCTTATGCCGATGAGTATAAATGTCTTGTAGATAAAATGCCCTTTTCATCAAAGAATTCGTTAATACCCCTTAATACTTTTCTTGATGAACAGGAAGAGGTAAGGCCAAATGGTCGACTCGCAAACTCGCCTTTATTGTCGTATCGGAAACAGTACCCTCTTATTCTACCGTACAACTGTCGATTCGCCAAGCTTTTGGCGGTATTCATACATTTGCTCACTATTCATGGTGGAAACCAATTTGTGTCGAATCTACTGTTGTGAGTTTTGGGTACCTCGACTACGAACATTGATTTGCACTGTAATTCGTCGATGTAAACGTTGCATAGTTAATAGACAACGTTCTTGCAGTCAGATAATGGCCGCTCTTTCCATTGAACGCATTACTGTTAATAGATCATTTACAACCACTGGGGTTGATTTCGCTGGATGTAAAAAATCATACTGCCAGGCCCACGATGTCGCAATCGTTCGTTCGTTCGCACAAATACATTCAAAACAAAAACAAATTCTAAAAAATAGTTTTTGTTTAAAATGTAATTATGCGAACGAACGAACGATTGCGACATCGTGGGCCTGGCAGATAATGTTTAATTTTAAAAGGGTGTGTTTGTATCTTTGCATGCTTTCTACAAAAGCGATACACTTAGATGCTGCATCTGACTTATCCACTGACACCTTTTAAACAGCCTTCAGTCGATTTATTTCAAGAAGACGTCCTAAAACCATGTTTTCGGACGATGGTACAAATTTTGTGGGTGTTTCAAATGATATTGTAAGAGCCTTTCTAACTTTTTTTTAAAGAATTTCAGGCAAGAATATGTTTCACTTACGGACACAAAGGTCTAACATGGCGATTTATACTAGCTGGAGCTCCTCACATGGGGGGTCTTTGGGAAGCTGGGGTCAAAAGTTTTAAATTTCATTTTAGAAAAGAGGTTCAAACGTGTCGATATTCATTAAAAGATTTAACTACAATTTTAGCTAAAATAGAGGCATGTTTGCGCTTTAAGTCATATGCGTAATAGTCCAGGTGAACCGATCGCTTTAACATTAGCATTAATGTTAGCACTGCCGGAACCGACAATTTACGTAAGTCCGATTAGTATAGTAAATCGATATCGCAAGATCAAGGCTTTGATCCAATAATTTTGTGAGAGGTGGACAGAGGAATATCTTGTTGGTTTACACAAACGCTACAAATGGTAATACCCACAAAGAAAAGTAGCTATTAATGATATAGTTGTAGTAAAAAATGAAATGATATATACCGGTACTGACGGCCACGTTCGCGTCGCTGATATTCGCACACAGAACGGGATTATAAATCATCCAATAACCAAACTTGTTGTTTTAGTTGAATAATTATTTCGTGTAATTTTAGCAATCTTTAAATACTAAGCTAAATTTTCCTAGAATCGTGGACTCTCACGCAAGCCGTTACAGGCTTGTTCGATGATGGTCTGTTAGACTACGAAGAGGCCATGGACACTAATGAGGTTGTAGGAAGTAATCAACCTACACTATTGGGAAAACGGTGAAAGCCTTGGATCCGCCTTCATATATTAATCGACAGTAAAGGTGTCGGCGGATAACCCAACCAGTGGAAAGTGGAGGCCCTCAATTTTACTGCAGTTGTTCTGGCACATGATCGCGAAACTTATTCCGCTACCAATTCTATAAAACTTCCGAAGTGCAAGATTTGTGGAAAAAATTATCCGGTCCGTTTTTGTTATAAATTCCGGGACATGAATCTTGAGCGTAAATTGCGCATGTTCGTCAAACACAGTCTTTGTGGTCGGTATTTGTGCAGTGATCATGCTCAAAAGAACTGCACGAGCACGGCAACGTGCAAACAAGAGCATAAGACCTGGCTTCACGACCACAAGACTGCCGGGAAATAGGTGCCCAAAATCCGCACCACCGGCTCTTCGCCTTAAAGTATGTCTTGATCGTTTGAAAATTCCGGTAAGAGCGTTGTTAGATGTTTGTTGCTCCCAACTCTTTAGCAGGTTAAAATTACCTTTAACAAAAGTGGAGTAAGATCGATAGTGCTCAAACGTTTCTAAAGTATTAGATGAATGCGAACAATTTAGCGACGGAACTCATATCACTAAAACGTTCGGACTTATTTGGGACCCAAAGAGTGATAATTTTTTATTTTCATTTACCCCTTTTGAAGACAGCAATTTTATTTTGTAAACTCACAATTGCTCGTCTGTATGATCCACTGGGTTTAATTGGCCCAGTAATTACAAAGGCAAAAATTTTTTATGCAACATTTATGGAAGCTTCAGTTACAGTGGGATAAAAGTCTCCCACAGGCATTGCATTCTTCATGGCTCGAATATACTTCCCAGTTTGACTTCATTCAACATTTCAATTTTCCCCGCTGTGTATCGATGTCGAATTCAAAGATGCAAGTTCATGTATATTGTGATGCCAGCTTAGCTGCTAATGGCGCTTGTGTACACATGAGGTCAGAATCTGAAAATGTGAAAACATCATTGCTTTGCTCTAAATCGAGAGTTTCCCCACTTATAAGTTTGATTGTCCCAAAACTTGAGTAAGCTTTAGCGTGTCTTTTATAAGAGCTTGTGGACGTGGTCGTTAAAACGCTGTCGTATAATTGTGATGTGCACTGCTGGTCCGAGTCAATGGTCGTACTTTCGTGGCTTCAGGAGCAGCCTTCAAATTTTAACGTTTTCGTGTCGAACAGAGTGTCTCGTATACAAATAGTAACAAGTAACATGACGTGGCATTACATTTTAACAAATTTAAATCAAGCAAACATACTTTCAAGAGGTGCAGCGCCCAAAGAGCTACTTCATTCTACATTATGGAGTAATGGGCCAAGTTGGCCCTTCAAAGTAGACTTCAAATGCATCTTTTTTAGCCGAATCACCTAAACGACGTCGAAATGTATTGGCAACAGTTTCGCTATCAGACTTGTCGATGCAATGTAAGTATCACAATTCTTTTACTAAAATGCAACGAATATTTGCGTACGTTTTTAAATTTTTATATCCTACATTGAGAAACCAAAGTGCAACTTTAACACCAAATGACGTCAAAAATGGAACACATCTTTTAATAAAAAATATACAGCTAATTCATATTGGAGCAGAGTACAAGGCCTAAAGAAAAATCAAAAAATTTCGTCATCCTGCAAGCTTCTATCACTTATGCCTATAATTGACACTTTTTGATTAATTCGTGTAGGCGGTCGTCTTCAGCATTCAACTCTTAATTTTTATGCCCAGCACCCTATTATTTTCCCCAAACATCATCCTTTGACGTCGTCCTTGATAATGCAGTTCCATGAAAAATTATTGCATGTTGGCTTCAATTCGGCAGCGGTATTGGCCTATTGGAGGTCGTAAACTGGTAAGCACTGCTATATCAAAATGTCTGCGGTGTTTTAGAATGAAGCCAAAACTATATCAACATGTGATGGGTAACTTGCCCATTGTACTACAAGTCAGAAGTAAGAAATCTTGTTGCTGTCAAATGCTATGTATATATTTTTATATGTTTTTCAACAAAAGCTACACATTTGGAGGTAGTTCAAGATTTATCAACACCGTCGTTTTTGTCTGCCCTTCATCGATTTGCCACCATCCGAGTCAAACCCAAACAATTTGATCAGTCAACACAACAAATTTCGTAGGCGCTAAAAATGAGCTAACGAATTTAAGGCAGTTTTACAGCCAGTCTCATCAAAAACTACTACGTCAGCAGTGCCTTGAAGACGGAATAGATTGAAAGTTTATTCCACCAAGATCGCCGCAGTTTGGCGGATTATGGGAGGCTGCCATTAAGTCAGCCAAGTATCATTTTTTATCGAACGGCCGGTCTCAACAAGCTAACTTTTGATGAGCTACGCACTTTAGTATACAAAATTTCTACAATTTTAAATTCACGGCCCTTATCTCCAATTTCCGAGAACCATAATTACCTCGATGTATTAACGCCTGCACATTTCTCAGTAGGTCGCCCTTTATTCACATTAGCCGCGTCAGCAGATGGCAAAGAGTTTCCCAAATACAGCAAATTTTTCGGAAAAAATGGAGCAACTCGTATGTCTCTCCTGCAAGAGCGCATAAAGGATGAAAACCAACCACCTTTAAAATGGCAAATAGGCCTTATATATGACGTTATTATTGGCGATAATGGTGTAGCTCGTGTTGCAGTTGTTCACACAAATAATGGCCTAATCAAAAGTGCAGTTACTAAACTTGCTGTTCTCCACATTGAAATATCTGTTGATGGAATCTGCATTAAACATTTTTTATATTAAATTGTTTAGCCTTAAACTTCAATTTTTGTTAACCTTGAAATTCTTTACATTTCTTTCTTTTAAAAATAGTTAAACAAACATGAGTACATACATAAATATTTGCATATAAACATACACAATTTGTCTCTACGCAATCATTTCTTAATCTAAGTTAATTGGATTTATTCCGCCAGTAAATAAAAAACTGTTGTCATACCTTTCGGTGAAGACTGTCGTCACTGGCTGTTTATTAGTGCTGTGTAAGTGTAGTGCAACAAACACCTTACATTATCTAGCCAGGAGTAATCAAAACGCGGCTTGGAAATGATGTCTTCATATCGAAGGCGCTCGCCAATCATATCAAATAAACAGCCAGTGACCACGGTCTTCACCGAAAGGTATGAACAGTATTTCTTAATCTCTTATGCTATAAACACAATCAAGTCCACCGACCATCGACTACAAGATGTCAAAAATAGAATACATGCGTGCTTATGAGAATAATTCTTTTAGCCGCTACACGACTACCGACTACATGGCTACTTTTGTAGCCCATAGCCAACTTATACCCTGTTCAGACATACGCTTTAATTGCGCAATTAAGGAATGTACGCAATTAAGGCCTTAATTGAGCTCAATTTAGTATATAAGAAGTCAATTACTAAATTGAGCAAATAATACTTAATTGCATCACTAATTGAATGAAGTACGAAATACAACCCTTGCCAACAAGTATGTTTACTGGGAAGTATGTTCAGTGAGAAGAAAAAATTCAGAAAATTGACAAGCCGTATGTAAAAATATAAACAAACCAAGGTACATTTATTTTACTAGGTAGTGTCATCCGCCCAGCTAGCTTGTATTTGTTTTATTTTTCTAGTAAAATAAATATACCTTTAAACAAATAAATAAAAAGATAATAGCAATCGAAGCTGAAGGTAAATTAATAAAAAATTTAAATAATTTTGAAAATATTAATATTTAACAAATGTCCTTTGATTTGTGTTCTGGTTTAATATTTCAGGGAGCTGTAGTTCTTGTTTTCTTAAATTTTTCAGAAATATTTAATCCTTTTGTGTTCTTTTTTTAACTCAGATAGCTTAGATTCAAAAATTGATCGCACTAACTGCAGTAGTTCAATATTTCTAAACTACCAAAGAGTGATTTTTATCCACTTTTTAACTTTAAGAACAAGAAACTTTCGCGATTACAATAAAAATGTTTTTTTTCTCAGCTGTCAAATACTAATTGAATAAGCTTAGTTGAGCATGTGTGAACACCAAATTAAATTGCGCAATTAAAATTGAATTAACTCAATTAAGAAAACATGTCTGAACAGGGCATTAGGCTAATTTCTATTTTTCTTGACTACAAAACAAATTAGTGCTGCCAATACAATAAATGCATGAAATGGTGATTTTAAAAACGCAATACATTTAATATCGCTATTAAAAACGCGAAAAACTATTATAGTGGCACCATTGAAATATGAAAATCTGTTCATTTGGTTACATTTTTCATTTACTTTTTATTTGGCGCATTTTTTTGGTTGTTTTGCTTAACTTTAATATATATGTCAAAACAGATGTTTATTTTTTGTAGTTAGTGGTCGGTGATGTCCAAAGAGGCTTAAAAGTAAATCCAGAAGGCTCAAATTAAGTATAAACGTAATTTCAACAAAAGGCGTAAAGAATTCTACGGCTATAAAGAAGGCGATTTAGTGACCATAAAGAAGACTTCAATTGTGAATAGCCGTTAGCTTGCGACTGAATTTATTGGTTCATATAAAGGTGTGAAACTTAAGCGGAAAAATCGGTATGATATCAAAATTCCGGACGGCAAAGGACCTAAAATAACATTAATAAGTTCAGACTCATAAAACCGTGGAATATGATAATTAGGATGGCCGAGTGTAAAGGGCTTGACATGATGGGTTAAATACTAACAAGCTGCTACCGTGTAAACGGCAAATAATAAAAATATTAAAGAAACAAATAATATAATATACAGGCGAGAAGAATAACGGATTTTAATATGGAGTTGAAGAACATTTGTCACTGTTAAAAAAGTTAGTTGTAGTTTGGCTGTTATTGGTAATCATTAAAAGTTAATCGTATAAACGCTTTTTTAAGTAATGCAAAACCTTAACTATTAAATTTGATGTTTAACGTTATTTGATTAATAAAGTCATTGAAAACCTCGAATATTAAAGTTGTTAAAGCTTTTTTAATTGAAGTTGTTCCCTATGCTTAATATCTAAACTATTCCTATTTACAATTACTACTTATTTAATACTAGTCCCAACAATATGATGACAATTACTAACTTAATATTAAGTAAAACTAAATTAAAATTGAACACGGGGATTTTTCTTTTATTAACTTGATAATCCTCTTACAAACATACGTGGTAAAAACAAAAATAAACGAATGATTATAAACGTTATTTATTATTTAATCCTCCAAAGAAACAATATTTGCTTTGTACAAGAATAGCAATAAATGCAAATGATTACTTCCTAAATTCACAGAATTTTAATCGGGATAATAGCATGACGTAATTAAAGTTTAATTTACAACATTTTGTAATTTTCTTTTCGCCATTTATTTCTGAAATATTTCATCGATATCGTTATATGGTGAAATATACCATATTCCGCACCTAATAAGGTGTCACTGTTGTTAAACATTACAAATATCTGTGGATGATTGAAAAAACTGAAAGCAGATTCTCTGGCAAACTTCATACTAATCAACCTATTTTTAAGAATGAACTTCTTGCTGTTCTCTGCTATTTTGCTAAAATAAGATTTAATTTTTTTTTTAATTTTAGTTCTTTACGCAAAAAAGTTTACGATACTATTTCTTTGTGGAGTAAGATATTTGGAAATGGCAGTCGCTGTGAAACTATTTCTGAATACTTATTTAAAGAAGTTACGTGCGATATTACTCCAATGCAGAGTGAAATTATAATAAAGGTTAATAGGTAGGAAAAGCAATCTTTCATCAAATAAGTTAATATATTTTTAGGTTTTAAGCGGTTCTCAAAAACATATGTCTAAAAAAGCTAGACGACAACTCCGTAATGCTCAAAATAAGGAGTCGAATATGTCTAAAACATATTCAGGCGATAGAAGCCGAAGAGATCATTTTTCAGAAAAAAGCAACCAAGAATTGTGCACCTCTGCTTTGTGCTGCCTTCAAGATGTAGTTTTCTCCGTTGGTAATTTTGTAAAACCAAATATTCTGAAGGTAATTAGCTTTTATATTTTATTTTTGAGATTTTGACATTATTTTGTAAATATGTTCGTGTTAATTTCTTAAGAAAAATTTTATAAAATCTAAAGTATTAATTCTTAAAAAAATTGAAACTACGGGGCTGAATATTATAATTTTTTTACTTTACCGTAAGTAGTACATTTTTGACCATACGTTTATAGGTAAAGTATAGTAATCGTGAAAAATTCATTACTTAAATTTCAATGGATTTTTATGTGTTAAGGTCTTCTGAATCCAATTTTATTATATTTGCGCTAATGTGTGAGGATGGGTGTGTAAAGATAAAGAGCTGTATAGTTTTTGGGTATAATCAGCAAGCGGAGAGGTATTTCACACCCCAAGTCGAGAATCATTTTTTCGATTCTAATATACTTTGAACTTTTATTCTTCATGTAATATATTCCCAAAGATATCGGTTTCAATGAGGTATGGTAAAGTTGAGTGTGGACCACTCCAGATTTATTTTTTATTAAAATAATGTTGACAATTGCCATTTCTTATAGAATGTTACAACTAATATTTTTAAACATTAAAACATGCAGCCTCCTTCGTCGGTACTTCATCATAGCATATTCGCCGGCGAAGTAAAATAACTAATAAAATGGCTGTACTTTCACCGCCTGTTCTTTTCTCTCCTCTATCGCTTTCCTAAGGAATGTAGCACGGTTATACACTAAAGTTGTGCCCGGTCGTTCGTTTCAGTGATCGGTCTTTTTCGGTCATTTAACAAAGAGTGATACGTTCGTCAAGTAACAGAGGTGAAACCCTTGGCAAATAGAAAACAATCAGATTTTCTGTACGTTCTCAAATATAGTGCTTTTTACTATGAAGAAAACACAAAGCACAAAATGTTTTTCACAAAAGGAGTAACTATTTTTCGTGAAAATAAAGAATTTAATTATTAGATTGCTTAAAACATGATACACTGTGATTAAAGAGATAAATCCAGCACATGCAAGTGAAAACATCCTTAAATCAGCGGTGTTTTTGATCTTTTTTTTTGCCATCATTGTTTTTGTGTTAACAAAAATCAAATTTTGCTTCTTTTTCTCTGTGTCATTTCTTTATTTTGTTAATAATTACCCTTTATTAATTTAAATACTACAACTTTTTTATTAAAAAAGAAACACTGTATCAAAAAACTAAAGTAAATACATATGTACCGTTACTTAAATCATTCGTTCAATTTAACCCGTACCCGTATTGAACGTAAAAAGTCCTCAGTTCACTTGAAAGATTCGTTCAATTTAACCCATTCGTTCACGAACGACACAGCTCTATTATACACTAATTAAATCGGCATTATTGCCTGAAGTGCTACTTCTCTTTAAAAAAAAAACTTTTTTGGAAGCACCTAAAGTTTGTTAGCGATGGAAATACGCTTACATCTTACAAGGAATTATTTTTTGTCTATTAAGCTTTTTTTTAATTCTTAATAAAAATACAAGTTTATTGTACTGCCCAAATTTGAATTGAATTTCTAAAAAAGTGTGTTATATTTATGTAGTGACATATTATGAGCTAAAAACGAATGATTTATTGTATCAAAATCAAAAACTATACAAATGGCAACAAGTTAAATAGATCTCAAAGGCTTTTAACAACAAAAGCAGAAATTTCAAATCAAACTTCTACTGCAGTAAAAGCCAAGTCAACTTTCTTACTAAAAATAAATAAACCAGTCGAAAGCCAAAATTATAAGGAAATTGCCTCATCAGTTTTCACTACCCCATTTTCGAAAAAAAAGTAGTGAGGTTTTGACGTTATATAGTTTGCAACGTGGATATAAGTTGTTACAAAATCTATTATACATACTAGTTATTCCTGGTGCGCTTCGCTACCCCAATTGGAATGATGATATTACGATCACTCTTCCAATCCAGCCAGTTTTTTAGCACGCACTATACCTACCAAACGCCCTCATAGGTGCCTACGTATTTGTTGTTGTTTTTTTATGTGTACTAAATCACATGTTTTGAAAAGTCATTACACACAAAAGTGTTGAACGATTCCGTGCAAAATGTACATAAACCATCTATACTACCATACGAACAAACCCTTTAAACTTAATCGAATTCGGTTTGATTTTTCAAAAGTTATAAAGTCACAACACACTTGCAACAATTTTGAGGAATATAAAAACTTATTATTTAAAATCTTTTTTATAATAATCTAATTTAATTGATTCCTTTAAATATATTACGATATTCTCATAAAATATTCGTTATTAAAAGTACAAAATTAAATTTACTACTGCGGAGAAAGCATATTCATATGGCCATTTCGCTACTGCTACTGATCACATAGCTTATCAAAGGGTAGAGTCAAGCACAATTAAAGTATATAAACAAATGAAATCTGTTCGGCTTAAGTTCACGTTTATCAGGCATGTTTTGGAAATTACTTTCTGTGAATAATTTCATAATATTCATACAGGTCTGTTCCGAAATTTACGTGATTTCAAATCGTGAACGGTTTTAAAATCACGCCAACAATTTGCGATTTTCATTTTTTTTTAATGTTCGAAAACTTAAGCAAACAACAGATTTTTTTCTAATTTGTGTTTTGTTTAATTTAAAAAATTCAGATTTGAAATATTATTGGAAATTCAAGTAGTCAAAATGTCTGAAGCTAAAATAAATTAGAAAATATTTATTTGTTTCTAATAAAACATATGTATCTATGTACCTTCATTTCCTTATTGGAGCTGATTAAAGCGCTTTAAACTCGACGTCGAATAAAAATTCGTAAAATTAATATTTTTGCAAAAAAAAAAAAAAAAAAAAAAAAAAAAAAAATAAATAAAAAAAGGAAGTTGCCTCTTTTTTCTATGATAAAATTTGTTTACAATTTGGATATAATATTTTTCTGGATTTACTAAAAAAAGATGATAAATAAAAATGATTAAATTTTGTGTTAGGTTTATTGGATTTGTTCCGCCAGTAAATAATGTTAATGGTGTGATCACATAGAAAGCACTCGCCGATAAAACCAAATATATAGCCAGTTAGAAACATAAGTATAAACTTAATAAATCTTACATGCTTTTTTAATATTGTGTCATTTAGGCAAAATTAGAATTATCTTGTAAAAAAAAAAAAGAAAAACTAACTGCTAAAAAGAAAAAGAAATCACGAGCATTGTAGAATAAGCAAAAAAAAATAATAATAATAAAACAAGCGATGTCTTTAAGAATTTATTAAAAAACTAATTTTTTACATATAAAAATACAAATTGTACTTGATAAAAATGTTACAAATAATTAAGTTAGATACATTGTAATGTTTATAATTTTTTATGCACTAAATGTCTATAACACTGCGCAACATTATCAGTACCAGCCTTAAAATTTATTCTTTTTGCTGTTGGGACTTTAATTATTTGTAACATCTCTAACATATACCGACGTTTATAATTATTTTCTATATTTAAAACTGATGATGATTTAGACTGGCACAATAGGAAGTTAATGCTGTGTTTTGTGTATTATTAACGTCACTATATCTTTGATCAGATTTATGTCCAGCTATTCTAGTTCTAAGTTTATTTTTTGTTGTACCTACATATACTTTATTCAAACTTCTTTTTATGAATATTACTTACCTTAATTTTAAAAACAGCTCCTAATCTGTTCCTAAACTGCAAAAATCTTTCCATTTCTGCTCTTGAAAATAGTTTTCTTTAATCATCTTCAATCATCATCAGCATTTAAATATAAATAGAAGACATATCATTTTAAATATATTTAATCAATATTATTATATTCAAACCGAAACAATCAGAAAAAATAAGCAAGTGATTTCATATCCGCAGTTATTTAGTTAACCGTTTTAAAATCACGTGATTTCTGTATAATTTGTAAGCACGTGATTTGAAATCACTTTGACAAAAAGTTATTTACAGAACAGACCTATGTGGTCTGTCACCTACATATCTTTTAAATTATGAAATACTAGATAGGTTGGTTAAGTAGCTGCCAATTTGAAATCATTAGGTTGTTTTTGCGAAAACTTTGTAAAGTTTATAATAAATTGTTTAAATAAATTACTTAATTTGTTCTTATTGATTTTTTTAGTACAATTATGTATTTTATACAAAATAAGATTGAAAAATGTTGTTATTTTATGGTAGCTAAAGCTCTATGAAAACTCTTTTTTATTTTTGGAATTTTTTGTTACTTTCAATAAGCAGAACACTTAAATTAATTGTTTCCTTGTGATTTTGAATACTTAATACAAACCGATTCAGTAAAATTTCTGAACAGGAACAAAACGCACGTCTGACTTAAAGATACAATGTAATTTTAAATCACGGAGTTTTAGAGCAGTCCTTTATGCTAATTTCTAAATTTATGTACTGTTTCTCTAATTAAAGCGATCCACTCGTCTAAAAAAATTGTATGAAAAGCACTAATTTTTTGAGTTATTTCCTTACAAATTTTTTAGACGAAATCGCCAGTATTACAAAAAGCACATTATTAAAAAAATCAGCCAAGGTACCTTCGTACTTCATATTAGGGGGTGTACGGAAAATTTTTTTTCGCGATACGGTCTAATGTACATTTTATAATTTTATTAAATTTTAACGAATTTTCAAGATTTGCTACATTATATAAAACTAGATTGCATAATTGAAATTACCACTGAAAGTTTGAATTATCGACATTTCTAACGCTAAAATCTGCTGTATTCATCCTGTCTTAAGCGCAAACATCAATTATGAGATTACATTCTGACAAAAGACTTAAGTATTTAGCATCATTTCTACGGAACCACGAATACTTGTTATATACAAGTTGTCGAATTGTTTTTGTTTCTTTCATTATTATTATTATTTGTTTTTTTTTTTTTCTTAAGTTATATTTTACGTTTTGTTCTTCAACGACATTCTGAGCCGTTCGATCCTAAACGGAAACAAAAATAAAACTGGAAAAAAGCAAGCGAGTTGACAACACAGCAGCATTTGCTTTCAGCACAACACTGCATAGCTTTGTAAATTTTTCTCTAGCAGTTTGCTGATTTTTACAGCTCAAACCAGCAACATTTGATGAACGCAATCTACGGTCAATATATTATTAAGCCTTTAGTTCTCTTCTTTTATCATCTCGTAAATTTAGCAATTGAACCTTCCCGATAAGAAACCATCTTGGGAGGTTGTTTGATTGTTTTTCGCCATGTTTACACAAGGTAAATATTTTCTTACAATTGGTATTTACAGTGTAGTCAGGCGATGTAACTTTAAGTGTACGTTTGTTATTTATTTTTTTTTTATTGTATACATAAAACTGGAAGCACGTTGTATATATTTTTTACTGCTGTTTGCGGAGAAAAACATAAAACAACTGATAAAAAACAAGTCGTATAAAGGTTTCCTACTGCAAAACACCAAAATAATTGTAAATACATCACAATCAAACTAAAGGAAATTGCTGATTGTCTTCTATAGTTCTCACTTAGAGCTGCGCAACTGTCGATAATCGTCATATTTAGTAGTTTTGATAGTTGCTGAAAAACTATCGATAATATTGAAGTTTTTAAATGCTAGTTCTGGCAACAATACAAGAAATTAAGTGATATAGATTTTTAGATAGTAAATATATGTGGTAACAAGAACTTTTACTTAACGGAGTTTCTATAAGTATTTGGCAGTTATTTTTTTAATAAAGGACTATTTATTTTAATAACACAAAATAACAATAAATGACAAACTGTTTGTTTGAATAAAACAAAACATTGGATACATACATAAGTGTGTGTGCATGTATGTAAAACAATAACATAGAACTCTAATTTGAACTCATTTTCTTTAAATAAATTATAAAGAAAGTTTTAAGTTTATTTACTATATGCATATATCGTTTGCTAAAATGAAAAAAAAAACATTTAACTAACAAAAAAATCTAAATATATTTTTTACTAAATTTTTTTGTTTGAAATGAAACTATACCTTTGTGCAATTTTTGAATAATTTGTTGTTACCCAGCTAACGATGAAGACATAAAAAACAATAAAAACGAAAATAAAAAAGGAATGAATAACGTCAACTTCATGAAAAACATAAGCCATAAAAATAAGACCTCTTACAATTTAAAGAGATTATAACAAAACGTAAACAAACGAGTTGTTAATAAAAACAAACATTTTTGTTTAAAAATAGAAGCTTATCCACAGTTTTTTGTTTTAAGCAGCTACTGATGTATATAATTGAGGATCCAGTTTTGCTGAATATCTTTCAGATTCCGCAGAAGTTGCGGTAGATAGGTAGCTAATTTTAACTCAAACTTAATTCCCGGGGAAATCAATTAAATAACTTTAAATTTATAAAAAGAAATTGAGGATCCAGATTCCGCAGAAGTTGCGGTAGATAGGTCAAATCAACTTTATTTTTATTTGCACATATCAGTGGGTAAACATGAAAGCATTTCATCTTATTCCTAGAGATTGGATTGGAAACCTTCTTTGGGACTCATTATAAAAAATTTCTTCCAGAGTTTTCGGATCTAATAAAGGAACCATTATAAAGTTTTTTTTCTATAAGGCAGTCACTAAACTCTCCACTATTAAATCTTGAAAATATATATTTGGAGTTTTTAAGTATGTTGCTATCGTCTGCAGTGCCTGTCCATTGTGCCCCAATATTCAAAATGTTTAATTGTTTGGATATTTATAGAAAAAGACTCTTTCCGGCTACGGTAGATTTCGGAATTATTACCACCTGGGTAAAAACTATTTTTTTATAAAATTAATTTTAAAATAATATTAAGTTAAATGTACCGAGAGAAATTATTTTAACATGCGTGCAATCAAGTGCTGCTACAACCCTCGGAAATTTGGCAACATTATAAGTTTTCTTGTTAATATAGGTATATCATTCTTAGTTTTTGGAAACGATATAAATCGTTGCCTTAAAAGCTCTATGAAATGTGCAAAAATAGTAATCGTTTATGAAACGGTTGCACTAGAAACTCCTCACAAATCGGCAATTGTCCTTAGCATATACTCAGAGAGTCATCAAAAACATTTGCTCCTCAGTTATGTCATTATTATTGAAAAAAAAAAATATTTGTAATTTACTTACATGCTAGTTTTGTGTTTAATGTGTCGATTAGCTCCAGAATATTATAAGCAGAAGATTTAGTAAGC
This sequence comes from Cistogaster globosa, assembly GCA_937654795.1. Lineage (NCBI taxonomy): Eukaryota > Metazoa > Arthropoda > Insecta > Diptera > Tachinidae > Cistogaster > Cistogaster globosa. The sequence goes on from OW569403.1 coordinate 112,663,127, forward strand.
CGAAATCTGAAAAAAAATCTCTTCGGACATAGTAAAATGATTTGGTCTAAACCTAATGGTATGCGATTTTCTCAAAATCGTGGCATCTATGTTTTTTTAGTTTTTCTGTTACTAAAGTCATCTTCATCGGATGAAAAAACAATCAAAAACAGATGGTTTTTAATGGTAGTTTAAACTCCCTATTTTAATCGTTTAAACATAGTTTAAATCCTCACTTATTTATGGATTTCCTGGTTTAAACATTCTTTAATCTATAGAGATAAATTTGCACTTATTTTTTTGCCCTAAGAGTAACTTCGATCGAGCTGTTTACAGTTGATAACAGATGATAGAGGCACACCATCCGAATTGCAACTAGCAACAGCTTTTCTCACTGACCAGGTGTATTTCATATCGTTCATATAAGTATAAAATGTCTAACTTTTAGATCATTAAAGCGATTGGAAATAGATTTGTTCATTTGTCTTTAATATTTTGTAGATGTATTTCTACCGTAAAAAAGATGTTTGTTATTTGTTGAGGACGAGCAAAAAGTTACTTGTGAACAAAGCTTAGCAAATTTTATTTTCGCAGAGGTTTTTCGAAGTTTTCTCATTTTACTACTTTGTGTAGGGAAATTCGTATATAACAAAATAATATTTTCTATGTTGCATACAACAATACCAAAGATACATGCAGAACCGCAACCTAATTAATTATTTTTTCTTACAGATAATTCAATCGAATATAACCAAATTGTGTGCCATACTTTATGAAGTCGACCAAGCACCTTCTCATTTGTACAGTAATAAAGATTGTCGCATTGGAATTTATAATGTGTTATATGCTTTTCTCATGACAACACACGACTTATGCCCACCTCCTGTGGAATTGATTTTAGCAATTATTCAAACAGCTAACGCGCGCGATGAAAGTGTTGAAGTTCGACTTCAGTGCGGTTTTATATTAAAAAGTCTTGAAAAAATAATTCATCCGCAAAAAGAAAGCTTACTATTCGCAATCGAGGCACGTGACATACGTAATACATTCATTCAGATGGGTCAAGAACGTTTATTGCGTGATTTTGACTTAAATATATCAAATACATTATCCAGTAATGTAATTAACGACGATCAAGTTATAGATACCTTCGGATCTACAACTGGTAATGAAGATGGTGACATCAACAATGGTAATATAGTGGAAACAAATAATGCACTAGTCGCTGAAAGCATAAATAAAATTGAAAGCAACCACACATGTAGCAATAGTCTATCCGAAATAGAAACCAAAAAAACTAAGGTGATTAAAATTGATGAACATATATTAGCCAGAGTATCCTATACTACAAATAAACATTTTGATACCGATGTTGTAGAAATTACTATGGATGATGAACCAAAAGATGATGCAATGAAGAAAAATGAAATAAATGAGCCAAGGAAAAAAAAGAAAAAGCTTGATACTGAACACAGTAAAACAGAATATTCTAACGTCAAGGATGACATGTATCAGGAAGAAGATAACGTATTGGCTGCAATTGCATCTCAGTTTATAGATGAATTGGAATAGTTTTTGAAAAAAAAAAGAAAAAAGTACTTGTGTCGTCGCCTAAAAATAGATTTATTTGTATGGTGATGTCATAATTAATTATAATAAAAATTACTTTTTGTTTGTCAGCAAATTGATCTTTTACTTACAAAAAAAAAAAAAAAAAAACGTGATAGATAAATAGCTTTTATAATTAAATTCATATTTCGTTACCTAATACATAAAATTGGAGTTTCTGAATTAATTCTCAATTAATTAAATAAGAGTGCTTGTCCATTTTATCATCTATCTAGACCATCACATTGCCGCCACCGTGCTTAACAGTCTTAATAAGATTATTTTCTTGAAGCTCTTTGTTTGCTTTTCGCCAAATTTTTTTGTGGACCATCTGAGCCAAAAATGTTAAACTTTGACTCATCGCTAAATATCACGCTGCTCCAGAAGGTTTGAGGCTGATTAATGTGGAGTTCTGCGAACTCTAACCTCTTTTTCTTGTTGATATCGGAAAGACACGGTTTACGACGGGGAACTATTCCGTGATAGCCAGCTCTGTACAGCGTATTTCTTATTGTTTGTGGATTAAAGTTTTCATTGAAACTTTGCTTCATTTCTTGGCACAATTTTACAGCTGAAATCTTTGGATTTTGAGCTACTGCAACAACAATCATCCGCTCTTGGCGTGGTGTAAATTTTTTTGGGCGTCCACTTCTTCTCTCACGCTCTAAATTGCTAGTTTTTTCATAATGTTTTATGATGTTTCTTACACTAGTATAGGGCCTCTGTACAATAACACCAATTTCGCGATAGGATTTTCCCTGCGCATGAAGATTTATAATAATTTTACGAACATCTATGGAAATTTCTGAACGATTGCTCATTTTGCTGTTTTCGCCACGAATTAAACACGAAGAAAAACTTTTTTACATTTAAAACTCGCCTACTGAGAATTTACCATGTGCAGAAACATGAATTTAAATAAACACGTGTAAATTTACCGTTATACTAGCGATCAAAGTGCATAAATGCAGTATGTCTCTAAAATTTTTTTACTTAGACTTACTGTGTTTTTTAGGTTTTAAAGCCTTGTATATAAGATATAATAAAATAAGAATTATTTTTTGTGTTGAGTAGTCAATAAACACATCTATCTTTAATACGGAATCATTATTATTTTATCAAGTTACGCAGATCCAAGATAATTGCAATTACTCTTGAAAATCATGATGTGCCTAAACTTTATTGATTCACTGTAGATAGTTCTCACCCGCAAAACTCGGAGAAAAGAGAGGCACTTGAAAAACATCCTGAACAGAACCACAGATTAGAATCTATAGTATACAATCGATTAGGATATCGGCAAGTTCTACCACAAAATCTTACGCTAAGCATAAAATTATTATAAAACAAAATAGTGATAAATAAATAAAAAATAATGCTACATAAAAAAAGAAAAAACCGTTGACATAATTTATTAATACTTAGTAAGAAAGAAATTTTTAAGTGAAAAAATGGATTACAAACATTAAAAAACAATAGACATTAAATAACAACTAAAAATAATGTGTATGTTGTATACGAAAATGTTACCAAAAAATCATTTTTATGTTATTTAACCTCCCTCAAATAATAAATGATTATCTTTAATTCATAGTTGATTTTATTACAGCGGCACAGAAAGCTCTACTCTACTCCCCCCAAAAATTTGCATTTTATGTAAAGTTTAAAATTTTTTATCAACAATATTTATACCCTATCATTCGTTATAAAAAATAAAACTTTTTTAAACTAAATGATTTTTGAAAAATGGAAATATTTATTAAAAAATTCAGTTCTTAATACACAGGAAAGTACATATATTTCCACTGTTGGTCAATGGTACTTTGCCAATTAAAGAACTTACACATGTTTTGCCATTACGTTGTAATGGTTCATGTCTCTTAAGTTATTAATTGCAAAGCTTTACAATCAGTCGTTTTTAATTTTGGCAGCCATGTGTTCAAAAGTTAAAGAAATAAGCTTAGATATTAGAAATCTCAATGTTCAGTATCAAGAGAATGAAAAATCGTTGTGCGAAATTTCTGAAATTGTTGGGCACTCAAACTCTAGTATACATTTTCAAGGAATTGTAAAAAGAACAGCAGTATTAATTGTAGACCAAGAAGTGGCCGTCCGCCAAAAATTACTCAACGTATAAAACGAAACATATTGAAAGAAATTGACAAAAACCCAAGTATAACGGCTGTTGATATAGCAAAAGACATGGAAACAATGCCACTCTTCATCTAGAAACAGTATGCAGTGTATTGAGAAGTGGAGTTTTTCATAGCCGAGTGCCTCGGAAAAAACCAATCATAAGTGATATTAATGAGACTAATCAAATGGATAAAACTTTTGGAAAAACGTCGTCTCTTATGAGAAAAGTAAATTAAACATATTCGGATTTGATGGAAAACAAATAGTTTGGTGCAAAAAGAATGAGGTGGAACATAAAAACTTGATGCCCACAGTAAAACGGAGAAGGTTGAAAATTTAGCTTTTATTAAGACAGCAATCGATTGACTTATGTACTTGAACGTTTTAAAAGATAATTTGAAGGAGTCGGCATCAAAAATGGGTCTGTCTTGAAGTTGGTAATGCGGCCATTAGAAGGAAAAAACAGGTGCAACAAAATATAAAAATATCAATATTTTTTATAAACTCAAACGGTAAACTACGGATTGTGTACACTTTTCTGTGTATTAAAAACTAAATTTTTTAATAAAAATTTTTATTTTTCAAAAATCATTTAGTTTAAAAAAGTTTTACTTTTTATAACGACTGATAGGGTATAAATATTGCTGATATAAATTTGTAAATTTTACATAAAATGCAGTTTTTCGGTAGGTATATAGAGTTTTCTTTGCTACTGTATATAACAAATAAATGATAATTTTATCCTTCTTCTTTTGATAAAAACAATAAATCAAAAAACTCTTACTATTGCCAAACCAAAACAAAGGACCAAAACAAATTCTCAACATTGGCCCAACAACCATTCCCATAACCCTAAAACCACAATAATCAAAAAAGAACATTTGCTATTCCTTGAAATAATTCTGGTGCTAATTATCAACAACTTGAACAAACAAACCCAGAACCTATGGATATTAATATGATCCAAAACACACGAAAATTTTCAGTCAACAGCCTCCACGGCAAATTACTTACATAGAAATAAAAGTCAAACCAGAAAAATTAAAAATCATTATCTATACAGAAATCCAGGGATTTGTAATTCAAATGTAACGAAATTAACGTAAAAACTTTGCACCACAATATTTCTATTCGAGTCTTTAAGCGAAAATTCTGAAAAGAAAATTAATTTTTTGGTTTTTACTCTCCATCACCAATACAATGGTTTAATAGGAAATGATATACTGAAAGAATTAAAAATAATCGTAATGGAAAATAAAAAAATATAATAATGACAATATTGAATTTTTTTTCAACGTGGTTGCATGAAGCTCGCTTTCCCGTCAAACAAAAAGAATGTATAATATAAAATCCTTAAACTATTTTACAAAATGAAAATGTAGAAATTATTGAACGAATATATGAAGCTAATATTTCAAAGAAACAAGCCCTTGTTACTGTGTCAGGAAATACAGAAAATTTTTATATTAATACTATCCAAGAAAAAGAAGAAAAAAGACCAAATCCTATTAAAAAAATGATAGTAAAGTATTCTATACAGAGAATCATGATCTTTTATTTACCAATGCCATTAAACTTGAAATACGTACACAACTAACTTCCAAGTGTCAGCGAAAACTTAAAGATACCCCTATATCCATAAGAAAGAAATAAAAGAAATATCAAATTAAAATTATTATCCGACAGAATCATTCGCCCTATTCAACACCAGTCTGGATAGTGCCAAAAATGTATGACAGCAACAAATATAAATGGCGATTAGTCATATATTAGAGGAAACTCAATGGAGAAACTATCGAATACAGATATTCAATTTTAAATATTGATGAAATATTAGAAAAACTTGTAATATGTCAATACTTCGCTACTTTGGACTTAGCCATGGATTTTAATAAAATTGAGGTCAGTGACATATGTGCATAAGACAGCAATTAGTGTGGAAGGTGGGCGCTATGCATTTTTTAGTCTAAAAATAGCACCGGCTACCTTTCAAAGGCTAATAAATATTGTTTTAAGTGACCTTATAAATAAGAAATGTCTCGTCTAATTAGACCATATAATAGTATTTTCAATTTCCCTGCAAGATTGAAGGACGTGAATTTAAAAATACAGCTTGATACGATTTTATGAAAAAATCAACTAATTCTCAAGGGCATGTTGTTACCAACGAAGGTATAAAGCCAAACCCCGAAAAATCATTTGCGTTCAAAAGTCCCCTTAACCAAAAAGAAATTAAACAATTTCTTGGCCTAGATTACCGCAAAACCGTCTAAGACCATTTAAAATGGCCAGACCAATGACAAAATATTTAAAAAAAGGATATGGTCATGAACACTAGCGATACAGAGTACAAAAAGAGTTTAGAAACACCAATATTAATTTACTCTAGCTTTAATAAGAAATTTACACTACAAACAGGATTAAGGAGCTTAACTCTAAGTTGGGGCGCTGAAGATTACACATGCAAGAATATGATTACGAAACTGAATACAAGAAAGGAGTTTTGAATGGCAATGCAGATGCACTTTCCCGGATTGAAATGAAAGCAAATGAGGTAAACGTAATGGAAATAAATTAAGTCATAACGGACAACACAAGACAAACAACATCAGGTTCACTTAAATTAAAGACCAAACACGCAAAATAAAATCTATTACAGCCAAGTGTTTTGATGAAAACACACTAATTACACTTTTGAAAACGGTAATGAAATACTTTAGTTCTAATAACAAATTTAAAATTTGCAGAAGCAAGATAATTTTATAAGATGTCGACGAAAACGGACTTACTAAAATGATAAAAAGAGAACACAAGAGAAATAACCATAGAGGTATAAAGGAAAACCTTGCTAAACTTAAAACACAAATTTATCATCCAAAACTGAAAAAAACGCATCACACAGCTTTAAAATAATTGTGACTCATGTAATAAAGAGAAGTACGAGCGAAGACTTATAAAACAAAAATTTAGGATAACAGAAACCCCATAAAACCCCAATGAAATAGTACACGCAGATGTATACTTCAGTTTGGAAAATAAATTATTTCTAACATTTATCGACAAATTCCCTAAATACGCACAAGCAATAAGTATTACAAGTATATTACGCATAGAATTTAAAACAGCTTTGTCGGAAGCATGAAAAAACTTGTAATCGATAACGAATTATGTTTAAAGACACTTCAAATCAAGCAATAACCATACGTCTAAGGCAGACGAAGAAAGATTTTACTACACTTTAAATAATCATGTCACAATCCTTAAATACGATATAGAAGCTGTAGAAAAAAAATTTGGATGCGTAAAATACTACAACGATGCAATCTATTCCACCACAATGGAAAACCAATAGAAATTATAAATGGAATGATAAATAGAGAAGAATACCCTAGAATTAAAGAAAGAACAATAGGAGAAATGAATATAAACTGAAGATGTAGAGATTCAAACAGGACCAAAACATGCAAAGGAGGAAAGAACCACTCTAAATTTTGAAAGGTAACTGAAGTAGGCAACAATTATGTTATGACTAGAATAGGTCAAAAATACTATAAATCCCACATCAAAAGAAAAAAATCAAAACTATAAACGCCAATAAATCAACTTATGTTTTATATTTCTTGTTGTTAATGATTTCTATTTTGTTACTTTTAACGTCAATACTTACTACCATAATTGCACAAACGTTAAAAACGAAAGATTTATCAGATAATCATGGATAGATCCTTATCAAACTTAAGTACGTAAAAACAACTACGCAACAATTATACATATTGTTACGTTTATACAAATTTATAAACGTTTCTTTTATTGAGTTCTTTTATTGCAAAATAAATAAATACAATTTAATTACTACTTTAATTAAATTACACTTTAATTAGGCGATTATTTACTTATTCGCGATTAGTACACAAAAATACGCGATGGCAACTTCACCACTGTTTAACACAAGATCTTTACTGGTTGATGTTTTCACTAATAATGAATCAGCATGTATGGCCGTTGCTTTTATATACCCAATGTTAAGGCTCTTGAATATACTAGAACTTGCTCCATCTGTTGGTAGAATATTTCTTTACTACGCATTTACCATTTGAGACACATGCTGATTGTTATTTGATTCCAGAACCTTCCATTATTATTTTGAATTTATTTATACATGCTGTCTAATAGTCATTATGTAGGTGTTTGTGTAGTTGTGTGTTGCGTTTATTTTTATTGCTTTATGTTAATTGTTTTTGTTTTGTGATTAAGAAGTTTCTACAAAAACTTCTGGCGTTGTAAACAGACACAATAGGTCATTTCGTTTTACTTTGATGGTGACAATTATTTTTATTTCTTTTAATGACATAAATAAAGCATCTTCGCAACACTGCCGTCCACTTAAGCCTTTTCGTCCCGAATAGGCTCAACATTACCTTTGCCATATTTGGCCAGCCTTTCCAGGTGAACGACCTCGGATTATGATATCTCTGTATCCGGTAAATCACATCATCCAATTTCTTGATCACCTTGTATGGTCCCTCCCAGTGAGTTTGCAGTTTAGGAGACAGTCCTTTCTTGCGTTGTGGGTTATATAGTGGAACCATTTGTCCTTCAGTAAGTCCCTCCGTGTTTGCTGCTCGATCATATCTGGCTTTCATTTTATCGCTAGACATTTTAATGCGGTTACGGACAAACTCATGAAGCTCATGCAAGTCTTCTTGTGCTTGAGGAACATTTCCATTGTCTTCGTCTGCAGGTCCCGGCTTAATATCAAATTCTCAATCTGCTGGCAATTTTAGATCTGTCCCGAACAAGATTTTTGCTGGACTACGTGAGGTTGAATCATGTACAGCTGACCAATAAGCTAGTAAGAACTTTGGTATATGCTCATCCCAATCCTTCTGGTGTGCACTGACCACTTTTCTGAGATATTCCTCTAGGGTACGGTTAAATCTTTCTACCATGCCATCATACTGTGGATGCAGCGGTGTCGTTCTCGTCTGTTTGATACCATATACATCACACATCTCTTTGAATATGGCCGATTTAAAATTTTGTGCCTGGTCTGAATGCAGTTCTAGTAGAACACCATATCGACACGCCCAATTATTAACAAGAGCGTCAACTACTGTTTTGGACTCTTGGTTTGGAATGGTATACACTTCAGGCCATTTGCTAAAATAATTAATAACAGGGAAGGGACCTGCTATATCAATAGCTATCCGCTCAAAGGTGGCACCTGCGTTGTATTGCTGAAGCTTGCTACGACTCTTGTAGGACCCTTGGCCGCAATGCACTGTTCGCATTTCCAATCGGCTACGAATTGTCGGCAGCCTACCCAGTAAAATCGTTGCTTTATCTTTTCCAGCGTTTTTGTAATCCCCATATGACCCCCGCTGGAACCATTATGAAACTGCTTCATTACCTCACTCCTTTTAGGAATGGCACGACAATTAAGTCTGTTGCGGTTTTGCCATCTGTGCTTTCCCAAGATCGGTATAAGCAGTCATCTACCACTTTCAGGTTATTCCACTCAGCCCAGTACGATTTTGCTAGGCGACTTTCTGCCGATATTTCATTATGGTTCGGTCTTCTGTTATTTTGCTTAGCCAATATAATTTTTGACAAAATTGGGGCCTCATTCTTTGGCTTCGACTAGTCTTCGCTTGAACTAATTTGGGTAAGCCGCACGTCAATGATGCACTCCTTTTTCTCGATATTTGTGCAGTGCTTGCACTCTACATTGCATGGCCGTCTTGAAAGGACATCAGCGTTGTTGTGTTTTCCGCCTTTTCTATGTACAACACTAAAGTCATAGCTTTGCAAACGTTCAACCCAGCGTGCATCAACCAACCTAGTGCGGAGTGGGCCGTCCTTAAGATGAAATGTTGACCATATAAGTACTTGTGGTAATGTTTAACACACTCCAGCACTGCCAAAAGCTCTCGTTGTGTAACGCAGTAACTTTTTTTAGGCTTCGAGAGTACCCTGCTGTAGTAGTCAATGACCTTTTCTGTTCCATCAATCTCCTGAGAAAGTACTCCTCTTATTCCATAGCCGCTTGCATCCGTGGCCAATATGAATTTTGTCCAGCTTTTGGATAGGCGAGGACTGGTGCCATACACAAAAGTTTCCTGAGCTTCTGGAACGCTTCTTCCGCTGCTTTACTCCAGTGGTACGGTTGCTAGTTTCTGGTCAACTCATCCAAGCTAGCGGCCACTTGAGCAAAGTTTGGCACAAATCTCCTGTAGTATGTTTAAAGCCCCAGGAAACTACGCAGCTCATGAAGGTTTTGTGGACAAGGACAGGTCTTTAGTGCCAGTACTTTGTCTTCATCAGTTGATATGCCCTCAGCTGTTACACCATTCCCCAGGTATTTGACCTCCTTTTGAAACAAAGCACATTTTTTAACACTTAATTTTAATCCTGCAGCTGTTATACGCTTAAATACTTCATCCAGGTTTTTGAGGTGTTCGTCAAAAGTTTTCCCCATTACGATTATGTCATCCAGATACACTAAGCACGTTTTCCAATTGAGACCCTTAAGAACACGTTCCATTAAACGCTCGAAAGTAGCTGGAGCGTTGCAGAGCCCAAATGGCATCAACCTGAACTGCCACAAACCACCACTCGCGCTAAAGGCAGTTTTCTCCTTGTCTTTATCGGCTATTTCTACCTGCCAATAGCAGCTCTGCAAGTCCAAGGTAGAGAACCATTTTGTTCCGGCCAACGTGTCGTGGTTATAATCATCAGTCTCAAGTCATCACACCTTGTACACCTGTGGCTTCGAGATGACTTTTGCGGTCTCCTGTGCTAGCGCGTACGAGATAGTTTCTGCAAAGGTTGATTTTTGCATAGCACAAACTGCATATTTAACATCTGGATCTCGTATACCATTCACAAATGCTTCAATTTTAAACTGATCGAGAAACGAATGATATTCGCCTGGGTAAGTCATCTGCACCAAACGTTCAATTTCCATAGCGAAGTCTTGAAGTATCTCGTTCGCCTTTTGAACCCTGCCTCGTAACTCTATTCTATAAAGTTCTCTTTTATGCTCACCTCCGTACTTACGTTGTAACGCATCCACTATGTCCTCATAATTATTTCTACATCCGGCTGGTAAGCTTTCGAATATCTCTGCTGCTGCTCCCTTTAAGGCCAAAATAAGCTCTATAGCTTTTTCATCATTGTTCCATCTATTCTTGTTGGCCACTGTTTCGAAGTGGAACTTAAAAACATTAAAGGTGCACTGCCGTCAAGGCTCGGACTATTTATCTTGCTAGCATGCTTAGAGATAACTCTCACTGGTCCTGCTCGAACTTGTAGAATGCCCAATTTTCTCTCTAAGCCGGACAATTTTTCATCAAAGTCGTTGACTCTCATTTCCACGACGTCCACTCTTTTTTCGAAGACTACTGATATTTCTTAATATTTCTCTTTAACCTCCACTAAAAGCCGTTCTCCGTTTATAGTAGAGCCTTCTAGTATTGCTTCTTGAAGCTTCTGGTTATTTTCTTCCATTTTCTTTATTTGGTTGTCCTGCTTCTGGTTATTTTCTTCATTATCTGGTCGCTCTGCTTCTGGTTATTTTCCTCTATTTTCTTCATCATAGCTGCAAACATAGAATTCAAATACATAATGCTGCTTGTTGATGGAGTACATACTTCAATCACTTCTTTTTCTTCTATTTGTCCGAATTCGTATGTCCCAATATCAATACCACGCTGCATGAATTCATCTATTAATCTCTTTTGCAACTCCTCTTTATTGCCTGCTGTCGGCAGATCCAACTTATTTAGCTCCATTTTTAGCTGTTCGACTTTAAGCTCGTCAAACTTCATCGTGATGTATTTATTATTTGCAATTTCACTTCTGACACCAAGTGTTACGTTTATTTAAATTTATAAACGTTTACTTTATTGTGTTCTTTTATTGCAAAATTAATAAATACAATTTAATTACTACTTTAATTAAATTACACTTTAATTAGGCGATTATTTACTTATTCGCGATTAGTACACAAAAATACGCGATGGCAACCCCACCACTGTTTAACACAAGATCTTCACTGGTTGATATTTTCACTAAGAATGAATCAGCATGTATGGCCGTTGCTTTTATATACCCAATGTTAAGGCTCTTGAATATACTAGAACTTGCTTTAACTGTTGGTAGAATATTTCTTTACTACGCATTATCATTTGAGACACATGATGATTGTTTTTTGATTTCAGAACCTTCCATTATTATTTTGAATTTATTTAAACATGCTGTCTATTTTTATTAGTCGTTATGTAGGTGTTTGTGTAGTTGTGTGTTGCGTTTATTTTTATTGCTTTATATTAGTTGTTTTTGTTTTGTGATTAACTGCCATCCCTAAATTAGCGCGTAGGACGCGACGCATAATAACGCATGGCTTTTACGCTGAAATGACATACCTAAATAAAAGCGCAACGTTTTGTTGTGAACAGTAATGTGAACCTATCACTTTAAATAAAACCCTATAAAATGAAACGCAAAACAGTGATAAAAACGCTATATAAGCCCGACAAACGCAAAAATGTCATTACTGTTTTGTAACGTTCTCTAAATACTACAAAAAAATATATAAACAACAGTAGCTTGCAGGCAACTGCACTACCTTACGCGCTGTCAAAATTGGATTTTCCAATTTCTAAGCGTTGACGCCGTGCTATTTAGGGATGCTTCATACATTTTGTATGTTCATGAGAAATTTTGACAGATATCTTGCGCTTTACGCGCTAATTTAGGGATGGCAGTAAGAAGTTTCTACAAAAACTTCTGGCGTTGTAAACAGACACAATAGGTCATTTCGTTTTACTTTGATGGTGACAATTATTTTCATTTCTTTTTATGACATAAATAAAGCTTCTTCGCAACAATATTAACACGACTCAATTCGTTGAAACATAAATAGGTTTACAAACACTTATACGAACGTTACACCATTACTCAATTGTTTAAATAAAAGCATGGAACTACGCAAAACAAAAGTCCTAAACTTAATATAAAAATTTAGACAAAAGCGAATACTAATAAATGCAATAGGCAAAGGACTAAAATACGTTGCCGGGACTATGGACAGTGACGATGATGCTAAAGTACCTAATAAATTCTAAGCACAAGAAAAAAGCAACGATGAAACCATGATAGCAATAGACGAACTTACTTTTCTAAGTACTTTTATTTAACAAAATTATCTAACAAAACAGATCACATGAACATACAACAAAGAACTGTTCAAAAGAAAAAAAAAAAAACAAATTTAAGACGGAAATCACAAATAGAATTCTTAACTTATAAGACGAAACTATATTTTTAGAAAATATTTTTCAAATCAGTAATGATAGAAATTTATTTATAGACCACATAAACGAAATTGAACATAAGAACAAATCACAGAAATTTATCCCAGGCTGCTTATTCTTAAGCACCATAAGGACAAAATTACTACCAACTGTAAACATTTATACAAGTTTAAAAATTTGAGAACGTATTTTGCCAAATTTGAAAGTTTTATTGTCAAAACAAAATTAAAAAATAAACATAAGATAAATGTATGTTTTCAATGAAAACAATGTATCAAACTCTAATTTAAGTAATAAAAAACATATACCTTAAAGAAACATTAAATATTTTGAATCACAAACTTTCGAAAAATACTTTAATAAGTACAAGAAGCAACCAAAGTTTTATAATAATATTGTTTTCTATTCTGATTATAATATTGTATATTAAATCAAAACAAAAAACAGAACTTATGCAATTTCCTCGTCGGAGCCCCGCTCTAACAATTAGGGAGTTATAGTAACCCTTAATATTTTAAAAATGAATTTGAAACCTAACAATTAACGGTTAATACTTTTTTGTAATAAATAATATTAAATAGAACGAATCTACCACATGTGTTGTAAAAGAAAAAACTTAACTTAGATAACTTAGTTGGAAAGAAAATATTAAGTGAAAACAATGAAACAAAGAATAACAAAAAATGCAAACTATAAAAAAAGTTGGTTCAGATCGCATATAAAATGAATTAATTTTTTTTGTTGGAAATTTGTATTTTTATATTACTATTTTTGATGTTTAAAACTTCCTAATGTTTTACATTCAATTTTTTGTCGCCCATTAATGAAATTAATTTTAAATTATAACCGCAGATACGTTCCTGTATTTTGCATTGTTATTTTATAAAATGTTATTTAACCTTGAACTTGCTTTATATTTTTTTGCTTTAAAATATTTTACTTTAAATCATACACACATCCGTACATAAATATTTTCATGCAAGCATATACTACGTTTATACGGAGGATTTATTCGCAAATAAAATTATTACAAATAGAAGAATTTGACGCAAAAACGCTGAATTAATTTGTTATTTGTGAATAGGTAACTCACAAAAATAATTCCTGATTAACAATACTACTTGCAAATAAGATTAAAAATGTTGCCACTTTTTTAACGTTTGCAGTGATTTCGTCGATGTGGCACACGCATAACATATGACAGATCTCAAATTAATTGTTTAAAAAAGTGGGTGAAAAAATAAGGTATACAATTTTTTAGAATTTAATTAAAAATGATTAAAATTTAGAGTGAAAGTGGTCGCTGTAGTTGGAGCAAGGAGGGAACGAAAGAGCTTCTTGAACTCATGAAGGAGAAAAAAATAATGTAGCAACTTGATGGCAAAACTCGACGCAATGAAAATGTATATTTGCATTTTGCAAGGGAAATGTCTAAAAAAGGTAAGCTACCTAATTATAATTTATACATTTATAAATATTATTAAAATAACCAACTTAAAAACTGCCTTTAGGTTTTAGTAAAAGTAGCGATCAAATCAAATTGAAATTCCGCCCACTTAAAATAGATTATTTCAAAATAAAGCGCGGCAACAGCAATAGTGGTTCTGGGCGTCAAACTATGGAACACTATAACGATTTGAATAACTGCTAGGTAATCGACCTGTTTCTGCTGCAGTAGGCTTAGACACGACTGTAGTCGATACTATGTTTAATGATGAAGACTGGATAGATGCAGAGATGACGGAAGAGTTTTTAGATGAAACTATCTCTGAACCTGATGTGATGATTACCTCTGTTGCAATGACTGCAAGTCAACAAAATAGTGAAAAAGTCACAAAGAAAAAGAGTAAGTCACATTTTAAATAGACTAATAGTGTTTTATCGGTTTTTACATATTAGCAAGCGCCATTCAGATGACTTTACCTGAAATTGCTGCAGATATAAAAGACACGCAGCAGTCTGTTTTAAAACTAATAAAAGAAGAAAATAAAGCTTTTATGGAAGAAGAACGACGACAATACGAAAAGCAGCTTCTGGAAACAAAGCAAATGATGGAAGAAGAACGTAAGGCAACTAGAGAAATGTTGCTTGAAATTTTAAAAATGTAAGTTATAATGACATATTTTTAAAATAAATTAAACATACAACAAGCTCATAATTTTCATTTCAATTTTAGGTAACAATTATAATTTGGCCTAATATGTGATGTTATTTGAAACAGTCTTCTTTTTAAAAGACAAATGCTGTGCCTTTTTGTTTTTTTTACTTTTCAGCAATGAATTTTAAACATCTTTTATTTTATTTATGTATAAAGTTTTTATTTTATTTGGACTATTTTATAAATTGAATCAATAGTTTTCAGTCTTAAGTTTATTATTACAAAGAGATAAACCAAAATTACACACATACTAGCAAATGTAATACATTTTCTGGATAGCTACTTCCTTTTTCAGTATTCTTCGTATCTATGTATGTACATATCGAAGAAAGCTAAAGTAGAATGTATCTATCCAGAAAATTTATTACATTTTGCTAGTATCTAATTCTGCATAATCTCTTTGTAATAATAAAGTTAAGCTTTAAAACTATTAATACATTTTTGATTTTGCTTTAAATTCTTTTTTAATTCACTGTGCATTCAATAACTGATTATTTAATAAAAAGCTTGTAGATATTTAGTTTTGAGGTAATGCAGTGGAGTGAGCTCGATTATTATTTTAGTTATTTAATAACGAAAATAAATTTTATGTTAAATTTTAATATAATTTATTAGTTAATTTTTATATTATTTTTAAATTCACAAACATTTTTCTAAGATCTTCTGCTTTTACGTATGGGATAATTATCTTTCAAATAGATTTTTATTTTTTCTCTGGTTTGTTTTGGATCAAAATGCTCGCCCGAGATAGATCTTGTGGATGTCATGTCATTCGGTTGCGGAAAGAGATTCCTTATTTCTTCATTTTCATTCCAACAGCCGTAATAAGGTTCCTTTTGTTTTTCACAAAAGTTGTGTAGTATTGTACAAGCTACCACTACTTTAGGAACCATGGAGATAGATATGTCCGTCCGCTTTGAAAGCCAGAGCCACCTTCCTTTTAATCTACCAAAAGCGTTTTCGACACACACACGAGCAGAACTCAAATAGCAGTTGAAAGACTCCTCACAAGATGTTAGTGTACCAGTATATGGCTTTAATAGCCATTCCATTAAGGGGTATGCTGGATCACCTACTATCATAAGAGGAATGTTTCCTTCATTTATCGAAGAGGTGTATGGGGGAATTAGCTTAGATGCATGAAGGAAAACACCTGATTCCTTAAATACCGTTGCATCGTGAATGCTTTCGGGAAATTTAATGTTAACATTTCTGAAACTAGAAGAAACAACAGCTGATGTTTAAATTTATTTTGGAGCATATAATTTGTCAACATACATATATCTGTCATCTACAATAGCTTGCATTACCATCGATGGCCAACCCTTTCGATTGATAATATCCAAATATCCTTTTGAAGGTGGCAAAACAGGAATGTGAGTACCTTACAAAAAAAAATGCAATTATAGGTTTATAAACCTTTTACTACTGAAATGGTCTTACTTACCATCAATTGAGCCAATTAGATTTGGTATGTTGGAAATTATTTCAAATCTTTTTGCAATCTGTAAACATTCTTCTAAGTTTGGGAATTCTACGAAGTCCTTAGTAAGCTTTAAAATACCATTTAGTACAATATAAAAGTACTTATGTACAGTGGACTTATGGACACCGAAAACATCTCCTACTACATACTCTATATTCGGCACATGAAGCCAACTTGTACAAACAAATGGCAATTTGTTTTTCCGGCGGAACAGGTACGGTTAAATGAACCTTTTGCTTAACTAGATAAGGTTTGATTAAACCACACAATGTTAGAAATGATGATTTAGTCATACGCAGCGATTCAAAGTATAACTCCTTGTTTTGTGGCTCTTGAATCAACGTCCAGTAGTGGTCACTTCTAGGGCGTGCTTTAAATCGCCTTTCCCTGCGTTCCTTGAAAACAGCTTCTGCTATAGACGTCAAATATTCACTTTTAAGATTTTCAAGAAAAATTTGCAGTATGCGCTGTCTTCGTTTACACGCTATCGAAAAATTTTTATGCTTATTGAAAAGCCGTTTTTGTATAATTTGAATTGCAAAAAAATGATAATTTTTGATTTTTTCATTTTTAATTCTGTTTATGATTTCGATATACAGAGCTACCATATAATTATGATTTTATTTAATGCCAGATGGTGTAAACAGTGAGTTAGTTATTCGCGAATATTTTTTATTTGCAAATAGACTACGTATAAACGTAGTAATACATACTTATTCCCAATTTAATTGCTTCTCTATCTCTATAAAAATAGTTCTTGTAAAGAGATTTATGTATGCATGTACATATGTGCAAAACAAAAATTGTTTTAACTGGCGACTGAACAGAAAATAATTTTAGTTTTTATTTTCAACTGAAAAAACTAAATTCTGTTTCCTTTTTTCAGCAGCAAAACGAACACACAGCGACTGTCTTTTCAGTTTGCAAGTGTTCGCAACAGTGATGTCAGATGAATTTTTTTTAATTCCCTACAGTTTGATAAAAAAATCCCTACATTTCCCTACCACGATAAATTTTTTCCCCTACAATTTTCCCTACGTTATAGTAATTGTAAATAAAACTCAAAGTTTATTATTAATTCAATATAGTAAATTTTATTTACTTCAAGCAAACAAAAAGTAATACAAATTTCAGGTAGCTTATGTAAAACACAAAAAAAAAAACAAAAATCTACATATGTACATATGTTTGTAAACGTAACATATAAAAAATCAGTTGTAAAGCACTCCTGAATTCATTTTTTTAAAATGACTTTCTGTACAACGGAAGCTTGTACAGTTTAACATTTTTGATTGTAAATGAGATCGAATAACACACATGGAATTTAAAACCTGGTGACTCAGTTTATTTCTTTTTTTTTTTTTTGTACGGAGGTCGGTAACAATTGAAAATATTCTTTCTGCGTCCGCATTGGCATGTGGTAAACTCAAAAGAATTTTAGTCAATTTTAAGAGGCAAGGGAATACCAAATTATCATTAAAATTCTTGGACTTTATTATATATGACCAAAATAATTCTAAGTCCATTTTTGAAAGAGTTTTTTTTTCTTCTTCGTTAAAATTATATTCTAGGGTTAGCCATTCTTGAGTAAGAAGATTAGCATCAATATTAAACTTTTCACATAACATTTTAAATTTATAATCTTTTTTATTACAAGCACCTAGAGCTAATTTTGAATTCAAAAATTCCATTTCATGAAAAATTGAGTGTTTTTTCAAAGGCAGTCTCTTTTGTATTTCTTCTAGTGTCGTTATATAAAACTTTAAGCAATCAGACCTAATCTGGTACGATTTTGATATTGGGAAGGTCTTTAGCAACTCTTCACATTCATGGCCAACATAAACATCTTCTATTTGTTTTGTCACATGTGGTGATTTAATATTGCAAATAACACATAGCTCTTCCTTTTTAATAAAATTTTGACCGATTTTTAAAAATAGTTTGGTTGACTCGGAATGCAGAACATGTATCATCGGTTTTTTTGATTGAAACAAAGCATTTAAAGTATTGAAGTAATTCAAAACATATTTTAAAAATATTAAATAAGCCTTGTTGCATTCAATTGTCAGCTCATTTAGTATTAAATCTGCTTGCTTTAGTTTATCTTGTGATGCTGCATTTTTAAAAAACGTTAACAAAACTGGCCAGTTTTCCAATATCCTTTCAATACATTGCTGGTGAGACAACCATCTTGTGGCAGATGTTCTTAAAATTTTCCGCTTTTCAACGTTGAGCATTTCCTGAAATTCTTCTAACTCAGAGCATCTCTTAGAGCTTCCAGATATGTATGATCCAATTTGACGCAGTAAATCTTCAGGAGCTCTAGGTAGCATAAGGCAGGCTTTATTTGCTATTATAGCAGCAGAGTGACATATACATATTATAGCAATAATATTTGGGTTGTCCGCTAATAACCTCGATGTAAATGAATTGTGCTGCCCAAGCATTACACTAGCCCCATCACAGCAAAGCCCAATTATATTTTCGTAGGGAATTTCATACCCTAAAATACATTTTTTAAACTCATTATAAAGAGCTTCTGCTGTAAAATCAGCGCCAAGCTGCAGCAGATCCAAAAAAATTTGTTAGTTTTAAGTTGATTTATAAGCTTTGACTTTTCTTCATCTGCTAAAACATTACGTATTATTTGGGTGCATTTAGTACGTGCCAGCTGACATTCTTTTATTATTGTTGAATCCGGTATAATCTCTTTTAATAAGGGAATCAAATGTTCAATTACCTGTAAAGCAACATTATGTTCAGCGAAAAAAGTGCCATACACAGCTCAAAATTTGCAATTTCTTTTTCAATGTTATTTGGATTATCTTTTTTAAGAAATAACGTGATATTTTTAGAGCTTTTTATTGCTAAAGCCTTAGTTTTGTGAGACTTTCGGTTGGCATGTTTTATCATGTCAGATTTGCCACAATTTAGCAGCTTTCCACAAGGTATGCATTTGCATTTAAATTTATCGTCAACTTCTGCAAGCCATCCTTTGAAAAATTCTTCCTTCAACCAACTTTTGCGAAATCGTTGTTTTCTGTATTTCTTTTGGCAGTCCTTCGAAGAATCAGAGTCTGATGACATTTTCTACAATATTACAATGTTAGCATGGTTAAAACAATACATATTGTATGTATTTTATACTTACAAAGATAGCGTTCGACACAAATAAAGATGTGATGTTATTTGTATTTAACACTTGTTGAAATAGTATTTAATATAAACACAGACATCAAAAAACAAAAAGAAGAAATTTCAATAAATTGTAAAGTCTTAAATGTCTTTTTATATTTAAACCGCTTTGCATATGTATATCCTGAAATTCTTTTCTTTTTTCACTCTGTGCAGGTTATAAAAATGCAATAATTGCCGCCTTATATGTTGTAAAAGTGTTGAATATTTGGTTACTTGATACTCAATAACAAAGTAGCCAGACTGTGATTATTGAAACGATATGCAACATAGGTTTTTTATAAGTCGGATTATATTTTAATATACAAAAAAAAATCCCTACATTTCTACGGAAATAAAAAATCTGTCTTTTTTTCCCTACAGCATTGTTTTTTGTGAAAAATTCCCTACAAGTAGGGAATTTTCCCTACATCTGACATCACTGGTTCGCAACTGAAAAGCCAGTTTGTGTGCATTTAGCAGACGTAGTTTTAATTTTTTAGTAACGCAACACAACTGAAAGCCTGTGTGGATATTTAACTGAATAGCATGATGATGTATTTGTACGCAGTTCTTTATTTAACAAAAAAATATATTGTCACTGATGTTTAGTAAGTATAAATAGAAAATACTTTCATTTCATTGATTGAAAATGCCTTGTTAAATGCATGTGTAAATAATTTTGAAGGAATAGATTTTCTGGTTGTTTTTTTAATTGTTTAAAAATTTAAAAAGTACTACACAATTAGAGTAATTTTGCTAAACTTACATGCGATTTTTAAAATTGAACTTATAGTTATTTTTTGTTTACATGATTATGTTTTCAAGTTGGAACTTTATTAATAAATCAACCTTAAACTTAGTAAAAGCCTAAATATCTTAAATAAAAGTTTTTAAATAATACATAGTTATTCGTATTAAGTCAAAAATTTCATCTGGAAGTGTAAAATGCAGTTAAGCCAATAAAATATTCTCCAGGTTTTCTTCTTGCAGATATAATGCAAACAATTTATTAAGAAAACAATTTAATATAGCTAAAAACATTTGTTTAAGCAATAGGTTTCCTAAATATCCAATTCAACTGCAGGTATCTTCAATATCCTACAAAATAATCAAACAAAAATATAATCAATGCTATCTTCTAGTTCTTAAATGATATTATCACTAATTGGGGCTTTCGAGAAAATTTACACGAAATTTTATAGGATCAGATGTTTATAAATTTAGCTTGTTGACACCTACGTCAACACATTAGTTGTTAAGTTAAAGTGGTAAGCACGTTGACTACAAACCTGGGTGTCCAGGGTTTAAACCCTGTGGCAATCAAAATACAAAAAATGTTGTTTTCTGTTTAATGGTATAAATACATATTCAGAATTAACATTAAAACATGCAGCCTCCTTCTTCGGTACTTCTTCATAGCATATTCGCCGGCGAAGTAAAATAACTATCTATCTTTCCTCTTTCACGACCTATCTTATATCTCATCTATCCCTTTCCTAAAGAATGTAGCACGGTTACGAAAAATAACTAAATAGGTTTTAATGCCTGAAGTGCTACTTCTCTTTTTTAAAAAAAAAAAAAAGTTCATATTTTATTTTTAATTTTTTATTGTTATTCTTAAACATAATAGGTAGATATTGTTTTTGTGACTCAATTTATTTTTATTTAGTTGCAATTTATTCAAGTTGAATGCACCTTTGCATATTTTTGCTTAACAATTATAATTTTATTTTTTTAACAACTCAAGTTTAATGTACCTTTTTATTCTTGCTTACTAAACATAAAAATTTTTATTTTTGTTAAGTTCAATGTATTCAATGTACTTTTGCATTCTTGCTCACTAAACATAATTAAACAATTGTTTTTATCAAGTTTAATGCATTTATTTATTATTGCTTATCACACATAATTTTCTTTAAACATTTATTTCAAAACTTCTTTGATGATTCAAAATAACTATTTGTAGAACTATATTATCTAAGCAGGAACAAATGTAAAGAAAGTCGTCAGAATAAAATATCTTTTCATCGATTATAATAAAGAGTCACGGTTCAAGTATCGTCGGCTCAACCTATTAACAACCAAAACTTTACAGGGGTCACGCTTCAAGTACCGGCGGCTCACAATTGTGCTAATATAACTCAAGAATTGACATAGCTCTTAAATATTCATTTAACATAAAGGCAGTAAAATGTTTTTTTTTATTGCTTTAAGTAAAATTAATAACACATATATTTATGAGCTCTTGGTCACTTTAAGCAAATAAATTTTATAAAAGAAAAAAAGAAGGTAGATTTCATAATAAACCTAATGCCTACGGATCATCTGTTAAAAAAAAACTCAAGTAAAAAATGTGGGAAAACTAAGGGAGACCTTTTAATTTTCAGACAACAGGTAAATTAATTTTGTACTGTTGTTGTAATACATTAATTTTTTAAACCTGCAGCTTCTTAAAAAGGAGACAGGACAATTTATACATACATCAGCAAAAAGGATTTTTTTCAAATAGCAAAAACCCTGAAAAATTCCTAGTATTGTACTAGCATAAAAACAATTTCGACTAAAGTTTTCAATTACATATGTATTTATGTAAATTGAAAAAGGTAACACTATGTTGCACTTTACACTTCACTATTAAAGATTTATATAAAAGTCTTCGAAAAATTATTTTGCAAAAACATATAAGTTAAAAACATAAAAAATATTACTGAATAATATATAGCGTTTACTAATAAGTCAACTTATTCTGTCACAAACACAGATTGCAAATTCTTAATTTACTAACATGTTGTTGCGAAGATGCTTTATTTAAGTCATAAAAAGAAATAAAAATAATTGTCATCGACAAAGTAAAACGAAATGGCCTATTGTGTCCGTTTACAAAACCAGAATTTTCGACAAAAATTTGACTACAAAACAAAAACAACTAACATAGAGCAATAAAAACATTGCATAAAAATTAATAAAAATACACAATATGTATAATAAATTCAAAACAATAATGGAAGGTTCTAGAATCAAATAACAACCATCATGTGTGTAAAATGATAAATGCGTAGTAAAGATTTTTTTGTAATGCAGTAGAACATAACAAATGGAGGAAGTTCTAGCAAATTCATGAACCGCCTTAACATTGGGTATAGAAAAGCAGCAGCCATACAGGCTGATTCAATCTTAGTGTAAACGGCAACCATCCCGTATTTTTGTGTATTAATCGCGAATAAGTAAATAATCGTCTTATTAAAGCGAATTTAATTAAAGTAGTAATTAAATTGTGTGTAATTAATTTGCAATAAAAGAACTTAATAAAGTAAACGTTTATAAATTTAAATAATCGTAACTACGAGTGTCAGAAGTAAAATTGCAAATAATAAATAAATCGCAATAAAATTTGACCACCTTAAAGTTGAGCAGTTAAAAATGGAGCTGAGTATATTGAAACTGCCGACAGCGGGCAACAAGGCGGAATTATAAGCGCTTGTTAGACGAATTCAAGCAGCGAGGTATTGATATTGGGACATACAAATTCGGAGAAAAAGAAGAACAAGAAGAGATTGAAGTATGTACCCCAGCAACAAACAGCGTTTTGGACTTGAATTCTATGTTTGCAGCTATGATGAAGAAAATTAAAGAAAATAACCCGAAGAAGAGCGACTTTATAATGAAGAAAATAACCAGAACAGGACCACAAAATAAAGAAAATTGAAGAAAACAACCAGAAGCTTCAAGAAGCAAAGCTAGAAAGATATAGGTAAAACGGTGAACGGCTTTTAGCGGAGACAAACGAGAAATTTCAAAAAATATCAGAAGTTTTCGGTGAACGGGCTTGACGAAAAATTGTCCGGCCTAGAGAGAAAAGCGCACGAAGAATTACATGAACTGTAAGGGCAAATGGGCGAACTTCAAATTCGAGAGAGACCGGTGAGAGTTATCTCTGAGCACGCTAGTAAGATAAGCATCCTGAGCTTTGATGGCAGCGCACCAGTTCCAATTCGAAACAGTGGCCAGCAAAAATAGATAGGATAATAAAGAAAAAAGCTATAGAACTAATTATGGGCTTAAAGGGAGCAGCGGCAGAGATACTCGAAAGCTTACCAGCCGGATGTAGAAATAATTATGAGGACATAGTGAATGCGTTACAACGTAAGTACGGAGGTGAGCATAAAAGAGAACTTTATAGAATGGAGTTACGAGGCAGGGTTCAAAAGGCGAACGAGATACTTCAAGACTTCGCTATGGAAATTGAACGTTTGGTGCAGCTGACTTACCCAGGCGAGAATCATCCGTTTCTTGATCAACTCAACATTGAAGCGTTTGTGAATGGCATTCTCGATCCAGATGTAAAATATGCTGTTTGTGCTACTCAAAAATCATCCTTTGCAGAAACCATCTCGCATGCGCTAGCACAGGAGACTACAAAAGTCATCTCGAAGCCACAGGTGTACAAAGTACGATGTCCTGAGAATGATTCTTATAACCACAGTGACAAAATGAGCGAGATAAAAAAGTTAAAAAACAAATGATGGAGAAGGAAAGTAGTAGGTCTCGTGCCAAATGCTTCAACTGCGGCCACCTGCAGCACAACTGCATATCTATAAAGAAAAGATCTAGATCTGCTTCGCCAGCGAGGGACAACAAGCGGGCGAACAACACTAAATCGCTCGAGTCACCGTTAAACTAAATCAAGCCAGCGCTAAGGGGCAAGTGTTAGCTCGCGCAACCAATGGCCCCACAATTTCGCTTTACATTGTGCAACAGAAAAATAGCAATCTAACTGCGGTCTTATCAACGGCAGAAAGCAAGTCCTCACTATAGACATGGGAGCGTCAGAGTCTATAATAAGGCCCGATTTAGTAGAAGGAACAGTGGAACCATTAAATAATGTACGACTGCGCACCGCTACTAGGGATTCAGCCACTGTCCACGGAAGAGCCAGGGTAAGACTGACTATCGCTAATATCAGCGCTGAACATGTACCTCCAGATGTTGGTTATGAGAACAGGATCGCAATAAGTTGTTTGCCGTTGAACACCAGAAACTACCATCTCAGGCGGAAAGTATAGTATGGGCACGTGTGGAAGCTGATTGTGTGGATAACCGGTTGTAATTGGTAGAACCCGAGTACCGAAATGCTGTCTCACTTTTCCACATGAGAGTGCTGTACACATTTTAGTTTTTGTTGCTCCTTTTCCTAAACGAGTGAGAGGCTAGAAAACATATTGGTTTTTTTATTCATAAGATGATGTTTTTTTTTTCTTTATATTCAAAAGTGAAAAAATGAGAAAACTTTTTTTCACGCAAGTGCTGATTAATCTCCTGAGAGAGCACTCCTCCTATTCCATAGCCGCTTGCATCCGTATGAATTTCTGTCCAGCTATTGGACAGGCTAGGACTAGTGCCATAATTAGAAGCTAGCAGCACTTGAGCAAAGTTTGGCACAGATCTCCTGCAGTATGTGCAAAGCCCTAAGAAACTACGCAGCTCATGAAGATTTTGTGGACGAGGCCAGTTCTTTACTGCCAGTACTTTGTTTTTATCAGTTGATACACCTTCTGCTGTGACTTGATGTCCCAAATATTTGATCTCCTTTTGGAACAAAGCACAAACCTGGTACTGCCGTCTTCTTACCTAAAACTGCTGGCGAACTCCATAGACTCGAGGATGGCTCAATGACTCTGTTCTGTTCCATTTCGCTGACAAGTTCCTTGACCTCGTTTCGCTTTGCTAGGGGAGCTATGTGCTTGTTTTATAGGCCTAGCTTCGCCAGTATCAATTTCATGTTTCACAACTACCGTTCTTAGCAACTGCTTTGCTTTGTTTCTGTCAGAAAATGTTAGTTATGCCAACCATTTTTGCTTGTAAATTGCGTTCTCTGGCTGTTATTTCGGAGCATACGGAATTCGCCGCACAATTGATCATGGCTTCTGCTGGCTCACATCGACCCATCTCAAAACTTCGGTTAATATTCTTCTCGCTATTGGACAGATTAAGTACTCTCACATGAAATCTCCCATCATCGCAGATTCTCACGAGGGATTTGGCTGTTAATGTTGTCATTTAGTTGTTTTGGTTCTACTACTTACAACCGGTTATCCACACAATCTGCCTCCACACGTGCCAGAAATTACCTGAGGTGGTAATTTCTGGCTTTCAAAGGCAAATAGCTTTCTTATACGATCCTGTTCTCATAACCAACATCTATAGGTATCTCGACATTGCGCCAAACCATTATTTGTTCTCCCATGTGCAGATTAATACCGTGAGCTATCATAAAGTCTGCGCCGATAATAATTTCATGCGCTATGTCGGCGACAACAAATGCATGTTAAACGCTGATGTTAGCGATAGTCAGTCAGTTCTCTCATTTGCACTTTTAATTAATATAATTCTTCGTTCACTTTTCTTTCTAGGGCGCTGATTTTTAGCTCCACGACATTCACTCGTTTACCGATGACTTCTAAAATGTCTTAAAATTTCTCATTCACCTCCGCTAAAAGCCTTTCTCCATTGAAGTTAGAGGTTTCTTGTATTGCTCTGAGGCTGTCTTGAAATGCTTCTTCTTATTGTCTTCATTATATAGTCGCTCTGCTTCGGGTTATTTTCATTCATTTTCTTCATCATAGCTGCAAACATAGAATTCAAGTCCATAATGCTGCTTGTTGCTAAGGTACATACTTCAATCACTGCTTGTTCTTCTTTTTCCCCGAATTCGTATCTCCTAAATCAATACTTCGCTGCTGAAATTCGTCTATCAACTGCTTTTATAATTCCGCTTTTTTGCCGGCTTTTTGCTGGTCAAATTTCATTGTGATATATTTATTATTTGCAATCCCACTTCTGACACCAGTTGTTACGTTTATTTAAATTTATAAACGTTTCTTTTATTGAGTTCTTTTGGTGCAAATTTGATACACACAATTTGATTACCACTTTAATTAAATTACACTTTATTTAGACGATTATTTACTTATCCGCGAATAATACACAAAAATACCCGATGGCAACTTTACTACTGTGTTACCTTAAGATCTTCACTAGTTGAATGAATCAGCATGTATGGCCGTTGCTTTTATATACCCAATGTTAAGGCGGTTCTGGAATATGCTAGAACTTCCTCCACCTGTCAACAGACACATGATGATTGTTATGTGATTCTAGAACCTTTCATTATTTTGAATTTATTATACTTGTATATTTTTGTTAGTTGTTATGCAATATAGGTGTTTGTGTAGTTGTGTTTATTTTTATGGCTTTATGTTAGTTGTTTATGTTTTGTGAGCAAGAATTTTTTGTAGAAACTTTTGGCTTTGTTAACAGACAAAATAAGTCATTTCGTTTCACTTTATCGGTGACAATTATTTTTATTTATCTTAATGACCTAAATAAAGCATCTTCGCAACAATATTTTCAAATACTTTTTATATTTTTTATCATAAAATTTTTATAATAAATTTTTTTAATAAAAATTAATACACATTTTAGAACTGAAATATTATAAATTGATGCATTTTCGACTGACACCACTAATCAGTGAATCACAAATTTGTCTTAAATTTGTTGAACAAAAAATTGTATACAAACGCTCAGTTTCCACTTTGTTTAACCACCCCATTCACATTATCTAGTCATATTTTCAGTTGTGTTGCGTTACTAAAAAAAACACAACTACGTCTGCTAAACGCAAAGTAATAACACAGTCGCTGTGTGTTCGTTTTGTTTCTGAAAATAGTGAACTGAATTCAGTTGTGTGTTAGCCCAGTTAAACTATTTTCAGTTGGCATAAAACAGAAAACTAAGTTCTGTTGTTTATTTTTAGCATGTATTTGAAAAAATATGTACTGGTTAAAAAAACTTTACTGCTAGTAGCAGTTTTTCGAAACGCTTCTTGTGTGCATCAAATTCTTACGTTTTGGTTGTTTTTGTTAATTTTTTACATTTATTTTGGCATTCGTTTAAAAAAGTTACAGAAATCGCATCATACGCAAGAAAGTTTGTCGTGTTTTAGAAATTGATTGAATAAAAATCATATAAATTTGCTGCTCGAAAAGAAACCAAGGTTTGTTAGCGACATTATTCTTGGGGACCGTGACAGGACGGCAGTTTTAACGTACATAAAAAGGTTGAAAAAAATTGTGATAAAATAAATACGGTTCTTGAATGCCACCTATAAATTTTAGTATCGTATCTTAAGCAATTGGACCACATCCAAACTAAAATTGGAAACATTTTCCCTGGCGATATTCAACAAAGTGACCACGAGGATTTATTCATATGCACCAAATCGAAATTATTAGAATTTTTAAAATCTCATCGTATATCAATATCTATTGAGGTCAGTTTCGTGAACGCTGCTGTTCCTTCTCTACCGCATTTTGCACGTCTTCCCTCACTGAAGCTACCAAAATTTGATGGCAAGTATGCAGAATATAAACGATTTATAACAAGCTTCAACAATATGTTCAATGAAACTCCTATTTCAAACACATTTCAATTATTTCCTGAACTTATCCGGCCCTGCTCTTGATGTTGTTGAACCGTACCAAGTATCTAAAAGAAAAGAAAGGTATGATAATAAAGTGCTTATATTTCTAGAGCATATTAGTTCTTTTTTCAGTGTTCCTAATATGATAAAGGGGGATAGTGAATCTTTAAGAAAAATCATACATAGCATTTCGGCCATTCGTGGTTCGTTATTGTCGATTGGCACAGAAATGGAAGTGCTAAACGGCGTTTTAATTCATATCGTTTTGTCAAAATTATATTTCGATTCGATTTATGAGCTTTTAAGCAAGGAAGCACAAAATTAGTCGTTCATCGCACACTTGCGTTCATTCTAACCCAAATTGTTGTAATTGTAATTCATCGGACCATACTATAACAAATTGTTCATCATTTTCAAATCTTCTCGTTTCTGATCGCTTTAATTTCATATAGCATAATGAGTTTTTCATCAATTGCCTCAATATAGGGCATAAAGTTTCTAAATGCCTATCTAAATCTCGATGTAGAGTACGTAGGTCATCACATCATACTCTGCTACATATTTATACTCGTTCTCAAAATGCTGTTTCATTAGTAAAAACCACATTTGATACACACTTTCCTAGTGGTTCTTCAATAAGTAACCAAGTTGATTTAACATATAGTAACACCGCTTCTTTTTTAGCTAAAGCATTTAAAAGAGCTTTAATTCCAACTTTGTTTTAATAAAAGATTTTTCAACCCGTCAGAGTTTTGCTTGACTCGTGTTCAGAAATTAATTTCATTTCTGAGGAAACTGCTAGGAGGCTCAATTTGAAACTGCAATCGTATACTCAGAAAGTGTCGGGCATTGGTGACTGTAAAATCACGATTAAATACTTTTGAATGGTCGTCTCAGTTCGCAGTTATAAAATCAATCTAATCTCGACAGCCTGATTTGCTCATTAGCACAGAAATTTTTTTGAATTTGTTAATAGAAGGGCAAGCTTAATTAGGAGATGGCAAGCCTACTTTAAGGAACATAGTTTTTAGTTGGATAGTGGGTGAAAGTTTTACATGTAATTTGGCTTTGGAAAGTTGAAGAATTTGTCAGCTCGAAACGTTTTTATCAGTCGAAAAGCGCTTTTTTCGCGAATTACGGCTGAAAATTGTGTATATTCAATTTGTATATTCAATTTAAAAAGGAGTATTTATCGCTCAGCCACATGTCGCTTTACAATTAACCATTAGTTGGATCACACTTTGTCATCCCACTGTAATGTCTCTTCTGTTCTCTTTGATTGCTGTTGAGCCATGTAATGTAGTTGTGTTTCTTTTGTGGTACTAAATTCCTATAGGATTGTTAGTTTATTAAAGAGCCTTAGAATCTTCGTCGGCTCTACAGTATGGAAATTAATTGCCGAAGTTTTTTTGAGAAGTAGGTATTATTTCTAATTTTATTTAAATTTTATATCAGCTTATATACTATTTTAATTTTGTGTTTTCTTATTCTATTTCCCCTTATTCTATGTTATTCTATTTTTTCTACTCTGTGTTAACTAATTGCCCTACTTAAAATTATTTATTTACAAAAATGCTTATACTCTACTTATTACAAATGCAATGTCATATATTAATTTTATCATGCATTTTAGTGACCCATATCAATTGACACCAGTCACTTGAAATGCAAGGCATACTTTTTTTATTCATATTTGTTTTGCTTATTTTTCTATTTTTATTTTGGTTTGTTTTTATTTTCATGTATGTATTTTTGTGTATGCCCGTTTATATTACATGCACTACACCCCTACCGTTAAAAAAATATATATATACAGTATTTTATTTTGTACATATATCAAGTTACAAATTATTTAAATTAGTAATATTTAAATAATTTTTAATCTATTTTTATGTATTCTTATTGGTTTGTTGTCTTTTAAAATAGTGGCATTTACATTTTCTGTGTTTATTACTTTAAAAGCACCAATGTATTGGTTTTCACTTTTCTTTGCGTTTTGCTTTCTTAAAAATACGTTATCTTCTATTTTTATATTAATATAATTAGTATTCTTATCTTTAGTAATCTTTTGCTTTATTTTGTATCTCAATAAGTTTTTGTTTGCCATTTCATGTGCATGTTTTAATTTAATTTTTAATTCTGTTACATACTCTTCATTATTGTAAAATTTATCATCTCAAATGGGTTCGGTTGGCATTGACGCTAATCTACCATATACCAGTTCAAATGGGGTAAAATGTGTGTATGTGGAGTGGTATTATACGTGAATGTATAATATGGAATCCATTCATCCCAATTGTATTGCTCCGTGAAAGTACGTATATTATATTAATTTAAAAATACTTTATGACTTCTTTCAATACTACCTAACGTCTCGTGATGGTACGCGGTAGAAGTTACATGTTTAATTTTCATAAGTGTACAAATTTTCTGAAAAGTTCATTGACAAATTCAGTTCAGTTTAATGTAAACTTCTCTACTAATATTCTACCTATTTCAGATGCTTCTTTAGTTTCTATTGGGAATGCGCCAATGTACTTTGTTAGTTCACAATGCGCGGCTAATAAATATCTATATCCGTTTGATACTCTGAATAGACCTACGGTGTCTAATAGTATTACCTGAAATGGTCTTGTATGTGTGTTAGTAATCTGAAATGGTGCCTTTGTCTAATAATTTTATTTCTTTTACAAAATTCGCAATGACTGATAAAATCCTTAACCATCTTAACATATTTTTCCATATGTATTTCTGCTTTATTCTAATGACTGCCATACGTACTCTCGCGTGTCCTTATAATTTTTTTTGTCTATCCTTTTTCATAATTCTTTCTGATTGTTTAAATAATATAATTTCTATAGAATTCTGCCTATTTTTATTCTTATTTTGCTATTATATATTTTGATTAACTTTTCTTCCTTTATATATTTAAATATTTTATGATCCTTCGCTAGTGTTATTATTATCCGAGAGTAGTGTTCTATTATTTGCCCTGTCCGCACGCGTTTTTGTTTCGTCGTTCTTTTAATTTATGTTGTGCTTTTAAATATAGTGTTAATTGTTAATTAAATGTGTCATAAATAAATAAAAAATAACAACAGAGACTTAATAATAATAATAATAATAATTAAAAATCAATAACATAAAACAAAAAATATCAACATATGAGCAAAGAAACAAATATAAATTCATATAACAGTTATAAAAAAGGAAAAAAAAAAAACAACCAAAACAATATTTGCAATAATAATAATAACAGTGATAGCACGACGGGCCACACGTGACCATCTCAGGGCTTTTATGGCTCTTTACGATGCAATTTGTACCACAAGTAGTACCTTTGTTTTTCCTAGTTTTTTTCTTGTTTTTTAAAGTAATTGTAATTTTATTTTACTTGTACCATTGTGTTAACTGTTGTTTGACTAATTAGTGGCGAAGGTATAACACTGGTCACTAAATAGTGACAAAAGCATCAGTTTTTACAGGGGTGTTAGTATTATAAAATAGACAAAAGGTTTGAATCTTTGCTATTTGTAATGACAGGAAGATTTAGAATCTATTTCTGCAACATACGTGGGTTGAGAGCAAATTTCTTCTCTGTGTATGCACTCAGTTGTCTCCAACGGCCTGGTATTTTCGCCTTATGTGAGACCCAGGTATCTGAGGATGCTGATCCACAGGATTTTCATTTGCCTGGGTACTCTCTTCAGTGCCAGCAATCATTAGGCACAAATGATCCTGAATTTAACTGTCTTTGGGTTAAATTCAATTTCGGGTTTTTGTATAGAAGCCCAAACGCGGGAAGGGATAAATCTATTTCCGGCTTCGGTGCCCTTTCCGATTCCATATCGAGAATCCTAGAAAGCTGTCCGAACAGTGAAATTGTTATTGCTAGTGGTTTCAATGTTCAAGACTCGTCTTGGAATCGCCATTCGAACCGTACAACTCTAGAGGGCCAATATGTTGAGCTATTCGCCGCGCACAACCACCTCGCGCAATTAATTAACCAGCCAACACATATTTCGTGTGTTGAAGCCAACAATACAATACTCTTGACCTTTTCCTTACCTCACACCCCGATAAGTATGAGGTAAGAATTCTCGCGCCTCTCGGTAACTGGGATCACTGCACCATTTCCGCCTCCTTTTCGGTCGCTAATCTTCACAACGTTTCAAAAATGGCCACGAAACGTTTAAAATATATGTACGAAAAGGCTCGTTGGGCTGAGCTCAACATTTTAATTGGAAACTTTGTTTTCTGGACAATAAAGTCGATGCCATGGCGGAAATGGTTGTGAACATTATTTTGCTTGAAATGAAAATTTTCATTCCATCTAAGCAAATCCGTGTTAA
Organism: Cistogaster globosa; assembly: GCA_937654795.1. Lineage (NCBI taxonomy): Eukaryota > Metazoa > Arthropoda > Insecta > Diptera > Tachinidae > Cistogaster > Cistogaster globosa. The sequence continues at coordinate 112,695,822 of OW569403.1, forward strand.
TCCAAGAAAGAATTCTTGGTTTAATCAGACGTGCAAAAATGCAGTCAGATCCAGAGAGGAAGCATTCAGTATATGGCGGTGTAACAAAAACGCCGTAACAGATTTGCTACGCAAAAAGGCGAGATCTTCGTGTGCCAAAGTACTTTGGCGCAAAAAAGCTTTATACGAGCAGCTCCTTTGTGCTAAAGTTCTTACTACTCCTCGGGGTAGCAAGAGCTTCTGGTCATTCGTTAAAAGAGTGAAGGATAATGTTAGGTCCTCAATTCCGTCTCTTTTAAAGGATGATGTAATAATTAACGATCCGGTTGATAAAGCTAACCTCTTGGCTGAAATTTTTGAAAGTAACTCCTACATGCCGGAAAGCACTCAACCACTGCCCGCACTGGAAAGAGTATCAGTAACTATGCCAGATATATTTTTTCGAGCACATGCAGTTAAAAAGGTTTTAGCAGATCTCAATATATACAAGTCCCCTGGTCCGGATGGAATTCCAGCAGTGGAAGCAGTGCTCTTCGACGTTAGCGCGTCTAGTAGCAAAACTTTTCTACATTTTGTACCATGATGGTGAGTTCCCATCATGTTGGAAGGTTGCTTATGTAACACCTATCCCCAAAAAGGGAGAGACTAGTAACCCTCAACATTACCGCCAAATCGGAATTTGCTCTGCACTTTCCAAAGTAATGAAAAGTATGCCTAATTTTCATCTTCTGAAATATCTGGAGTCCAACAGCTTACTTAGTGACCGGCAGCATGACTTCCGTGGGGCACGCTCTATTGGTGACTTATTGGCCTTTCTTTCGTAAAATGGTTTCAATCCATTCACCATTTCAGCGAAAGTAAGGTGGTGGCTTTAGATATTTCCAAGGCGTTTGATAGAGTGTGGCATGGTGCACTTATATCAAAACTTATTGCTTTTGGTGTCGGTAATAGCTTCACTCGACTTATATCGAGCTTTCTCAGGGATCGCACTATGCGAGTTGTTATAGATGGGATCTCAGGGGTAAATTCAGGGGTAACGCAAGGTTCCGTCCTTTCCCCTACCCTATTTCTTATTTTTCTTAATGACCTTCTACGTCAGACTTCCAACCCATCTATTCTTTTGCAGATGACAGTAGCATATGCCATTCATTTTCGTTTTATAGTAGACCAAGGCTTCGGGAAATTGAGGCTATGAAAAAGCACATGGAAGTTACCCTTAATCTCGACCTTTTGGTAATTTCCGAATGGGGCCTGGCGAACAGGGTTCAGTTTAACGCTCGTAAGACCCAGTGCTGTGTGCTTTCGCACAGACGACTCCTGAACATGCTACCTCATCTGTAATTATGGGTGATATATATTAAGGAATAAGAAGCTTTTGATGTTCTTGGCATGAAAATTCAATGCGATATTTGTTGGAACAAGCATATATTTCATGTTGCAAAAGAAGCATTCAAGTGCCTAGGTTTTCTGAAACGGTGTAAGAAATACTTCACTCCATCTGATCTCCTTACTACTATGTCACCTTTATCAGACCGAAAATGGAATACAACTCTAATGTATGGACCGGTGCTTCAAAGTCCATTTTGGAGTTATTCGACCGCGTACAGGAGAGAGCGAAAAAGCTCATCGGTGACAGTAGGATATCCAGCTTTATTGGCTCACTGGAGCATCGACGCAATGTGGGGTGTGTTTCACTGTTTTAGCGTTACTACAACAGAATGTGCTCTTATGAAATCAGAGAACTCGTTCATACAAACCGTAATTTCATACGCGCAATGCGCTCTGCATCAAGAGCGCATTCCTTTGTGGTCGATTGGTCAGTGAATCGCACAACGCATTACAGAGAAGGTCCATTTTTTAGCCGAACAGTTCGTATGTGGAATAAATTCCCTGCAGAGGTCTTTCCTGCCACTTTTAATGTGCAAAGATTCAAATGAAATGTCCACAAGCACTACTCCCTCTATCCTTCTTCCTGCAACCTAATTTCCTAGTTCTGGCAATATGCATTACATAAGTAGGGGTCATCTCCTGAGTGCTGGTCTTAATTAAAAAAAAATATTCGGTTATCCCGCAAGACCTTAGTTAACTTCTGCAAAACTGAACCTAAATTCGAGTATGCATTTTCATTACGAAATACTGTTACGTTATTTCCCAAAATTACAACATTCGGCATGCTTTTATTTACTTTATCTACATTTATCTCGAAGGAGGAACATCTGTGTGCGAGTAGATTTTCCACCTTTAAAAAAGTAAGGTTATAATTAAAGACGCAATGCGCATGTGTTTTTTCAACTGGCACTTAATAGTGTTTACCGTTCTGATAAATTAAAATATTTTTCTATACAAATATCCTGTTCAGGATTCCTCACTTCCTATACGAAGGTATAGGTCTATGTGCAGTTCTTGGAGAGAAGATACATATATCTAAAAACTTGTGGGATACCCTGGCGCTGTGGTTTTGTACCTCTACTTTTGGTTTCAAAGTTGAATTTATTTGGATTTAATTTGAGGTTGTGCATCCTTAACTTTTGAAAACTTTTGTTAAATTATCATTATGGTGTTGCAAGGAACACCAAAAAACAATTATATCGTCTACGTATATAAAAGCATTTGAATCTAGTCCGGATAATGTTATTGTTAACATCCTTTGAAAACTGTTGGAAGATATTTTGAGACCAAAAGGCAGTATTTTAAATTGATAGTGTCCATTGTTTGTGGAGAATGCAGTAAGTGGTCGGGATGTGGGTTCTAATTCTATTTGGTGAAAAGAACTTGTCATATTCAATGTTAAAAAATATTTAGCTCTTCTAATCTTATCCAACACATCATCTAATTGTTTTAACGAAAATTTGTCGTTAACCAATTTCTTATGCAACTGACGGTAATCGACAACTAGTCTTCATTTCTGTTCAATTAAGTCTTCTTTCATTAATTTATGGACATGTGTTTTGATTTCTTCCTGCTGTGACTGTGGTAGTCTATAACTTCGAGAGTAGACTGGGGTATCGTCTATAGTTTGCAGTCTTTGTTGGTAGAAATTATTTGCTGTTAGGTGATCTCCTTCCAAATGAAAAATGTCTTGAAATTTCCTACATATATTTTTTATTATTTTTCCTAGCTGTAGAATCGACTGTATCTATGCTCAGCAATTTTATTAATTGCTTCCATCTAGACTTTTTTACTATCCGTAAATTCCGTTTTTTTATACAGAATGCTGTAATGGGATAAGGGTTTTATTTGCAATCCAATTGTGATATGTGTACCTCCTCGCTTGATGAATTTAAAATTCTAATGTGTTCGGAATTATTTCGGAATTATTGTGTTACCAATAAAAATATTTTTGCCGATTTGTTTTCCGCATACAACGCTGTGCTCTTTTAACTGTACATTTATCGCTTGTATCATTTCTGTTCTAGGTGGTATTATAAACCTATTGGTGCTTGCTCTCATTTGTAAAACGTATACAGTGTCATTTATTATGAAAGTTAATGTATACGTTTCATAATCTATCTTTGCTAAATATTTTGTGAAAAAATCTCTACGCAAAAAGGCGAGATCTTCGTGTGCCAAAATACTTTGGCGCAAAAAAGCTTTATACGAGCAGCTCCTTTGTGCTAAAGTTCTTACTACTCCTCGGGGTAGCAAGAGCTTCTGGTCATTCGTTAAAAGAGTGAAGGATAATGTTAGGTCCTCAATTCCGTCTCTTTTAAAGGATGATGTAATAATTAACGATCCGGTTGATAAAGCTAACCTCTTGGCTGAAATTTTTGAAAGTAACTCCTACATGCCGGAAAGCACTCAACCACTGCCCGCACTGGAAAGAGTATCAGTAACTATGCCAGATATATTTTTTCGAGCACATGCAGTTAAAAAGGTTTTAGCAGATCTCAATATATACAAGTCCCCTGGTCCGGATGGAATTCCAGCAGTGGAAGCAGTGCTCTTCGACGTTAGCGCGTCTAGAAGCAAAACTTTTCTACATTTTGTACCATGATGGTGAGTTCCCATCATGTTGGAAGGTTGCTTATGTAACACCTATCCCCAAAAAGGGAGAGACTAGTAACCCTCAACATTATCGCCCAATCGGAATTTGCTCTGCACTTTCCAAAGTAATGAAAAGTATGCCTAATTTTCATCTTCTGAAATATCTGGAGTCCAACAGCTTACTTAGTGACCGGCAGCACGGCTTCCGTGGGGCACGCTCTATTGGTGACTTATTGGCCTTTCTTTCGTAAAATGGTTTCAATCCATTCACCATTTCGGCGAAAGTAAGGTGGTGGCTTTAGATATTTCCAAGGCGTTTGATAGAGTGTGGCATGGTGCACTTATATCAAAACTTATTGCTTTTGGTGTCGGTAATAGCTTCACTCGACTTATATCGAGCTTTCTCAGGGATCGCACTATGCGAGTTGTTATAGATGGGATCTCAGGGGTAAATTCAGGGGTAACGCAAGGTTCCGTCCTTTCCCCTACCCGATTTCTTATTTTTCTTAATGACCTTCTACGTCAGACTTCCAACCCATCTATTCTTTTGCAGATGACAGTAGCATATGCCATTCATTTTCGTTTCATAGTAGACCAACGCTTCGGGAAATTGAGGCTATGAAAAAGCACATGGAAGTTACCCTTAATCTCGACCTTTTGGTAATTTCCGAATGGGGCCTGGCGAACAGGGTTCAGTTTAACGCTCGTAAGACCCAGTGCTGTGTGCTTTCGCACAGACGACTCCTGAACATGCTACCTCATCTGTAATTATGGGTGATATATATTAAGGAATAAGAAGCTTTTGATGTTCTTGGCATGAAAATTCAATGCGATGTTTGTTGGAACAAGCATATATTTCATGTTGCAAAAGAAGCATTCAAGTGCCTAGGTTTTCTGAAACGGTGTAAGAAATACTTCACTCCACCTGATCTCCTTACTATCTATGTCACCTTTATCAGACCGAAAATGGAATACAACTCTAATGTATGGACCGGTGCTTCAAAGTCCATTTTGGAGTTATTCGACCGCATACAGGAGAGAGCGAAAAAGCTCATCGGTGACAGTAGGATATCCAGCTTTATTGGCTCACTGGAGCATCGACGCAATGTGGGGTGTGTTTCACTGTTTTAGCGTTACTACAACAGAATGTGCTCTTATGAAATCAGAGAACTCGTTCATACAAACCGTAATTTCATACGCGCAATGCGCTTTGCATCAAGAGCGCATTCCTTTGTGGTCGATTGGTCAGTGAATCGCACAACGAATTACAGAGAAGGTCCATTTTTTAGCCGAACAGTTCGTATGTGGAATAAATTCCCTGCAGAGGTCTTTCCTGCCACTTTTAATGTGCAAAGATTCAAATGAAATGTCCACAAGCACTACTCCCTCTATCCTTCTTCCTGCAACCTAATTTCCTAGTTCTGGCAATATGCATTACATAAGTAGGGGTCATCTCCTGAGTGCTGGTCTTAATTAAAAAAAAATATTCGGTTATCCCGCAAGACCCTAGTTAACTTCTGCAAAACTGAACCTAAATTCGAGTATGCATTTTCATTACGAAATACTGTTACGTTATTTCCCAAAATTACAACATTCGGCATGCTTTATTTACTTTATCTACATTTATCTCGAAGGAGGAACATCTGTGTGCGAGTAGATTTTCCACCTTTAAAAAAGTAAGGTTATAATTAAAGACGCAATGCGCATGTGTTTTTTCAACTGGCACTTAATAGTGTTTACCGTTCTGATAAATTAAAATATTTTTCTATACAAATATCCTGTTCAGGATTCCTCACTTCCTATACGAAGGTATAGGTCTATGTGCAGTTCTTGGAGAGAAGATACATATATCTAAAAAGTTGTGGGATACCCTGGCGCTGTGGTTTTGTACCTCTACTTTTGGTTTCAAAGTTGCATTTATTTGGATTTAATTTGAGGTTGTGCATCCTTAACTTTTGAAAACTTTTGTTAAATTATCATTATGGTGTTGCAAGGAACATCCAAAAACAATTATATCGTCTACGTATATAAAAGCATTTGAATCTAGTCCGGATAATGTTATTGTTAACATCCTTTGAAAACTGTTGGAAGATATTTTGAGACGAAAAGGCAGTATTTTAAATTGATAGTGTCCATTGTTTGTGGAGAATGCAGTAAGTGGTCGGGATGTGGGTTCTAATTCTATTTGGTGAAAAGAACTTGTCATATTCAATGTTAAAAAATATTTAGCTCTTCTAATCTTATCCAACACATCATCTAATTGTTTTAACGAAAATTTGTCGTTAACCAATTTCTTATGCAACTGACGGTAATCGACAACTAGTCTTCATTTCTGTTCAATTAAGTCTTCTTTCATTAATTTATGGACATGTGTTTTGATTTCATCCTGCTGTGACTGTGGTAGTCTATAACTTCGAGAGTAGACTGGGGTATCGTCTATAGTTTGCAGTCTTTGTTGGTAGAAATTATTTGCTGTTAGGTGATCTCCTTCCAAATGAAAAATGTCTTGAAATTTCCTACATATATTTTCTATTATTTTTCCTAGCTGTAGAATCGACTGTATCTATGCTCAGCAATTTTATTAATTGCTTCCATCTAGACTTTTTTACTATCCGTAAATTCCGTTTTTTTATACAGAATGCTGTAATGGGATAAGGGTTTTATTTGCAATCCAATTGTGATATGTGTACCTCCTCGCTTGATGAATTTAAAATTCTAATGTGTTCGGAATTATTTCGGAATTATTGTGTTACCAATAAAAATATTTTTGCCGATTTGTTTTCCGCATACAACGCTGTGCTCTTTTAACTGTACATTTATCGCTTGTATCATTTCTGTTCTAGGTGGTATTATAAACCTATTGGTGCTTGCTCTCATTTGTAAAACGTATACAGTGTCATTTATTATGAAAGTTAATGTATACGTTTCATAATCTGTCTTTGCTAAATATTTTGTGAAAAAATCTCTACCAAGGATACCGTCTGTGGCTACTGGAAAGTTTGTGTCTACGATTTGGTATTCATGTTGTTCCGTTTGGTCAGGAAGTAACAGTTTCAATATTACGATGCCTTCTGTCTGTATCGCTTTGTTTTCAATACCCGTTATTTTGCAAGCATTGTTTTCTTTTATTTCCCTACTTCCTATAAAATTTTCTTTAACTATTGAGATATCTGTACCTGTGTCTATCAAAAGTCTTATAAAATTTCCTTCATCCGTTTTAAATGTTACTGTGTGAAATGTAGGTTTTCAATGTATATTCTTTCAATTCCTTTAATTCCCCTACATCTTCTGTCAAATTTACTCTTGAGGATTGCAGGGGTTCATTTCGTTTCCCTGTTCCTTACTAACATATACTCTTTTTTAATTTCTATTTCTGTTATATCTGTTTCCCTGTTTGTTGTTTTAGTTATTTCTTGAGAAATTGTTATTATGAAAATTACTCCTATGCGAACTATTCATATTTGTTCAAGCCTTCACAGTTAACTTCGTGTGCAAGTAAGTATGTTTGTATAAATATGCATACATACTTACGTACACACATGCCTGCACTAAATTCATTAATTGTTGCGATAACCTTAAATCGCTGCTCATGCATTTTTATTTTAACTTATATTTTAATGTGAAATTTAAAAAACAACAAACAAAAAAAAAAGGATTTGTCATTAAATTACAATTTTGTTTTCTTTTATAAATTTCTTTATAAATTTAATTTTAATAACAACCTTGAACTACCGCTTAATGTTACACGCCGTTCATTGAATTTTATTTTGTATCACCTTTTGCTTATATTTGCATTGCCTGGGTATCTCATGTTTCTGCTGAAGTTATGGCACACGCGTCGAAAACTAAACCGGCGGTGCATTGAACTGACGCAAAACAAAAGGCTCAGGTAACAATATTAACGACTCACACCAAATGTAATTGCTTACCAATTAATTCTTTGATATTTTTATTATTATTATTATTAATATTTAGTATTAATTAGTATTAAGTATTAATTTATCGAGACTAACAAATGGCCCATACCAAAAAACATTACGTTAGCTGATCCTACATTTAATCGACCAGATAAAATTGACCTATTGCTGGGTGCAGAGCATTATCACCAACTACTTTCAATTGGACAAATCACATTGTCACCACTACTGCCTACTTTACAGAACACAACATTAGGCTGGATCGTAGCAGGCAAGATACAGAACGAACCCTCAACAGATGTATCATGTGTAGTATGCACTATAGATGAAGACCTTGGAACTTCCATCGCTCGACTGTAGGAGTTAGATGAAGTAAAACCTATCAAAACGACACTGTCAATTGCCAAACGACAATACGAAGAGCATTCCGAACAAAATACTGTAAAGATTCTTGAAGATCGTTTCGTGGTAAAACTACCATTTCATCAAAGCCCTGACACTCTAGGCGACTCCCATGGAATTACACTCAATCGATTTCTTGCTCTCGAACGCCGGCTTCAAAAATCTCCAGAGCTGAAAACCAAATATAGCAAATTCATGGACGAGTATGAAATAATGGGGCATATGACAAAACTAGATGCAGCTTTCATCAAGTCCCCAAACTATATTATACCACACCATTGCATTTTGAGACCAGAAAGTTCCATCACTAAACTCAGGGTAGTTTTTGATGCCTCCGCCAGAACGTCTTCCGGGCACTCTCTGAACGATCTTATGTATAAAGGACCAACAATTTAGAGCGAGCTATTTTCCATACTCCTTCGTTTTCGAATGCCGCGTTTCGTTTTCACTACGGATATTGAGAAAATGTACAGGCAGATTTTGGTTGCTCCCGAGGTCCGGCAGTTTCAACTAATAATTTGGCGAAAGGACACCACAGGACCTATTACGTATTATCAACTCAATACCGTCACATATGGCACGTGATCGGCCCCCTGTCTAGCAACTAAATGCCTACATCAGTTGGCAAAAGAGAACGAACTTGAGTACCCCCTGGCTTCGCAATTTATTACTAAAAATTTTTACGCAGACGATGGATTGGGCGGGTCTGACAGCTTAGCAACAGCAATATCCTTGCAAGAACAACTCGTGCGGGTCATGAGAAAGGGTGGTTTTGTCTTGCGCAAGTGGTATGCAAATTACCCACAACTTCTGCACAACATACCACAAAAGGACTTAGAAGTGAACCTGGACTTCGAGAGCACAAATTCTGACACCATAAAAACTTTAGGTCAACACGGACAACAGCAAAATAATCACTAAGAGAACCGCAACATCAGATATAGCCAAACTATTCGAACCATTAGGGATTCTATCTCCCATCATAGTAACAGTCAAACTGTTTATTCAAGAATTATGGGAGCTAAAACTAGACTGGGATCAATCATTGCCTGAGTCACTGCACACCAAATGGGTCAACTTTCGTGCAGACTTGAATATTTTAAAATCATTTAAAATATCACGACACATATTCAAAGGCAGAATTCCAGAGTCACAACGACTACATATTTTTACAGACGCATTCGAAAAGGCTTATGGAGTAGCGACATACATACGATCAGTTTACAAAGATGGCAGCATCATAGTACACCTACTTTGTGCTAAGTCCCGCGTAGCCCCACTAAAACGCCAAACAATACCACGACTAGAATTATGTGCAGCTACTCTCGGAGCTCAACTCGCCACAAGAGTCAAGTCCGATCTCCAACTTACAAGTCCTGCCTGGTTTTGGACTGATTCAGAAATCGTGCTACATTGGATAAATTCTTCATCGTCATCGTTTAACACGTTTGTAGCAAATCGAATTTCAATAATTGAAGAAGAAACTCGGCCAGAACAATGGCGGCACGTCAACTCCAAGTGCAACCCAGCAGACATATTGTCTCGCGAAATATCACCAACGGCCCTTGAAGAATGTACGATTTGGTTTTATGGCCCCCTGTTTTTACATGGCATAGAGAAATTGTGGCCACCTAAGTTCACTCCTAGCTCTAGTACTCCAACAAATCTCGAAAGGAAAACAAAACTGCTTGAATCGCGAGCCATTATTACGCCCGAACCTGACTTTATTTATAAAATTAATCATAAAAATTCATTCCACCGACTGCAGCGGATTGTGGGGTACATTTTGCGATTCATTACTCACATTAGATGTCAAAACCAGCTGCGGCAATAATGAAGACTACTATCTACAGCAGAACTGAACCAAGCACTAATTCCAATAATTGCACAGATGCAATGCTCAGAGTTCGGGGAAGAAATAAAACAACTCGAAAGGTACAACAAATTACAATGCTCTAGCAGCATTAAGAACCTAACGTCATTTTTGGATGAAAACGGGTTGATTAGAGTTGGCGGTCGACTTGATGCTTCTGCATTGGCATGCGATTCCAAACATCAACTCCTCATTCCATACAATGATTCCATTGAAAAACTAATATTTCAAATGATTCATGAAGACTACAAACATTGTGGCATACTGACATTGTTAGGTATTGTCCGACTACGTTTTTGGCTTATAAAGGGAAAAATTATGGCACGAGCCACGGTTCATCGATGCACAACATGTAGCAGAGTCAAGCCAGAGCTTTTCCAGCAAGTCATGGGAAACTTGCCTCCAACACGGTAACGCCGTCCCGTGCGTTCATCAATGCTGGAGTCGACTACTGTGGCCCCATTACAGTGCACTACAAGATTCGTGCACTACAAGACCGCACAAGGCTTACATTGCCGTATTTTGCTGTTTTGCTACAAAAGCAGTGCACTTGGAGCTTGTCAGCGACCTAACTACTGAAGCCTTCATTGGAGCACTTAAACGTGGACATTGCCAAAATATATATTGCGACAACGCAACTAACTTTGTTGGTGCAAAGAACAAATTGCTAGAGCTATCAACCAATATATATTCAGCAGACGCACAAAAAGCCATCACGAACGCTAGCAGTAAAAGGGGCATACAATTTAATTTCATCCCACCAAGAGCACCACACTTTGGTGGCCTGTGGGAGGATAAAATCAGCCAAATACCTGTTGGTCAGAACCTTGGGAAATGTTTCGTTAACGTCCGAAGAGCTCGAAACGGTAGTAGTAGAAATTGAAGCTATACTCAATTCTAGGCCCATTTTGCCCTTGTCGAATGACACAAACGATATAGGAGCTCTAACACCAGGCCATTTTTTAATAGGAGAACCCCTAACTGCCCAGATAGACGCACGAGCTCAATCCACAAGCCTTAAAGTAGAAACTCGATGGAAGTAAGTTTCTCAGCTCAAGCATGAGTTCTGGAAGAGATGGTCGCGAGACTGTCTGAATGAACTGCAATATCGAAACAAATGGCGACAACAATCGAAAAACCTTCAACCCGGAACGATCGTGATCATCAAAGAAGACAATGTTCCAGTCATGGGAACTGACGACGTTGTGAGAGTTGCAGATGTGCAAACGACTTCAGGAACGTTTAAGCGAGCAGTTCAGTATTTAGCCCCGCTTCGCAAACTCACGGACGAACCTGACGAGGAACAGCAACAACCGGGCCCACAAGATGTGGGATCCTAGCCAAACACAGAAAAACAGTGTCCAGCTCCATCACCCGAAGAACACCACCCACCAAGAAAAAGCGCACATTATCCACTCTAATTCTGGCCACACTCCTCACCATTCTGCTGTTACTTCCACTCGCGACCACAGAAAAAATTGAAACAAAGCCATTCGAAAATAAAGTCGGTTTTCACTTTGAAGGGCTTGGCAACCCACGCATGTCTCGGCCAGAATGGAAAATAATATCTTACTACAACCTAACACCATATTGGAAAGAAATAGCTACCTTTATGATCGAGGCAAGGGCACTGCATCAATTATGCAATCGTCTAACTTCAAACACGACTTGTCTAAGCATCATTCAAGCAATCGAGCTCAGCCTAATAGGTCTAACAAATAACAACATCTTGCCTAAAAGAAGGGTTACACGCGGTGCCATCTACATTGTTGGGAACATTGCGAATTCACTATTCGGAGTTCTCGATTCAAATTATGCTGAGCAAATGTCAAATACCATTAACGCAGTAAACGATAATGAAATTCACCTTAAACAACTCCTGCTAAATCAAACCTCTATTATAGATGCCACTCTCAATGTCCTAAAACGAAACAAAGATAATCTCAAACAAAAATTTAACAACATAGATAGTGAGTTAAATCAACTCGTATCAAGGCTCCACGAAGACGAAAAAGACCAGTATCAAGCAAAACTGTTCAACATTTTCATCTCCCGTTCCATTCAACTTTCTTTAACATCAGCAAGGCTACATCGAATTCAGTCAGAAATCGTAGCAGCATTAACTGATTCACATCATGGGAAATTAACCCAACACTTTTGTCACCGTCCCTACTTCAAGCCGAGCAAATGCAAGTTAAGAATCACCTACCTAGCTCTCTAGAGTGTCCTGTAAGCCAAGATAACATCCTACAGCTCTACAAACTCATGAACGTAAAAGGTAGGGTTACAAAAGAACACGTCATCATTCACATCTCCATTCCATTGGCTCACATAAACAACAAAACGTTTGCGATATCACCCTGCGCCGACTTTCTAGCCGTAAACGCTCACAAGGACCAATATTTTGTATTGACCGAACGGCAGCGGACCTTATGCACGATTATTAAAAAGGACGAAGTCCTATGCCAGCACATGCAATCAAAATTTAACGCAAATGCTGGCAAATGCTTATGCGAGTTTTCCCTTCTCATCAATAGCACCCAACCACATTGCAATATCTGTACCGTTTTGGACGTCATGGCACTAAAACAGCTGGAATCCGGCAATCAATGGTTATAAACCATGCATCAGCCTTCCCGAGCAAGCGCCGTGTGCGGACAACAAAAATTACAGCTAAGCCTAGAGGGATCTGGCCTCCTAAAAATAGCCCCAGATTGCACAATCAAAATCAATTCTATCACCCTCACAGGCAATGAAAACCTCACCACGGATCTCCAAACACCATACACCGTGACTACCAACCTGAGTGACACCATTGATCCAGAAGAGGTCCTAATTGAAAAAATGCACATCAAATCCTACGTCGACCAAGTTAAGAATATCTCCAAGATACAGAGCAAACTGCATCAACAAGTGGTTTCAGATTTCCCATCCCAAATTAAACACATACAATATCACCATGGAACCATTGCGTATGCTGCCCTTCTGCTCGCACTCATAATCAGCATTAAAATTGCATGGAAAAGGATACAGTGCAAAAGAAGTAACTCAAATCAACAGGCACCACGTCCAGCCACACGCCAATTTAGGACTACTCTAGAATTTGAAGTCTCAGTAACTTAAGTGCTAGCAATGAGAGCAGTTTAAGGTTGGCGTCTTTGTAATTTTGTTGATCATGACTCAAAGGCCGGGTGGATGTTCAAGCCTTCACAGTTAACTTCGTGTGCAAGTAAGTATGTTTGTATAAATATGCATACATACTTACGTACACACATTCTGCACTAAATTCATTAATTGTGACGACAACCTTAAATCGCTACTCATGCATTTTTATTTTAACTTATATTTTAATGTGAAATTTATAAAACAACAAACAACAAAACTATTTGTCATTAAATTACAATTTCGTTTTCTTCAAAATTTAATTTTAATAACAACCTTGAACTACCGCTTAATGTTACACGCCGTTCATTGAAGTTTATTTTGTATCACCTTTTGCTTATATTTGCATTGCCTGGGTATCTCATGTTTCTGCTGAAGTTATGGCACACGCGCCGAAAACTAAACCGGCGGTGCATTGAACTGATGCAAAACAAAAGGCTCAGGTAACAATATTAACGACTCACACCAAATGTAATTGCTTACCAATAAATTCATTGATATTTTTATTATTATTATCAATATTTAGTATTAAATAGTATTTAGTATTAATCAGCAAAAAAATAGTTTTTAAGACTTTAATGTAATACCAATAAAAGTAGAATCAATAATTTAATCAAAAGAAACGGTTGTTATTTTTCTCCTCACCGCTATAACCAAGTTCCAAGTGGTTGCGTTATACCACCTGCTGTCTTGGTGTTACTGCCTTGACACAACCCAATATCCTGACTAGATTTAAGTGCTTGAGTCAGAAAAACTATTAATTTAAGTGAACTAACCAAGTTGAAGTGCTTGCGTTAGAGCACAACGATCAGCAGACGAGCTGAATCAAAACAATATTCCTATAATGATTATTTTGGTTGTAACTACCATTTCTATTGTAAGTATCAATGTTAAAGTTATTACGCCATCCGTTATTATTATCGCGAGATTTTCTCTTATTTAAAAATCTTCCATTCATTCCTATTGAAATTCATTATAGAATTTGGATGTGACACTTCTTGCTTCATTTAGGCTTTTGGGTCTAGCAGCCAAAACAGTGGCTCTGTGATGTTCATTCAAACCATTCTTAAAGGTACCTTTGGGAACCTAATTCTGTGATCTGTAACTCATTGAGACAGGCTATCAGCGATTCTATCTTGTTGGCGAATTGTGTTACCGAATTATTTTCTTGCGTCTGCTTCTATAACTCATTATGAACTGAAAAGAGTGAATTTCTAGGTAAAAACATTGTCCTAAGAGAATTTGGTGTTTCTTCTGAAATTAACTTATTCCTTACTTTGTCTGTTAATTTGGTAGCTAGAACAAATTTGACTAGCTTACTAACCTCTGTACCATCCTTAAGCGTTTCAGCATAGAATTCTATTGTCCCTATTAAGTTACTCATTTGTCCGATGTCACCATTAAACTCTGGTACTATTTTGGACGCGTCAAGAATGCTAAACGATGCCATGTTTTCAACTTCATTTGTTTTCAAATAGTTCAACATTTTTCTTTCAATCTCAGTAATATCTTCTAGGGTATAGCCCTCATTCTTTAGTGCAATGAATTTTAATTCCTCTACTGTTTTTAAAACATTTATTATATAATTTTTTGTATAATTTCAATTGGGGCTCTCCTTCAAATTCTTATAAATACTTATTAATCTATCCATATGTTAAAGATTTTCTACTGTGTTATTGAATTTGAGAGCTTTTTTCTTCATATAATCCTTATAATATTCGTTTAGTTTTCCTAACACTAGTAAAACTAGAAGGATTAAAATTACCTGTTGCATATGATCTTGAGTCACTGTCAGAACACCTCTATTATTTTTATTTATAATGATGGCTTCTCTTGAAAACCATTCACCCATGTTGAAATGTAACTATATTAAAACCCTATTTAGTCTTAATTTAATTTTACTATTATGTATATTAATTATAATAACTATTTGACATAATAAAAAAAGAAAGAAAATATTTTCTATGTCGTTTTCCTTATTGACTCAGCGACCAGTTTTCGTCTCTTAACTGCTTTGCCGCCTCTTTTGTTGTGTCGCCCGTGTTGTCTCCTTTTTAGGGGTTTCTACATTAGGTATCTCAGTTTTCTGCAGGAGTTTTAGGTATTCCTTGATCGGAATCTTTTTTTCAGACTTGCGGCGTATTTCGGGACATCTTCTTCAGCTGGGACAATAGGCTGTAGTATGTACTTTTCTTCTAGCAGCCTTTCCCACTTCTTAAAAGGATGGTCAATCTCTTGTTTTGTGGTTTCTATTTCAACCATATATTTATTTGAGTTAAGTAAAATAGATGGAGGAGAAAAATATGTGAAAAATATAGTTATGTCCGCAGGATTACATCTACAGTTTTGTCGGCAGGACATGTAATGTCTTTTACTGTTCTCTTTGATTGCTGTTAAGTCATGTACGGGTAGATTTTGCTTATTTCAAGTAATAATCTACCTATCATTTACGCGTGCTTATCGGTACACTTTTTTTAATTTTTTATATTTTTAGACTCTCATTAAAAAACGTCGATTTTCTATGAAAAATAAATTTATGTATATGGGTTTTCAAGTTGGTAAAATATTTTAAAAAAGCCAGAATCAAATCAAAGCAACAATTAACATTAAAAAGCTTTCCTTCTACGCGCTGGAACACAGTTTACTATTTACTAAGTTCAATAGGAAAAAACTGGCTTGAAATAACATCCATTCTGCAAGAAAGAAATGAAGTCCAGAGAATTAATAATATTAATTTAAGTTCCATTGACGGCATTGTAAAAGTTTTAACTTCATTCGAAGAAACTTCGAAAATGTTGGAGGGTGAGAATTATGCGACATTGCACTGGGTATACATTCCTATTCATCGACTAAGGAAAATTTGTGGTATTAATCAACACGATCTCGATATCGTTAAAGCTTTAAAAGAAAAATTAAGCTGCTATTTAAATAAAGTAGTGGTAAAAAATGTGAATATATATCACAAAATTGTACTTTTTCTCTTTCCACCAACATATAAGTTAAAACAATTTTCGTAAAATATTAAAATAAAATATAATATTAAAATATAATATTAAAATAAAATAAAATATTAAAAAAATGTTAAAAGAGAATGTAAAAACTAGATGAGGACATGTGCAGAAAATATAAGTGTAGAAGATGACAATATACTTTCAACATTCAACATATCAAACTGTAGCTCTGAGTTTTTCTCTGACTTTCGTCATTGAAAACCGACGATAACATTGAACACGAAATATGCCTTTATGAAAATACTGATGTGGAATTTCATGATGAATTTAATATTTTGCATTGGTGGAACTTACATAAAACCGAGTTTCCATTTTTACATAGAGTAAGCTTTAAACTACTGGCCACTCCACCAACTAGTGCTGCTTCCGAAAGGACTTTTTCAATGGCAAAAAATTTGATTTCAGATAAAAGGTCTGTCATTAGATTTAATATAGTTACTGTCAATCAAATAATGTTCTTGCATTGCAACATGAAAAAAACTGATATCTACAATGAAGTACAAAATATCTGTGCAACTGATTAATTTTCTGTTTATTTGTTTTTTATTATTATTTCCTTGTGTTTAATAAAGAAAATTAAGATTTCTTAGTTACCTTAACCAAAAATAATTGTGATTTGAAATTGAATTTCATTTTTATATATAAAATTACTTAAAACATTGAATTTATTTTTAAAATTATTGTTGCAATAAAATTAAAAAAGAATATGAAAATGATCCATGTTTTAATCTTAAATGTTTTGATCAATACTATATAATACAGGTTAGTATGTATATGAAAATAATTATGACAATACGGCTACTGAAGTGCTAGCGGTTCGCATCGAACATACATACTAAGCACATTTTTCAATGTTTTATAAACATATTTGTTTTTATGATGGTTTTACCTCTTTCCCTTACTACTAACTACTACATGCTTGTTGGTACTTCTTTTCTGATAGATTAAAAAATATGTACTGTAATCGAAAAGTAAAGAAATTTCACATGTACAACAAAAACGTACTCGATGCAGACCCCTAGTTTAAAACTCCCTATCGTTTTGCTATTAAATTTTTGTCGCCCCTTAATGAAATTGATTTTAAATTATAACTGCAGATTCGTCCCTCTATTTTGCATTGTTATTTTATGAATTGTTACTTATTTACCTTCAACTTGAAATTTGCTTTAAAATATTTTACTGTAAATCATACACACATGCCTACATTAATATTTGCGTACAAGCAAGTTATATATGAAATAAAAGAAGAGCTAATGGTTTTGTAAACAAAAGTTCATGAAACTGTTTATAATAGCATTGAATTCGTTTTCTGCACATCTGCTGATAGCCCAACGATCAATGGAATTTAATTGTCTATGATGGTTGAGCTGATCATGCAGAAATAGTTCATAAGTCTAGGTTAAGAATATTTTAAGAGGAAAAATAAAAGTAAGTTCTAGTTAAGCATTAAAGAAAAGTGGTTGATTAAAGTACTAGAAATAAATAAAATTAAAAATTCCTTTGAAATAAATCTTTTTTTATTCAAACTTGACAGCACCCTAAGTAAAAAATAGGGTCACGCGAATTAAAATAAAACAAATATATTATAAAGACCAATTAGTATACAGAAATGTCACGATACGGCTATAAATGTATTTCTCTGTGCAAATCTTTCTTGAAATCCTAGCGACTTGAATTTTGTTTTGATTTGTGCTTCTGGCGCAAAAAAAAAATTAAACGTTTTCTTATTAAAAAAATTAAACGTTTTCTTATTAAAAAATAAGTAAAATTTTTATATTTTTATTTGTAGCAGAAGGCAATTTCTTTTATTTTTAACGTAAGTACATTTTAATAATAACATTGAAGTGTGCTTCTAATTGGCAAACAACATGTAAGTATGCAACACACAAAAATTGATATTTATCTGTTTGTTAAAGTAAACTTTTTCTATTTAAATTTCAGGAGTTTAAGATGCATAAAAGGATGTCCCAAGGGATTCTTAAAGGTAAGTAAAACTTTTCAATAATTGTTCGCTCTGATACGCGTGTGTGTGTTTTGGAGTCAAATAAGATTCCATAGGATCATGATTATGAATATTCTATTTTGTGTGCTTTTGAATAACAATCTGATTTCAATAAATTGTTAGAGGACATAGTAGAAGATGTCGACATAGAGTACCAACAGTGCACAGCCTTAGTAGTAGAAGGCTCTTTAAAAATGGACATTAACCTTGAGCAAGATGACAGAGTTTTATTGCCAGAAGATTCTGGTAACAATTACACACAGGACGATATAGCGGGTCAAAAACCGTTAATAGCAGAAGGCTCTGAACACATTAATGATAAGTTAAAATCACTGCTTTTATTGATTTTTTATAATTATTTTAATTGCATTATTGTTTTTATTGAATTATTGTATTTAATCAATATTATATTTTCCAGCACTGGTCCAAGATGTGACCATAAATTTTTGGTACCCAAGATTATAAATCGTAAAAAAAATATTTAATACTAAACACGATAATCCAATGGTCAGTGTAGCGAACATAAAAGCTTCTCCTTGCCCAAGACCATCATGCGTGGTGAAGAGCCACATCCTACTCGAGGTGGTACTGTAACAAACAAAACATGATGGAGCTAGGCTAAGTAGACAAAATATTGTGAAATTTTAGTATTTATTATATTAATACGGTAAAAGAAAATACATAAGTAAATGCAATAAAATTAAAACAACACAAATATTGTAAAATTTTAGTCTCTATTACATAAATAATGTATTATAGTAAAATTATTGCTATTTAGAAATAAATTTACGTGTATTTTTAAATTGTTATTATGTCACGTGTAGACGCCATATGTTACATCGTTATATACGGCTACTATTAAACGCAACACTGTCATTAATTATTGATCTGGCAACACGAAAATCGGCTGACGTGTCAAGATTTAAACAGAATGTTCCAGAAAAGAAAAAGAAGAAAATGAAAAGTGGCGTCAGTGCAAAGTACATATAAAAGGAAAGAAGAAGAACAAACGTTATTGTGTGTGAGATCGCGAAGAAACAGGGTCGTGGTCCATTTGAGTTGCCGTCATCGTTTTCAGCAAAAAGTCACTATAAATAAAAAGGTTAATAAATTTGTTTAAAACTATAGTACAATTTACCTAAAAAATTGCAATAAACGATTTAATAAACTATAAATAAACGTGCAAGTGTCTATAAATTTCTAACTTATAAAATAAATCCTGGTGTTTAATTTTTAAGTGCAATTCCAGCAACGTGGTCACGTTTTGTCATATCATTTTTATTGTTATGGTTTTATCGGCGTAATTTTCCAAACATTTGGAATATTGAACATTAATAAATCTTTAATGGAATTTAAGCTTAGTAGGCTGAAATGGTTATAAAGCCGACAAAATTCAGTGACTATAACCAACCA